>OY744554.1:40249058-40272141 GCA_963556195.1 Sepiola atlantica
TTTTTTAATGACTCAAAGCTTCTGTAGACTATATATATATATATATATATATATTCATATATATATATATATATATATATATATATATTCATATATATATATATTCATATATATATATATATATATATATTCATATATATATATATATATTCATATATATATATATATTCATATATATATATATATATTCATATATATATATATATATATATATTCACATATATATATATATATATTCATATATATATATATATATATTCACATATATATATATATATATTCACATATATATATATATATATTCATATATATATATATATTCATATATATATATATATATTCATATATATATATATATTCATATATATATATATATTCATATATATTCATATATATCTATATATTCATATATATATATATTCATATATATATATATATTCATATATATTCATATATATATATATATATTCATATATATATATATATTCATATATATATATATTCATATATATATATATATATTCATATATATATATATATTCATATATATATATTCATATATATATTCATATATATATATTCATATATATGTGGAAATTTGAAAGAACGAAAGACCAAAACAATATTATTTATGTATTCATCAACGTTTCTTGTTTTAATTTCAGACTTCGTCAGGATAATTGTTTTACAAAAATTACACTCAAGTACAAATTGTTTGAGACAAAAGATAAAAGAGATACAAATAGATAGTTTCGGTGGACTAGTAAAATATCATTTGTTTGGTTTCACCCAGAAATGTATAGTGTAGGTTATTTCAAGACACTTTAATCCAAAAACTTTTTACTCTTTGTGATTTTGTCTGATGATTTTGTAGTGTTGCATAGACGATATTGACATAAAAACGTTGTTTACCTCACGATAAATGAAATGGACAATAAAAAATATATTTCACAGAAATGTTACGTTTTTTAGAAATATGAAAATATTAAAATAAAAATAATAAACTAAAAACATGGTCATTGGAATATAAAATGAACCTGACTTATATATGCTCTGTTGTTACTAATTGACAATCATCGAGCTGAATATTTAAAAGAGACTGCAAATTAGCAAAAAGCCACTGATATATATATATATATAATATATATATATATATATATATATATAATGTATGAAGAGTTCGAATGAAAAACGCGATAAACGCTATTTTCAAAATCATATTCATACATAAAGTGTTACATTTCATCACCCAAAAATAATTTCTATTTGATTTCAATTAAAATTAGTTTAAATTCTCAGTCAAGATTAAATATATTTGTATTTTATTGTTCAAGGTCTCAATTTAAACGAATTGGATTTATCGCGTTTTGCGCTCGATCTCTTCATATATATATATCTATCTGTTTTGTTTATTATCTATGTACGTATACGTTTCATCCTTTATGATCGGGACTCATCAGCATAGAGATATGACTATTCACTACTAGTCGTGCGGTTCGAAACCCCGGATTCCGGGTATTTTACAACTCAAATCCTGACATCTAGAACCACTCGGCCAACGCTAAACAGCGAATAAACAGTGATAATTTTAACACTTTATCCGGCGGCCTGACGTCATAAGAGTGTTCAACGTAATGAAAGGAACGACGCATTTATAGCTAGCGACGTCATGCTGTGTTAATACTACACTTACAGTGCCCATGTAGACGGGTTTTCTAGGAGCTACAAATAATAAATATTTGTTTTGTTTATTATCTATGTACGTATACGTTTCGTCCTTTATAATCGGAACTCATCAGCATATATATATATATATATATATATATATATATATATATATATATATATATATATATATATATAACATTTCTGGGATGTTTGAAGAGGAACGCCGCATCCTTTTGGTGGACGTCATCTTCGTCTTGCGTTTGAGAAGTCTTTTCTGTAGCTGGAATTTATCATCCCACTACTCCTAGCAACATGACCAAACCATCGAAGCCTCTTAGATGACATAACATCTTCGATGGTTTCCATCATGCCCAGTGCTTCGCGTATGCAAGCATTACTTAGCCTGTCATTCCTTGTAACCTTGAGGATTGTCCTAGGACATTTCATCTCAAACACCGACAGGGCTCTGACTTCTTGTTCTCCAGTAGTCCATGTCTTAGTACTATACCCCCTGCGTCCAGATTCCCGAGTTCGACAAAAAGATTCTCCGAATTCGACAAAGTACACATGAAGAAAGCCGGAGGTTACATCGGCCGAAACGTTCTGATAAAAACAACCAAGATGAGAACAGTAGTCTATATATATATATATATATATATATATATATATATATATATATATATATATATATATATAATGGTAATAATCCAGGTAAAAAATATCCACAGGGTGGTAATCCAGAGAATTTTAACCGGGGTTATAAAAAGTGCTCAATATCAAAATAGAGCTTTATATATGTTAATTTTTATTTACATAGACATGTACAAAATCTGCGACACTGGCATGTCGATGTTATCGATCAACAGCTATTTTTATTTACACAGTACATTATATGTCTCTCTTTCCACTTTATTTTATTTTATTTTGTTTTAGATTTTAGATTTAAACTTTTTTGATTTTTGATTTTTAACGGCCGTAAATCACGTGACCCCCCCCCCAATTTTTGAAATGCTAAATTTCTTTTCTTCTTCTCTTTCTTTTTTCTCTCCATTTCATTCTCCCCAAATATGATCTGAGGTTGAGATCGGATTCTAACTCTGCCTGATGAGATCTCAGTTTATAGTAACTGTTGATCGATAACATCGACATGCCAGTGTCGCAGATTTTGCACATGTCTGTGTAAATAAAAATTATATATATATATATATATATATATATATATATATATGTAAGAGAGAGAAGCGAGGTTGAGTGAAAGAGATTGTGAAAGTATGTAGGTTAGATGGTGAGAACAATAAGATAATATACTATCCATATCAAGATAGATGGACATATCGATACATAAAACGCTACATCAAAGAATACCTTACATACAACCTAACATTTCCAATGATTTCATTCCCTTTCATCGTTTACCAACTACACAGATTTTCGACTAATCAATATGGCAATATACGACAAACCTGTAAATTTGAAACGGCCAAAGAGCTATAAAAACCCATGAATTATTCGCCCTTTCAGATGTCCACCCAAAGCTAATAACAACTTCCTCTAACAAAGAACGACGCAAGCGGAGAAATTAATGCTATTTTAAAATCATTTAAAACTCATTTATCTTGCACGGGATTTAGAGAGGGAGATTTGGCGAGGAAGAGGTTGACCGTAAGGTCGCACGGTTTTGTCTTTACACGCTTCCAATCTTGGGAGGTACGGCTATTTGTTGATCGGTGGTGACCTCGTTGAAAATTGTCACAATCGGATGTGTGGTTAGGGGGGCGGTGAATGGTTGGAGCATAATGGGGAGGGAGATTAACCCTAACCCTAACCCTAACTATAACTCAAACATAAGAAAGGTAAGAGAGTTTATAACAAGGTTTCAAGTTTAAATATCGTATCATTTCGATGCCTACCATCTTGAAGAAAAGATTTCTGGACTCTCTTTCTGATTTGGTTACCTTAACACAATTGGCTAAGATGGTGGCTATTTCTCGGGTCATGCTTTGAGTTTCAAAGCTGTGCAGGGTTCCACTAAATATATTCTTTCCTTATCCTCTTTCTTTTACAATACACCAAGGTCTGTATCCTGTTGTTACGATATTCTTTCAATCTTGGGAGGTTATTGCATACGCTTCGTTTCACAATACATAAACGTCTTCATTTTGTTATTTTTACAAGTGAACAATATATGTTGCGAAATATGCGAATGCATACAGGAGAGAAACCATATTCTTGTGAAGTATGTGACTCTTCTTTTACACAAAAGCAAGATATGTTGCAACACATGAGAACACATACTGGAGAAAAACCATATTCTTGTGAAATATGTGGCTCTTCTTTTACAAGGAAACAACATATGATGCAACATATGAGAACACATACTGGAGAGAAACCATATTCTTGTGAAGTATGTGGCGCTTCTTTTACACAGAAGCAACATATGTTCCGACATATGCGAACACATACTGGAAGGAAACCATATTCTTGTGAAGTATATGGATCTTCTTTTAAAAATAAATCTGGTATACTGAGGCATATGCGAACACAATTGCACTTAAAGGAACGGTTAGAATCTTAAAAAGACCTCTAGGCTGGAGTGTCTGAAATAACCGGTGAATGTCTAGCATCCCGTAGGATGCCCCATCTCCAGTAAAAACGGAAAGATAAGAAACATTTTTAAAAAGAAATATATTATGTCTATAGTCATTATAATAGCTGCTTCACCAGACTTTTGAAGGTGAGGAGGCCACACCAGCATGGCTAGAAAAAGGTGATACGACCCTCATACCCAAAACGAGTGAGAAACTAAACCCTACAAAATACAGACCGATCTGGGTGTAGGAGGAAGTGTTTAGGCACCAAGGACCAATTGTTGATCAACAATACCACCCTTGAGGACTGTAGGAAAGGGCAGAGAAATCTAAGCATGGCTTGGATTGATTACCAAAACACATACAATAATGTACCCCACGCATGGCTCCTGCGCTACCTTTATCTATATAATATCTATCAGGTTATCAAGAAAACCATGGCAGTACAAATAAATATGTGGAAAACAACTATAGCATTAAGACACACTAATGGAACAAAAAAAATCCCTGACGTCAAGATCCGAAGAGGAATCTTCCAAGGAGATAGCTTATCTCCTCTATTCTTTTGCCTGGCAATTGATCCACTAAGCAAATTACTAAACAAAAGCCAGAGTGCCTACAATCTGAGTCAGGGCCGCAAACAAGATCTAAACAAAAGAGTCAACCACCTGCTCTTCATGGATGACCTAAAGCTGTATGCTAGTTCAGATGCTGACTAAAGCCGACTCTTACAGGTTGTACATACCTTCTCCAAAGATATTGGAATGAAGTTCGGCCTGGACAAATGTGCCAAGTGCTCCCTTAGAGCTGGGAAGAAGATCCAAACGGAAAACATACAGCTTGATGAAGATACTGACATCAAAGACCTTGAAGAACAGGAACAGTTCAAATACCTTGGCATAGAAGAAAACGATTCAATTCAACATGCCAAGATGAGTGAAATACAATCAATTGCACTTAAAGGGACAGTTAGAATCTTAAAAAGACCTCTAGGCTGGAGTGTCTGAAATAGCCGGTGAATGTCTGGCATCCGGTAGGATGCCCCATCTCCAGTAAAAACAGAAAGATAAGAAAAATAAAAAATATATAGAGTTTGACTTAGAAACACCATCCTCGAGTGTCTTCGGTCTCTCTATACAATGGTTTGACAGGACAACTCAACATGAAGAGACTTCACCCTACAAGTAAACCCTTACCAAAAATTAAAAATAACATAGTATTCAAAGCACAAATATAATTCCCTCAGCGCATCTTCTCCAAGTGATGTTACCTCAATTAACAGAAATTAGCTGGATACTCCACCAGACTAGATAAATTCTTGTCCTGGTATCCGGTAAGACCAAGAATCTGCAAGAAAGATATACTATAAGATAGTTAACTGGTCAATTGAGGAGAGAGAAAATTAATGTTCTTAACTTCTTTACTAACACAACGTTTGAGAAATAAAGGAGCACTTTAATGGGATATTCGAATATCTATATATCTCATACAGACACTGAGGGGCCACATGATTTCTAAGAACTTTGACTGAAGTAAAATGTAACAAAAAAAGTTGTAAGGAACGAATGTGATACTTTGGACTACCACCGCCTCCAGCCAAGACCCCGGAACATGTAAGATACTGATTCACCAAAAAAAGGCGCTCGGAAGTAAAATGAGTTGACAGCGTCTTAGAAAAAAGGGCGCAATTAGTCATTTGTGCTGGTCATCTGGGCTGTGATAAAGGATCGGGCATAAGATTTCCGGTCGTAGGTTATTATATTTAGGAGTCAGAGTTTAGCTTAGAGCAGATGGGGGAGATCCGAGTATGACGAGAGAGAACGCTCGGTAAGGATTTGGAGCATGTCCAGTAGACGATGAGATGAGCTGAAGAGAGAACGACGATGATGACCTCAACAGGAAAATTATTTCAGTTAGGTCTTAGCTGGTTTACTACAACTTAACTAAGAATTGGACGCCAGCGTTTTGGGGTCCTTCCGCTACGGTGTCACGGACACACACACACAGAGCACCATGGGTTTATACATAATGTATCTGAGTTTGTGTTTTTCTTATGAGTTTGTGTTGTTTTTGTATTTGTATACTTGTAAACCAGTGTTTGTGTCCTCGACGATCGCCACAAGAGACGACGGCATAGCCAGAACAAAAGATGAAGGAAAAATGTATATGAGTTTGGTTTTTTTCTTGTGAGTTTGTGTTGTGTTTGTATTTGTATACTTGTAAACCAATGTTTGGGCCCTCAACGATCCCAAGACGAGAGACGACGGCATAGCCAGAACAGAAGATGAAGGAAAAATGTATATGAGTTTGGTTTTTTTTCTTGTGAGTTTGCGTTGATTTTCTATTTGTATACTGTAAACCAGTGTGTGTACCCTCGACGATCGCCAAGAAAAGAGACGACGGCACAGCCCTAACACTTCATTCTGGATGATCCACTAACCCTCAGCTTAACCCTAACACTTCATTCTGGATTATCCACAAGGATAATACAGAAGTCTGATTAATTTTAATCATCCAATGAGAAATTTTTAACAGTTACATCACAGTTTTTGAAATTTCAAATAAAATAAAAGTGAAACAAATAAACGTAGTGGTTGTGACCTAGCGGTCATGGGTACGTTGAGTCATTTAATAAAAAAACCTTTACGGCTTTTGATGACGTAAATAATCACTCAGTTTACGTTTGTTATATTTTCTAATTCCCATATTCGTCTGTTTTAACCTCTGGCCCCGCTAGACAGTTCTGACTTGATGCTTCTTTTTTTGGACCACAACGTAAAGTACCGACCTCAATATTTTTCACCCAGAACTAGGTTATGTGACTACGTCAATAGATTAAAAGAACATTAGTTAACGTACTAACCCCATTTAATTATACCCAAAACTAGTTAACATGATCACCTAAATATATTACACAAAAACTAGTCAATGTAAATACCTCAATATATTACACCCTAAACTAGGTAATGTACCTCTCAATATATTACACCAAAAGTAGTTAACCTACCTCAATAAATAACACCGAAAATTAGTTAATGTACATACTTCAATATAGTATACCCAAAACTAGTTAACGAAATCAACTCAATATATTACACCAAAACTAGTTTACGTACCTACCTCAAAATATTACAGCCTAAAATATTTACCGTGCCTATCTTAATTTAGTATACCCAAAACTAGTTAAAGTACCTACCTCAAAATATTACACCCTAAACTATTTAACGTACCTATCTCGATTTATTATACCCGAAACTAGTTAAAGTACCTACCTCAAAATATTACACCCTAAACTATTTAACGTGCCTATCTCAATTTATTATACCCGAAACTAGTTAACGTACTTACCTCAAAATATTACACCCTAAACTATTTAACGTACATACCTCGATTTATTATACCCGAAACTAGTTAACGTACCTACCTCAAAATATTACACCATAAACTATTTAACGTACATACCTCGATTTATAATACCCGAAACTAGTTAAAGTACCTACCTCAAAATATTACACCCTAAACTATTACACGTAACTACCTCGATGTATTATACCCGAAACTAGTTAACGTGCCTACCTCAAAATATTACACCCTAAACTATTTGACGTAACTACCTCGATTTATTATACCCAAAACTAGTTACTGTAACATCAATATATTACACCCAAAATTAAGCCTTATTTACGAAAAGAAAAATGAACTACAAATGAAACGACATTTGTATTTTTATTTATTTTGTGTCAATAATTTCAAATCAGTTTTTTCCGACTTCCAGGTATATATTCATGTTTTTACAATTGCTTCTAGAAATGATTTTATGTTGATTGTAGATCGGCCACTATTGTATTTTTTTATTTATTTTTATTTATAGTTTTTCTTTTTTTTTAACTAATAAATATTTTCCAGCGATTTTACAAAGCAGACATTTGCAAAATAAAAATAGGAATTCTATTGTGAATTATGGAAGACAACACGGAAGACGACAACGGTTGATCAACTGGCGTCGTCTAGAAAAGAACGAGTATAGAGAGAGAGAGGGAAGGAGAGAGGGAGAGGGACAGACAGACGGGGAAAGAAAAGGAATGGGGTGAAAAGAAAAAGATAAAGAGAATGAGAGAGAGAGAGAGAGAGAGAGAGAGACAGGGAAAGAAAAGGAATGGGGTACAAAGAAAAAGAGCAGGAGAACCAAAGAGAGAGAGACAGGGAAAGAAAAGGAATGGGGTACAAAGAAAAAGAGAAAGAATTAGAGAGAGAGAGACAGAGAAAGAAAAGGAATGGGGTACAAAGAAAAATAGAAAGAGAAAGAGAGAGAGAGACGGGGAAAGAAAAGGAATGGGGTACAAAGAGAGAGAAAGAAAGAGAGAGAGAGAAAGAGAGAGAGAAGGACGAGGAAAGAAAAGTAAAGGAATGGGGTACAAAAAAAGAGAAAGAGAGAGAGACGGGGAAAGAAAAGGAATGGGGTACAAAGAGAGAGAGAGAGAGAGAGAAAGAGAGAGAAAGAAAGAGAGAGAGAAGGACGAGGAAAGAAAAGAAAAGAAATTGGGTACAAAAAAAGAGAAAGAGAAAGAGAGAGAGACGGGGAAAGAAAAAGAATGGGGTACAAAGAGAGAAAGAGAGAGAGAGAAAGAGAGAGAAAGAAAGAGAGAGAGAGGAGGACGAGGAAAGAAAAAAAATGGGGTACAAAAAAAGAGAAAGAAAGAGAGAGAGACGGGGAAAGAAAAGGAATGGGGTACAAAGAGAGAGAGAGAGAGAGAAAGAGAGAGAGAGAGAAAGAGAGAGAAAGAAAGAGAGAGAGAGAAAGATAGAGAGAGAAGGACGAGGAAAGAAAAGTAAGGAATGGGGTACAAAAAAAGAGAAAGAGAAAGAGAATCAAAGAGAGGGGGATAAAGAGATAGTGATAAATTGGGTAAAATAAAGAAAGAGAATTAAGGAGAGGGGAGAGATTTGAAAGAGAGGAAAAACTGAAGAGAATTAGACATGGAGAGAGGGGGGGCGCGAAATTGTGGAAAAAATAAAGTGAAAGAGAGACAGATAGATAGATATATAAACTGAGATAGATATGATGCGAATGAGATGACTATTATGTAGGTATATAAGTAGATATAAAGGACACAGATGGAAGATGATTTCGGCTGTCAATGTGCATCGTTTCTTGTCCGTAGACACAGTTGGTTGCGTAGGCAAATACCGTTATTAAATAAAACGGTTTTATATTATATACGTGGCTGGCGACATGAAAGATTCAAAAAGAGAAATAAGATATATAAAACAGAATAATATTGTTATATGGATGTATACAATATGATATTATATATATATATATATATATATATATATATATATATATATATATATATATATATATATGTTATCTCTCCCTATATATATGATATATATATATATATGATATCTCTCCCTATATATATATATATATATATATATATATATATATATATATATCTTTATATATATGATATATATATATATATATATGATATATATATATATATATATATATATATGATATATATCTTTATATATATGATATATATATATGATATATATCTTTATATATATGATATATATATATATGATATCTATCTTTATATATATGATATATATATATGATATCTCTCTTTATATATATGATATATATATATGATATCTCTCTTTATATATATGATATATATATATGATATCTCTCCCTATATATATGATATATATATATATATATGATATCTCTCCCTATATATATGATATATATATATATATGATATCTATCTTTATATATATGATATATATATATGATATCTCTCTTTATATATATGATATATATATATGATATCTCTCCCTATATATATGATATATATATATATATATGATATCTCTCCCTATATATATGATATATATATATATATATGATATCTCTCCCTATATATATGATATATATATATATATATGATATCTCTCCCTATATATATGATATATATATATATATGATATCTCTCCCTATATATATGATATATATATATATATATGATATCTCTCCCTATATATATGATATATATATATATGATATCTCTCCCTATATATATGATATATATATATATATATGATATCTCTCCCTATATATATGATATATATATATATATGATATCTCTCCCTATATATATGATATATATATATATATATATATGATATCTCCCCTATATATATGATATATATATATATATATATGATATCTCTCTTTATATATATGATATATATATATATATATATATATGATATATCTCTTTATATATATGATATATATATGATATCTCTCTTTATATATATGATATATATATATATATATATGATATCTCTCCCTATATATATATATATATATATATATATGATATCTCTCCCTATATATATGATATATATATATATCTCCCTATATATATGATATATATATATATATATGATATCTCTCCCTATATATATGATATATATATATATATATATATGATATCTCTCCTTATATATATGATATATATATATATATATATGATATCTCTCCCTATATATATGATATATATATATATATGATATCTCTCCCTATATATATATGATATATATATATATATATGATATCTCTCCCTATATATATATATATATATATATATATATATATATATATATATATATATAACATTATTAAATAACACGGAGTGGTTTTGTTTGATGCGACTTTTTTTTATTTTTTCAATTTTGCGAATTGTCCATCTAATGTTTCGGTCAAATTGATGTAAATATGATCCATGGGTTTCTTGTTCCATTCTTTTTTGCAAGTACTTTCGATTTTAATCGTCAAAT
This sequence comes from Sepiola atlantica, assembly GCA_963556195.1. Taxonomy (NCBI): domain Eukaryota; kingdom Metazoa; phylum Mollusca; class Cephalopoda; order Sepiida; family Sepiolidae; genus Sepiola; species Sepiola atlantica. The sequence goes on from OY744554.1 coordinate 40,260,173, forward strand.
CGTCTTCAGGCGGTATTAGTTTAAGTGTCTTTACAAATTATGACTTTACTGTTGTGCTCATTTTTGAATTATAACGGCGAGTAGTTTATAACTTGAAAAAGCGTCTGTAAAGTTGAAATGCACATGAGAGCGTGATGGCGTTCTACACATATGAGAGATTTAATAATGTTTGCCTAAATGAAAATCTGCTGCCTAAATACACACAATATATATATTTATATATATATTTTTTTTTTGTTCATTTAAATATGTATTACAGTAGATCAGAACAACATCGGTACCGTCGGTTTCTAAATCCTAACAAATAACCTGTAATAGCCTTCTTTTTACCAAACTCTCTTCGGTCTCTGTGTATGTCTGTCTCCAACAACTCATTCTGTAATAAATATATATATAAATAACTATTACACTGTTATTTTTGTAATTTTCTTAAAGATCGAGCACTCTGCTGGGGTTCTCCCTAAAACTAACACTGCATCTCTCTCTCGATATATATATACTTATACATTATTTTATGTATCCACTATGAAGACGATATATTATATTATGTATCGATTTTCAGTATTTACTTAAAAAGTGCTTGATATGTGGCATTTCAATTAGGCTACACAGAGGCGTCCGCGTTTCATTCCTGTAAAAGATCGTAATACTTTTCCATGAATATATTCTCATAACTTACTATATATATATATATATATATATATATATATATATATATATATATATATATATATTAAACGATTTCAAATATATTGATAGAAATGAACTTAAAACTCGATAATTTTTTAAACAGTCGTCATTATAATATAGGCCTTTATAAAGAACCTTTACATAAACAGAAATCAATTCATGTTTCGGTGCGCCAGTTCACCACAACGGAACCATTTTTTTCCTATTATTAGTCGGTTGTGTCGAAATGTACTGGAGCACAAAAACACAAATTGATTTTCCTAGATACTTTTAAATGTTTATATGAAGTTTATACACACACACACACACACACACACACACACACACACATATATATATATAAGCAAGCGTTGTTGAACATCACGGAACTTTCACGTTTGTATATCTTCTTCGTGAGGTTCTCAAACCGTCGAGCCATCCTTCTGGTTTCAGGTGGCAATCCGTATAGTACTCCTCCGATAGTTCCCTAATCCTGAAGACGACTACGAAAGTCGAAAGCGCTCGAAAAAAATGGCCGAATTAAGAACTATCGGAGAAGTACTATACGGTTTGCCACCTGAAACCAGAAGGATGGCTCGACGGTTTGAGAACCTCACGAGGAAGATATACAAACGTGAAAGTTCCGTGATGTTCAACAACGCTTGCTTAGATAATGACTTGCTGCCTAAGTGTATATATATATATATATATATATATATATAATGAGAATATTTTTTTAGAATATTTTGAAAATTTGGACAACGCAAATTATTTGGTTTTTAAATAAATTATTTATTTACTTTAAAAACTTTTTATTTTAACCTTGAGTACTTTCGGTGGTAAACACTCTTGTCAGAAGTATAAGCATATTTTTTATCTCTTCTTTTTTCTCCCTGACTGAGACATATCTATCGCAGTCAAGTTGAAATTCGTCTTGATGTTATTGACGACCAATGTTGTGTGTAGCACGCGGTTACGTGAATAAGGTAGTTTGAAAAGTCACACATTGAAAACATTGCTGAAATGGCAATAATAATAAGAATATTATATATTTTTTAATATTTTGAAAACCTGGACAACGCAAATTATTTGTTTTTTTTAAATAAATTATTTATTTACTTTAAAAATTCTTTTTTTTTAAACTTGAGTACTTTCGGTGATAAACACCCTTGTCAGAAGTATAAGCATGTTTTAATTATTTTTCCTCTTCTTTTGTCTCCCTGACTGAGACATATCTATCGCAGTCAAGTTGAAATTCGTCTTGATGTTATTGACGACCAATGTTGATAAGCTTTTATATTCTAAACTTTATATTATTTTTTATTTTGATTTTAACGGTCCCAACTACGTGACTTTCTAAATTTAAATTTTAAATTTCCTTTCTTTTCTCCACATTTCATTTTTTCCAAATATGATCTAAGGTTAAGATCGGATTCTAACTCTGCCTGATGAGATCTCAGTTTATAACAGCTGTTGATCAATAACATCGACATGCCAGTGTCACAGATTTTGTACATGTCTGTGTAAATAAAAATAATAAAGAGAATTTATTTTTTTAAATATTTTGAAAACCTGGACAACGCAATCATTTATGTTTTTTAAAAATAAATTATTATAAATTATTTATTTACTTTAAAAACTTGAGTACTTTCAGTGTTATACACCCTTGTCAGAAGTATACGCATATTTTTTTCTTTTCTTTTTCCATTTAATCTTCCCTGGCTGAGACATACGTATCACAGTCAAGTATAATTCGTCTTGATGTTATCGACGATTAATGTTGATAAGCTGCTGTGTGTAGCACGCGGTTATGTGAATAAGGTAGTTTGAAAAGTCACACATTGAAAACGTTGCTGAAATGACAATAATAAGAAGAATATTTTTTTTAAATATTTTGAAAATCTTGACAACCAGGGATGGGTTAAATCAGTTTGTTACAAGTCCCACCTGCGGTGTAGGTGATGCATTCAATAAAATATGACGATTGATACCAAGATGCATGCGTAGACCTTTCCGTTCTGAATCATTTCACTTGTTTTTACGGTGATAACAGCCGTCCACATGTGATACAAAATATACTAAATTACATATCTCCTGTTTTATTGTGTTATACATTGAGATAAATAAAGCAATGAACACAATATGGGAGACTTTAACAAAGTAGAAACTTTAACAGGTTCACAGCCATTTTCTTTTCGGTAGCATAAACCCATGTTGTTAAGAAGAAAAATTGTAACAGCTAACATTCAAAGACGCAACACTCTGCTCATCAGTATAACACACATGAACACAATATGACAAAGGAGGAAGAATTGCTGTTTTCATCTCAGAGGAAATACATTAATAAGTTCATAGCCATTTAAAGCAATGAACACAAGGAGAATAGAAAAGTTACCTTGGGTTTACTTTTTAGCGATTTTCGGCAGCCTCGTAACTCTCACTTCCTTATTGTGTCCTCACATTCCATGAGCGATGTTTCTGACAAAGGAGGAAGAATTGCTGTTTTCTAACCCGACGGCTGTGCGACGACCCCATCCTTACCTTTAACATCATGTAGGACAACCACAATATTCCGTGTGACCTTTTGTTCCCACCAGCTCTCTGAAGAGGACTTTGTTGAAACTCTCTTCGTGCTGACTGTTTTCCTCCTACCTCGAGCTAAAGCCAATATTTCGTTCTTGTTAGCTCCTTACATCAAGTGGCTTCATACCTTGTCTGGAGCGATTTCCATTAAAAAACAAAAAAAACAATAATAGAGATATTAACATAGGAGAAACTTTAATAGGTTCATAGCCATTTCCTTTTCGTTAGCATAAGCCCATGTTGTTAAGAAGAAAAAATTTTAACAACTCACATTCGAAAACACAACATTCTACTTATTAGTATAACACATATGGACACAATATTATAACTTATCACAGATGAAAAACATAATTAACTTCATAGCCATTTTCAATATTTTTAAAAAGGAAAAATGAAATAGCTCACATACAATTCCGCTCATTAATATAACACACATGACCACATTATAAGAGCTTTGTAATAACGTACAATTATTATTATGTGCATAGATATTTTCTTTTCGTTAGCATGGGTCCATGTTCTTTAGAATATAACATTGGAACAGCTTACATTCGAGGACATACCAATCCGCTCACCAGAATAATACGTATGAATACAATATGGGAGCTTTTAATGAAGGACACACTTTAATAGGCTTATATAGTTTCATTTTCATTAGCATATATCCATGTTTATAAGAATAAATGAAAGAGCTCACATTCGAGAATATACCAATCCGATATGCAACAGTTTAGATGAAGTCAAGAGTGTTAAGGAAAAACGACTGGTTCTATGAGATGAGTAATATGTCAATAGAGGATCATCCTTAACAATAATCCTTTTTAATAACAGACAAATATCATTATATGCATATATATTTTCTTTTTGTTAGCGTGGGCTCATGTTCTTTAGAATAAAAAATAAGGAAATCTTAGACGTTGACCCAAACACTGTTCACACGGATTAATGCAGTATGAAGTCACTAAGATAAGTGATAGGTAACATTAATCAGAGAGAGTGACAGTAGGGAAAAGAGAGAGAGGGGGGAGAAAGAGATAGATGGGTGATGAGAGAGGTAGTGATTGAGGGAGAGAGAGGGGGACAAAGAGATAGATGGGTGATGAGAGAGGTAGTGATTGAGGGAGAGAGAGAGGAGGAGAAAAGAAGAAGTGTGGGGGAGAGGTTTAAATAAAAACATGGGGAAGAACTTGTGTTTGCCACGTCCCCCTGGCAAATGAATTATTCAAGCCGCTAAAATTATCGATTTTTACTGATCAAATTAAGCGCCCGTGTGATCGGGTATCTCTTTCAAGATCGGATTTCATCATTACTATATGCGCTCACTTACTTGAAATAAATTTGACACACTTCATCAGAAAACCACACATCTAACACCTCTTTCCCACCCCAAACCTGACCCCCCCCCCCCCAGTTCCAAACTTAAATTTCGTACTTTAACCTGATATGAGTCGACTTTGAGAACGTGCCATTAAATAATATACATATATTTCTATTGATATAAAGTTTGGTATTCCACGTATGCTGCTACATATATATTTTGATGATGATGAGTGAGTGCTGATTGAAGCATAAAACGATGTTGTTGTTTTTTTAATTATTATATTTTTTTATATAACAGTCGCTCCGGACAAGGCATGAAGCCACTTGATGTAAGGAGCTAAACACAAATATTACTTCAAGGTCAAACACTAGCCAACGATAAGTGTTAGATTGATAGATTCCGCCCCAGAAAACAACAATTATCACCCCTTTGTCAGAAACATCGCTCATGGAATGTGAGAACGAAAGGACAAAATAAGGGAAGCGAGAGTTACGGGGTTGACGAACGTAAACCTAAGTTAGTCACTTTCTACTCTCTTTAAATCTTCTTTTTATTATTATAATCCAATATTTCGAACGCTCTGCGTTCTTCATCAGGAATGAATAGAGTGATGAAAAAAACGGAAATGAGATCGCTTATGTGAGTTGTATTAAAATGTTAAACATTAGAGGATCATATGTTTTTTTTTGGGGGGGGGGGAGTCGACTTAGTGATGTTTGAAATAGCATTTTTGTTGGTCTGTCACACTTAAAAAAAATATTGCTTTTGGTCTGTGGCGCTTAAGTTTGAAAAAACATTTTCTTTTGTCTTACACGCTTACATTTTAAATAGCATTTTCTTGCATTTGTAAGGCTTAAGTCTAAAATAACACTTTCTTTGGTCTCTCAGGCGTAAGTTTACATTCCCAGTTTATTGTGTATTTCATGTTTAAATTTCAAAAGTTGATGTTTATTTAGATTAGGTCACACGATAAAATCGACCTGGCGTCGGTACTTTCCGGAAAATGCCGACGCCAAGTCAGTTGAATTACCTGCGTCCAAAAAATCAAAAAAGATTTACAAATGAAAAAAACAAAAACATTAACCAACATTTAAAAAAATGAAAAATACATTTAGTCAAATTGTATGAAAAAAAAAAATTTTAACGAAGAAATAAAAATAAACATGTGATAAATTATATTTTTAAGTGATTTTTTTTTTTTTACTGAAAATTATTTTTAGTTTGTAATCAGGTAAAAATGGGGTTACGGTATGAAAGTTTTTTTGTTTAGCATGAAAAAGTTTGATTTAGGAAGAATCAAAAGAATTGTTTTTGTTTTTTTTTGCCTGAAAATCTTTTTTTTTGTAACAAAAATTTCACTGAATAAGTTGTAAAATACTGGTTTTCGCACGAAACACTTAAAAAAAATTACTTTTGGTTGGTAATCAGATAAAAATGGCGTCGTTAGGGTTTTGATTAGATTTAGGGTTAGGTATTAAATTTTTTTTTGTATAAAAAATTTCACTGAATAAGTTGTAAACAAGTGTTTTTTCGAACGAAACAGTTTTTGAAAATTACTATTTGTTTGTAATCAGATAAAAATGGCGTCGTTAGGGTTTTGATTAGATTTAGGGTTAGGTATTAAAGTTTTTTTTGTATAAAAAATTATACTGAATAAGTTGTAAACAAGTGTTTTTTCGAACGAAACAGTTTTTGAAAATTACTATTTGTTTGTAAACAGATAAAAATGGTGTCGTTAGGGGTTTTATTAGATTTAGGGTTAGGTATTAATGTTTATTTTGTTAAAAAGTTTCCTAAAGTAAGAATCAATCAAATAATTGTTGGTTTTGTTTTGCCTGAACATCGTTTTTTGTAAGAAAAATTTCACTGAACAAGTTGTAAAAAAGTTGTTTTTTTTAGCGCGAAACGGTTTTGAAAATTACTGTTTGTTGGTAATCAGATAAAAATGGCGTCGTTAGGGTTTGGGTTGGATTTAGGGTTTAACGTGTTGTTTTGTTAAAAAGTTTCCTTAAGTAATGTTGGAATCGGGTCGTGTTCCCGACTATAAGCGAGTTCATAAAATCAAGCAATTGTTGCATGCAAAAACAGAGTAATATTTAACAAATAAAAGGAGGTAGTTCAAATAAGGTTTATTGAACGTGTGTGTATGTGGGATGATGACGTGTGTAGTATATGTATGTGTGTCGATAGAAAACAGTTCTTGAAAAGAGTATGTGAAGAAATGAGTCCGGCGTGGGAAAGTCCTTGAAAGCCGTATACAAAGAAAATAAGTTGAGAACTCTTACCGTTGTTGAACACGTGTTGACGGAGCGCTGGTGTTGGCGGCGTTCAGCGAGGCCAATTGAAAAGAGAAGAGGGTGAGTTTCCGTTTACACCGGTTTTTATAATCAGAAGGGCAGATAACTCTGGTGTCACTTTTCTGCGCCACCTGTCGGTGAAAAAGCGACACCTAACAGCCAACCGGTGTAGTTATGTTTGAAAGGAGGTAACTGCTATAGTAAGAATAAATCAAATAATTGTTGTTTTTTTTTTTGCCTGAACATTGTTTTTTGTCACAAAAATTTCACTGAATAAGTTGTAAAAAAGTTGTTTTTCGCGTGAAACAGTTTTTGAAAATTACTGTTTGTTGGTAATCAGATAAAAATGGCGTCGTGAGGGTTTGGGTTAGATTTAGGGTTACGTATTGAAGTTTTTTTTGTTAAAAAATTTGCTTAAGTAAATGTTACACCGGCCGTTCTTACACGGGAGAAACTACACCAGTTGTCACTATAAATAGTGCGAGTCACCAGAGACACAGAGAAGACAAAGCACAGTCTTGTAACTGTCTAGCCAAGTGCTAGTCACTTTCTTACTTTGTTAATACACTTGTTAAACCAACCCTCGACTTGACTTCCTTTATTTATTATTTACTGTTGGACAAATTCACAACAGTAAAAATCAATCAGTTTGGCTGGTTTTGCGATCTTACTTCTATCTCCACATTTTTTGCATTTTTTTAATTTACGATCAGGTTTTTTTTTTATTCCTTACCAAATTTCGGGAGCCGCAACAGCCGGTGATAGCTCGTTAAAATTCATTGCAGGTTTGATCAAAATTTATTCCGCATTTGTTACTTTCGCGTTTCAATCAGTTGAAATGTTAACATCACGTCTTCATATTTTCTCGCAATTTGATTGGCTAATTGCTTCGGTACTTTCCGGCTGTTTACGTAAACATCCGGAAAGTGTCGACGCCAAGTCGATTTTAGCGTGGGTCTTAATCTGAAGAAAGTACCAAAATATCATTGTCGTCGAGTTGTCATTCAAAAAAACATTTCCATTCCGCGCAGATTGCATGGGCGCATCTTAAAAATGAATTCGTTCTCATTAATTAGTAAAATCATGGTCTAGGTTTCGTTCTAAGATAAAGAAAGGTATAAGAATTTTCTCGTGATTATCGGTCACGCTGAAGAGAATCGATCCTTTCTATTTATTGCGAATCGGGTAGACAAAGAGTACCTGCTTCCGGTCAAGGGTTTCCGTTGACCCCTATAAAACGAATTCGCGCTTTCATCTTTTTTAAAGAGTGAAATGGAAACATGAAAGAGATTCGTAAACTCGGAGTAAACTAAGGGATCGATTGACTTAAACATATCTCTCTCTCTCTCTCTCTCTCATATATATATATATATATATATATATATATATATATATATATATATATATATATATATATATATACAGGGTGATTCATAAGTCACTTAACTTAGCTATTTAAAATGATTACCATATGAAGCACAAACATACTATAAACTGTTGATGATTGTTATCTTACTCTTTAATTACTGCTATTTGTTACGCAATGGAAACATGATGTGAACAGAAAGGTTCCTTCGCACAACATCATAATCAATCAAATATGCTACAAAGAGTCGCAAATTCCTTGCAAAAAAGAATGGAGCTATGCATGCAGAACGAATGTGGAAATTTAGACAATTTGCTGTAATTTTAAACTCCCATAAATTAATTTGTTGAATAAACTTTCTGTTTTGTATTACCATATTTTTTAACTTTAGAATTTCCAAAATAAATAGCTAAGTGACTTATGAATCAGCCTGTATATATATATATATATATATATATATATAATATTATTTGACGATTCAAACCAAAAAAAAGGAAAGAAAATGGACAAGAAAACAACGGAACTTACATACACCAATTTGACAGTTCAGAAAATTTAAAAAATAAAAATGAAAATACAGTCTTATCAAGCAAAAACACTCTGTACTATTTTATAATGTTTGCCTAAATGAAAATATGCTGGATAAATACACACACAGTGTGTGTATATATATATATATATATATATATATATATATATATATATATATTACTATTTCATGTATCCACATAAAATTTTATAAGGAGATATTCTATTTTTATGTATCAATTTTCAGTATTTACTCCAACAGTGCTCGATACGTAAGTAAGTAGAGCTAGGTAGTAAGTTATGAAAATATATTTATGGCAATTAAGCTACACAGAGGCTCCCGCGTTTTAGCCTGAATATCCCCCCCCCCGGATGAAACGCGGGAGCCTCTGTGTAGTTTAATTGCCATAAATATATTTTGATAACTTACTAGATATATATATATATATATATATATATATATATATATATATATATATATATATAATAAAAGTTTTTAAAAAGGTTTAAGGCAATGCGAAGATCCGGGTTGCTGGAAGCTGTGAAGAACAAAAACAGAACAAAACCGAAATAAGTCGGATATAGATCGAAAGGTTTGTTTATTTTTCTAGACAGCAAGGGTGTTAGTTTGTAATGTCCGGATTATCAAGAATCAATTTGATATTTCGAGAGATTTTTTTTTTTTTTCTTCCTCTCCTTGTCAAAAATAAATAAAAGAAAAATCCCGGGTACCGAGAAAATGCCAGGAGCGCTGGGGGGTTAAACCGGAAGTGTTCAGAGTAAAGTATTCAGAGGAAAACTAAATAGATTCTTTTTATTTATTTATTTTTTTTTTTAAATATATATATATATATATACACCCATATATATATGTAATTGTCTGTTGTTTCTATTTATTTAATTTTTATTTTTATTTATATGTTTACTATTATTGTTATTTGTTTTTTTGTTTTTTTGGTTTTTTTTGGTTTTTTTTTCGTATATAAAACGTAGTTATTACTTATAGTATATATGTTTGTCAACAGGCTGATTCCGGCATTAGATTTTAAATGTGTTGTAGATAGCTAATTATTTGTTGTCGGTGCAGTATATTAAAATTTAGTTATGTCTGGTTAAGTTTAATCCTTATTTATTGGTTTTAATTTATCTCTTAAATGCCTATTGTTTTAGGTATGGAAAGTTTGCTGGTTAAGGGGAGACAAATCTCTTATTTTTGGTATTCTGTTATTCTGTTAATTGGCTTTGTATGTTGAATTTATTTAACTAAAGTAATGGTCAATGCTTAGTATAACGGATATGATTTGTGTAAATAGTGTTTATTATGGGGGGGGGGTATTATCTGGGGATGGGTTCGGGGGGGGGGGTAGGTTATATGTAGGCTAAATGTGTATTTGTTAGAACTTAGCTGTTGTTGTTGTTAGCCTCGATGTTGTTTCCCTATACACATCAATACCCGCACACCCAGCGATTGACCTCATCTCCGACCACATCTCTTCCTCCGATAACTTAGAACTCTTCGGGTTAACACCTGAAGACATACACCAACTCCTAGACATTATCATTAACAATACATATTTTACCTTCCAACACCACATATTTAAACAGATTACTGGTCTTCCCATGGGTTCTAGCTTGTCTGGCCTCTTAGCCATATCCTACATGGACAGACTCGAGCAACAAGCCCTCAACACCTGCCACTCACATATCTTCTTCACTAGATACATAGATGACATTCTTGTCCTCACCTCATCTCGTGAAGAAGCTATCAGCATTTTCGACATTTTCAACAACACCGACCCCCATATAAAATTTACTATTGAACACCCTAGCGACTCCGGCTCACTATCTCTCCTCGATTTCAACCTCAAAATCACAGAAGACGGTTCTATACAGACCAACTTCTACAGAAAACCTGCCTGTAAAAACCTATTTGTTCATTTTAAATCTGCCCTGCCCCTTAAAGCCAAACTAGACTATGCCCGTAATGAAATTACCCGCATACAAAATAAATGCTCATCTACTGCCAATAAAATTAAACACACCAAAGACTTCCATCAAACCCTAATCACCAACGGCTACCCCACTTCCACAATAACCCACCTCAGCAAGACCAGATCACGCAGACACAACACACTCTCCAACACATGCTTCCTAAAACTACCTTTCTTTAACGACAGAATCACTAATGCCATCCGCAGTGCAATACATAAAGAAAAACTAGACATTCAACTCACCCACACCGGCACCACCTTACGCCAACACCTTTCCAAAAAACGCACTACACGCACCCAAGAACCATGCTCCCTAGCCAATTGTCCCATTCCTACCACTGGACTATGCCACCGCACTAACTGTGTATACAATATATCATGCACTATTTGTAACCACTCCTATATTGGATATACTACAAGACAATTACACCAACGTATAAAAGAACACATGAATACAAATATATCTTCCTTCTTCAAACATACTTCCTCATGCAATACTACACAACAAGACATAAAAGTTTCCATTTTAGCCTCGACCAGGAACCTAGGCGACCTAAGACTGATGGAAGCTATTCTCATTTCCAAACTTAGCCCATTTTTGAATCAAAGACATAAATTAAATTCTACCTTCATCATATAACCTACCCCCCCCCGAACCCATCCCCAGATAATACCCCCCCCATAATAAACACTATTTACACAAATCATATCCGTTATACTAAGCATTGACCATTACTTTAGTTAAATAAATTCAACATACAAAGCCAATTAACAGAATAACAGAATACCAAAAATAAGAGATTTGTCTCCCCTTAACCAGCAAACTTTCCATACCTAAAACAATAGGCATTTAAGAGATAAATTAAAACCAATAAATAAGGATTAAACTTAACCAGACATAACTAAATTTTAATATACTGCACCGACAACAAATAATTAGCTATCTACAACACATTTAAAATCTAATGCCGGAATCAGCCTGTTGACAAACATATATACTATAAGTAATAACTACGTTTTATATACGAAAAAAAACAACAAAAAAACAAAAAAACAAATAACAATAATAGTAAACATATAAATAAAAATAAAAATTAAATAAATAGAAACAACAGACAATTACATATATATATGGGTGTATATATATATATATATATATATATATATATATATATATATATATTTAAAAAAAAAAAAATAAATAAATAAAAAGA
>OY744554.1:40272341-40287341 GCA_963556195.1 Sepiola atlantica
ATTAGTGCTAGTGTTAAAATTAATCTTGTTAATAGTGCTATAGCTAGACACCTTACTAATGAACATTCCTGTCCCCGCTCTCAAATCCGAAAACTTCTCGTAGACAATACTAAAATCCTAGAACATAATACTAATACTCAAAAACTCCACATACTAGAAGCTCTACTCATTAAAACTAAAAACCTGCTATTAACAAGATTAATTTTAACACTAGCACTAATATACTTAAATGCTTATAATACCTAATAAACATAGTTAAATTTTCCCGCCATAATTAATTATAAATCTCACTCCAGGTCTTTACCTGTTTGTCATTATTCCACTGACGATGGACCCAGACGGGTCAGAAAGTACTCTGGACCAACATGTACACTATGGCAGTTTCATCAGCCAATTTCCTTCCGAGATTAAGATTTTAATCCGGAAAATTGAAGGGATCAACACTAAAATAGCCAGACAAAAATTGTCGGTTATTTTTAATAATATATATATATATATATGATAATTATCTTGATACATTATCTTGATATTTATCGCTATCTTCTATGATATATGATATACTGTCAAATATATGATATTTATCGATATCAATTATCGGTTATTTAGTCGATATCGATTATTTAGTTTTAAAATACCATGAAGTGAAACATTTGTACAAGTCTTTTTTTTCACTTTGTGGTATTCTTTCTTTATATCTACAGACTACATAATCGCGTTCTTAGTAATGTTACCCGCGCAACCGATAGCATGAACAAAAAAATTCAGCTTAATACATAACATATATACCAGGTTTATATATATATATATATATATATATATATCTATATATATATATATATATATATATATATATATATATAATAAAAAGTTTTTAAAAAGGTTGAAGGCAATACGAAGATCCGGGTTGCTGGAAGCTGTGAAGAACAAAAACAAAACAAAACCGAAATAAGTCGGATATAGATCGAAAGGTTTGTTTATTTTTCTAGACAGCAAGGGTGTTAGTTTGTAATATCCGGATTATCAAGAATCAATTGATATATTTCGAGAGATTTTTTTTTCTTCTTCCTCTCTTGTCAAAAATAAATAAAATAAAAATCCCGGATACCGAGAAAATGCCAGGAGCGCTGGGGGGTTAAACCGAAATATATATATATATATATATATATATATATATGAGTGTGTGTGATTTTTGATGGTCTACCAAATCATTCCGTTCAGGAGACCAATCATCACCACAAAAGACTTTTTCTTTCAAAGATTCTTTATTTATCATATATATTCAAATTAAAGAGTTTTTTTCCTACACGTGTTTCACAACCAATCTCTCTATATATATGAATAAATATATATATGTATATAGTGTAATTAGGCAGCATTTTCTCATGTATGCAAACATTGTTAAAATAACACAATAAGTCTGTTTAATTATACCTTTTTATTATTTTTTTAAAATTTTTCTGATTGTCTTTTTTGTATTAAAATCAAAAAAAAATAAGTAAGAGCTCGAATGAAAAAAAAAATGGAAAACACATCTGAAGAGAGCCGCACGAGGCTCGAGACACGTTATAAAATCACAAAATTATAAAATGATAAAATAATAAAAATAACAAACAATTTTTGAAAAAAGTTTTTTTTACAAATGTTGGTAGCCTCACTTCTCACGATTTTAATTCAGCAATCCTGGATGGGATCAGAGAACGACGTGCTATTCGCGTTTCTCCGCCGTCTTTTTAAAATTCTCTTATTTCTCCAGCTTTTATGTTCATTTGCTTTTGACACTTGAGGATGATTAGATGAAGAGCCGAAAACGTTCGTGAAACCTATGGAACATTTATTTATTTTTTATTTCAATACAAAAAAGACAATCAGAGAAATCTTCTCCTTTCCAGCTCTTTTAAGCCAGCATCATTAGGGACACTAATTTTAACTAGGGTTGTTGCTCTCTCATTCTTTTCCCATATCACTATGTAATGTTTAACAGCTCCGTTTACTATGTAGCTGTAGGGATTGCATAGTCATAGTGGATGGTGTATGAGTTTTTTTTAACTGTTCTTTTTTGGTATATGTACCGAGGACTTGCTACTAAACTGGGTATTCAATTTTTTAACAGATGGTTCATTGCAGATATGTGTATAGTAGCTGTGGTCCAGCAGTACTTAACACTGGATGTTAGGTGGTCTAACCACAAAAGACTTTTTCTTTCAAAGATTCTTTATTTATCATATATATCCAAATTAAAGAGTCGTTCCTACACGTGTTTCACTACCAAGCAGGTTCCTTACTTGGCAGATCATCAGAGAAATTAAGTACCTGGAGTATTTACTTCTGTACAGCAGAACCTGCATTTGTTCTCCTTGCTGAGACCACTAATCTTCTTAAAAGTATTGGTCATTAAGCCATGATATTAGGCATCCATTATCCTCTTCTCCTGGGCATATGTGAGCGATCATCATTTCGGCCAGTCTACAGAGCCATCTTTATCTATGTATCCACGGGATAGTTCTTCCAGAAAATATTTGGCACGTAGTTTTCTGCTATAGAAGGTATTGGTATATTCATGGCTCTTCTTTTGGTATATGTTCCTAAAACTTGCTGCTACAATGGATAATTATTCGTTTTTTTTTTCAGTTTTTTTTTTGCTCTTAGTCTTCGCTTGGAATAGGACATCCGACCACATGCCAGACATTCACACGCTATTTAAGAGACTTCAACCCAGAATTTTTTTAAAGATTCTAACTATCCGTTTAACCGTAATTGTTTGGATCTCTCTTGCACTTGATTTCACCGGGTATATTCACAAGGTAGTATTTTAGATTCTTTTTTTTATTTTAACGTAGTTCACCCCAAACAAGGCAGGCCGCTACTATAGACGTAAGGGGATACTGAGAAGAAAGAAAAGGGGAGAAGGTTAGGGGGTCAACATAAATTGGGAGCTGCGCAGCGAGATGTATGTTTACATTAATTTTAAATTTCTGCATGTCAGTACTGTCGGGGAAACAGAAAGCATGGAGGGAGTTCCAGAGGCTAGCAGCACGAGGAAAGAAGCTATTTTAATAGAAAGCTCTCCGGCATCTGGGTTCCTCTACAGTGAATGGATTGGATTTAGTTGATTGTCGAGTTGGTCTAGTGAATTTACGTCGAGGGGGCACCAGAGTAGCCAGCTCATCGGAGCATAATCCATTTCATGTGATTTCCATGATTACTGGAATGATGAAGATCCTCCTAAGATTCAAGTTTCTTTTCATGTCGTACACAAGATCTCGGTGTTTCGTTATCTTCTTCCTGTCAGCTTAGTATAAGCCAATATACTTAGAGACACTTGTTTACATTTTCGATCGTCTTATGTTCGATTCTTCTTATCAAACATATTGCGTTTCATGTTGCATTTCTGCTTATCTTCGGGTATCGTCTTTGTTGTTATCGACACACGTGTGTGGCTATCTGGCCCACCGGCCATTATCACCACCACCACCACCATCGTCGCCGCCGCTATCCCCACCATTATTATCATCATCACAGTTGTGAACAAATTCACGCAACGCCGTGGATGAGTGTCAAGACTATTTATTTAACAAACAGACAGACAGGTGGTTTCTTTGCTTACACGGGAGAGAGAGAGAGAGTGAGAGAGAGAGTGAGAGAGAGAGAGTAAGAGAGAGTGTAAGAGAGAGTGTAAGAGAGAGAGAGAGTGAGGAGAGAGAGTAAGAGAGAGTAAGAGAGAGTGAGAGAGAGAGTAAGAGAGAGAGAATAAGAGAGAGTGAGAGTAAGAGAGAGAGAGTGAGAGAGAGAGTGTAAGAGAGAGTGAGAGAGAGGGAGAGTAAGAGAGAGAAAGAGTGAGAGAGAGAGTGAGGGAGAGAGTAAAAGAGAAAGCGAGGAGAGAGTAAGAGAGAGTGAGGGAGAGAGTAAGAGAGAGAGAGTAAGAGAGAGTGAGAGAGAGAGTAAGAGAGAGTGAGGGAGAGAGAGAGAGTGTAAAAGAGAGAGAGAGTAAGAGAGAGTGAGGGAGAGAGTTGAGAGAGAGAGAGTAAGAGAGAGTGAGAGAGAGAGAGTAAGAGAGAGTGAGGGAGAGAGAGAGAGTGTAAGAGAGAGAGAGAGAGTAAGAGTAAGTAAGAGAGAGAGTAAGAGAGAGTGAGAGAGAGGGAGAGTAAGAGAGAGAGTGAGAGAGAGGGAGAGTAAGAGAGAGAGTAAGTGAGAGAGAGAGAGTAAGAGAGAGTGAGGGAGAGAGAGAGAGTGTAAGAGAGAGAGAGTAAGTGAGAGAGAGTAAGAGAGAGAGAGTGAGAGAGAGAGGGTAAGAGAGAGTGGGGGAGAGAGTCGAGAGAGTAACGAGAGAGAGCTACCTCTCTCTATTCGTCTCCCTGACGCATCTCTCTACCTATCTCTTCGTAGTGAGAGCTCGTCTACCTCGATTTTCTCTCTCTACCTCTGCTCTACCTCTCTGCTATCTTTCTCTCTCTCTCTACCGCTCTTATACCTCTATATCGCTCTATCTCTCTTATTCTCTCTATCTCTCTCTCTAGACTCTCGCTATCTCTATCTCGAGCTGCTCTCTCTACGCTCTCTCGAGCTCAGCGCCACTCTCCACGACGCACCTATCCTCAACAATCTTCGCCCCCCCAATCCCGCCCCGACCATGGTCCCACAACCTAATGTGGTAGCTACTCTCAAACTGGCCAGTGCCATAACCTCCTGAAGAGGATACTACCATACTGGTTCATGTCTCCCCACCCCCTTGGGGTTCGCATGGGATAGTTTTTACACAACTGTACTCATCTTCTTCTTTCGTGTGAATCAGATGATTCTGGTGTTGGCATTAGTTTCCCCGATGTTTTTCTAGTTAGAAATATTTCTGGAAAGACATCGGGTACTTACGGGAAGGACCACGAGAAGGTTGCCAACATCCCTAAGTGACAATAGTACTGTGGAACTGACTGGATTCGAACTTTGAACATCCAGGTCTTCAGTCCGTGTCGATATCCACTTAACCACCGTCACCTCCCAACTCTACTCATCAAACGTCAGGAACAAAAAGGATCTAATATTCTCACAAAGGAAGTGACAGCATCCGACTTCCTCTGCTACTTGCCACTCTCTCTAAGGGCGTCGTCTATATCTGCAATCACCATCACAATTATGTAACACACTGACTTCTACAAGGGTTGCTACTTTCTCTCTTTTACTACATATTTTACTTTTTATTCGCCCATAAGACACGTGGCAACTGAGCCGTAAGGGTATACTGTAAACTTGGGGTCATACCTACAGGGGCATCCTAGGTGGGGAGTTGAGCAGCGAGATGTTTGTTTACATTACATTTAACTTTCTGCATGTTGGTATAGTCAGGTAAACAGGGAGCACAGAAAAAAATTCGAACGGTTAGCAGTTCGAGGAAAGGAGCTATTTGCGTAGAACACTTTTGGCATCTGGGTACCTCCACAGTGAACGGAATAGGATGCGGATGATTTTCGGGTCGGTCTGCGGTATTTACGCCGAGGGGGGGGGGGGAACCAGTGCAGCAAGTTCATCGGAGCACATTTCATTAAAGTACTTATAACACAAGCACAATGATGCACCATTTCGGCGATAAGACACGGTCTGGAACTTGCTAGATAGTATGAGACTAATTAGATTAGAAGATCCTTTTTTTTGGGGGGGGGGACCCTGGCCGAAAAGGGTTTGTGACCAGTCCAGCAAAAATATCCCATGCATAGGTGAATGGTGGCTGTTAGGATATGGATACTGGCAGGTTCGACAAAATGTTATAATCCGGTAGAGAGATCACAGCTTCCTTAAAGCAGTTTTAGCAATGTCGTTTATATATATATATACTTATATATATATATATATATATACACATATATATATATGTATATATATATATATATACTTATATATATATATGTATATATATATATACTTATATATATACTTATATATATATATACAACATATATATATATACTTATATATATATACTTATATATATATATACACATATATATATATACTTATATATATACTTATATATATATATACACATATATATATATACTTATATATATACTTATATATATATATACACATATATATATATGTATATATATATACTTATATATATATATACTTATATATATCTATACACACACATATATATATATATACTTATATA
Organism: Sepiola atlantica; assembly: GCA_963556195.1. Classification (NCBI taxonomy): domain Eukaryota; kingdom Metazoa; phylum Mollusca; class Cephalopoda; order Sepiida; family Sepiolidae; genus Sepiola; species Sepiola atlantica. The sequence continues at coordinate 40,278,505 of OY744554.1, forward strand.
GATCTATACACACATATATATATATATACTTATATATATCTATACACACACATATATATATATACTTATATATATCTATACACACACACATATATATATATATATATATATATATACTTATATAGATCTATACACAACTATATATATATATACTTATATAGATCTATACACACATATATATATACTTATATATATATATATACTTATATAGATCTATACACATATATATATATACTTATATATATATATAGAGAGAGAGATCTATACACACATATATATATATACTTATATATATATATATATATATACTTATATAGATCTATACACATATATATATACTTATATATATATATATAGATCTATACACATATATATATATATATATACTTATATAGATCTATACACACATATATATACTTATATATATGTATAGATCTATACACATATATATATATACTTATATATATATACTTATATATATATCTATACACACACATATATATATATATATATATACTTATATATATATACTTATATATATATATACTTATATATATATATTTATATAGATCTATACACACATATATATATATATACTTATATATATATATTTATATAGATCTATACACATATATATATATATATATACTATATATATATATATTTATATATATCTATACACACATATATATATACTTATATATATATATATTTATATATATCTATACACACATATATATATACTTATATATATATATACACTAATATATATCTATACACACATATATATATACTTATATATATACTTATATATATCTATACAAACATATATATATATACTTATATATATATATATACAAACATATATATATACTTATATATATATATATCTATACAAACATATATATATATATACATATATATATATATCTATACAAACATATATATATACATATATATATATATATATCTATACAAACATATATATATACTTATATATATATCTATACAAACATATATATATATACTTATATATATATCTATACACACATATATATATATACTTATATATATCTATACACACATATATATATATATACTTATAATATCTATATATATATATATACTTATAATATCTATACACATATATATATATACATACACATATATATTTGTTCCAATTCATGTTGCCTATGAATGTTAGGCAAAATAGCAGTAATGTTGAGCTCTCAGATAAGGTTCTATTATCCATGGCGATCGGTGGTTGAAATTGTTTTATTTAATTGTTAAAGAAAAATAGTTTTGTCTTGTTAGCATTAAATGTTACCATCTATTTATGTCCCGATTCCACTACAGACTAGAAGTCATTTTGTAATGATTCAGCTTTCGATATGTGTGTGTGTTCGTTTTGCCCACCTTTCACCTCTTTGTCCGTTATCACTATGTTAGGTTTAACAGTGATAACAGAGATACGTTTCTTCATTTCATTTATCTTCCTCCCACAACTGCCACTCTCATTCCGGCATGTCGCTTACGCAACTTCCAGCTGTATATTGTTTATTTATCGAACGGATGATATTCTTCTTGCGTTTTAGTTATCTTCCTCCCACAAGGTAAGATGTGACACAAGGTCGGGAAAGTGGGATTTGAAAGCCAGCGCCCGAGAAGCTCAGCACTCTGGCCTACAAAAAAAATGTCTGGGCAGCCGCGTCGGCATTCCCCGGTAGGGGCGCCTCAGGCAGTAAGCGATAAACTTACTCCACCCCAAAGAGGGGAGGCAAAGCCTGGGAGGGTGGATCTCCTAGAACTGCACAGGAAAGACCTAGAGACCGGCGGAATCAAGACCCGAAGGCCAAGACGATACCGGTTTATAGGGTGTAGTATCCATCGGAACAGATACTACACTTTGATCTTGGCCAAAAGGATACGTTTCTTCATGTGTTGTGTGAAAGTATGTAATGTTCGAGAAACCGTATGAACTGTTTAAGACAGTTGATCGAGGGGGGGGGGGAGACAGACCATCAGGAAAGAAAAAAATAGATCTCGATCGGAGTTTTAAAACGCGTAAATACCCGAAACTGCAGTCTTAATAAATCAAATAAAACCTATCGGCAAAACATAGCAAGGTGCAACAAGCCATGTAAAAGGACAGTTAAAAGATGTGCACGTCTGTATACCGTCTGGATATTTATTCTAAGCCGACTTTAATGCTGGATATGTTAGACAGCGTCACTACCTCTTCTAGGCTCTTCCACAAAGAAGAATCACGGACAGAGGATTCAGTCTTTTTTCTAAGAAGAAACAAAAGCCCCTATAGTACATCTTCTGATGTAGCTAGGACAATTTGGGCTAAATCCTCGGAAGATGTCATTTTCGGATTAGAGTTGCTGCAACGCGAAACAGACCACCAAAAATCATGACCATTCTACAAAGGACAAAACAGTCAATCCAGAAGTCTTGGTCATTCTACAAACGACCAAACAGTCAATCCAGAAGTCATGGTCATTCTACAAACGACCAAACAGTCAATCCAGAAGTCATGGTCATTCTACAAACGACCAACAGTCAATCCAGAAGTCATGGCCATTCTACAAACGACCAAACAGTCAATCCAGAAGTGTTGGTCATTCTACAAACGAAAAAACAGTCAATCCAGAAGTCATGGCCATTCTACAAACGACCAAACAGTCAATCCAGAAGTCATGGTTATTCTACAAACGACCAAACAGTCAATCCAGAAGTCATGGTCATTCTACAAACGACCAAACAGTCAATCCAGAAGTCATGGTCATTCGACAAACGACCAAACAGTCAATCCAGAAGTGTTGGTCATTCTACAAACGACCAAACAGTCAATCCAGAAGTGTTGGTCATTCTACAAACTACCAAACAGTCAATCCAGAAGTGTTGGTCATTCTACAAACGACCAAACAGTCAATCCAGAAGTCATGGCCATTCTACAAACGACCAAACAGTCAATCCAAAAGTCATGGTCATTCTACAAACGATATATATATATATATATATATATATATATATATATATATATATATATATATGAGATACATTAAACGTAATAAATAAGATTCGTAAGTAAAGTTTGCTAGAGTTGTTAGGTAGAAATGGCGCCCTAGGCCATTGGGCTGCTGACATTGCAACCGGTTTTTTTTTCGAGAGTCTTCGTCGCAAGGGGAAACACTGTTGATGTTCTCTTGTCGAAGAGGGACTCTGTCGTGTGAACCGAACCGGAAAATTTATATCTCACATAGGACAGAAACCAACGTTATATTGACTTTTTTTAAAGAAATAAACAAGAGCAGATATTCTTCACATATGATCACTTGATCGGTTCGGACGCTTCTAAAATAAAACACGCCCATTCAAACTGCGCGTTTAATGAGGAAAATGATATTTTTAATTTTAGACTGACAGACCCCAAAAAATGGCATTTCAAACTTCAGCAAGACAGACCGACTGACGGACAGAGACGATTTTTGAGATACTAAGCGTGACAGACCAACGAAATGCTATTTTGAAATCCTAAGCGTGACAGACCAACGAAATGCTATTTTGAAATCCTAAGCGTGACAGACGAAGGAAAATTCTATTTTGAAATCCTAAGCGTGACAGACCAACGAAATGTATAAAATAAAATATACTTAAGAAGGACAGATCAATGAAAAGCATCTTCCAAACTTAAGTGTAACAGATCAACGAAAATGCTATTTTAAACTTAAATGTGACAGACTAACGAAAATGCTATTTCAAAATTTTAAACGGACAGATCAATGACAATTCTATTTCAAACTTAAGCGTGTAACGTCGACGAAAATGCTATTTACAACTTAAGAACAGCATTTAAAAATTAAGTGTCACAGGCCGACGAAAATGCTATTTAAAAATTCAGCTTTACAGACTAAGGAAAATTCTATTTTAAACTTTAACATGGCATGTAAGATACGTCCATTAAATGTGTGTATTTAAGATTGTACGATAGTGGAGAGAGAAGAATGTCGAGGTCGCCATTTTGTTGTAGGGATGTTGCATCGGTATCCATCCTATTGGTTTACTTTTCTATGGAGAAAACGATCACCAGGTTTTGGCTAAAAAAAATAAACTTCCGATCTACAATTTAAATAAATTTTATTCAAACAGTTCTCCCAAAAAAGATATAATAACTATTTAGAACAAAGTGTAGTATCTGTTCAGTTGTAACATGTTGTCTATTCTGTCCTCGATCAGTGAAAGAGAAGTCCTTCTAGAATGAGACGATTTCTTTTTGTTCCAGTGATGTATGAATAGGTATAGTCTGCCGAAATATTTATTTATTCATTCATTTCGTATAGATCAGATAGTTCGGTAGTTGGCATCGGTTTCCCCGATATTTTTCTAGTTAGAATTATTTTTAGAAATACATCAGGATCACATGAAGGTTGCCAACATCCTAAATGAAAATGTTTCTGTGGAACGAACTGGATTCGAACTCGTAACACCCAGGTTGTCAGTCCGTGTCGTTAACCACTTAGCCAACGTCATTTCCCGATATATATGTATTATTGGTCCCCCAATTTATAAAATCGGGGGACTTATGTTTTGAGGCATGTCCGTCCGTCCATTCGTCTGTCCGTCCGGATTTTTTTCCGCAACCATTCATTGAATTTCTCTGAAATTTTGCATGAAGTTGTAACTTTGGTCAGGTTAGAAAGTGACATTCTCCGATTATTGAAAAAAAATCTGGTTAGCCCCCCAGGGGGTCACAAGTCCCCGAAATGGAAAAAAATGACATTTTTAACCCCCATAGCTTTTCATCCATCTATTCAATTTCTCTGAAACCTGGCCAAAATGTGAAGGCAATCGTTCCTAATAGAAAATAAGTATCGCTGACCTTGGAAAAAATCTGGTTCGCGCCCCCGGGAGGTCAAAAGCTCTCAAAATGGCAAAAGATGACCCTTTTCTCCCATAACTATTCATCCATACATCTAATTTTTCTGAGACTTGGCCAAAATGTAGAGGCAATTGTTCTGGATATAAAATGAGCACTCTTGACCTCAGTAAAAATTCTGGTTCGCGCCCTCAGGGGGTCAAAGGGGGTGTCAAAAATGCCGCAAATTGCCCAAATTTATTGCATTTTACACTCGCCACATCGAGTCACATACAGAAGGGGACCACGCACGTGCGGCTTGTTGAAATAGAATTTAGTCTGTAAGTTTCATCTTGTCAAGCAAAGTATTTCAAAAGACGAGGTGATATATATATATATATATATATATATATATATATATATATTACTATTTTTTGCCAATAGATTTTATTTGATTTGATCTGATTGACATCAAAAGTCTAAAGGGGTGGCTTTACATGCATACAAGACCTGCGATCTGTTTTCAACAACAAATTGGAGCTGTAGTCACTGGCAAAAACATCAGATCGTCATTTTTGTAGTACGGTAATGGGTCGCTGCATCTGTATCCATCATATTGCCATTTTTTTCTATGAACAAAAGTGTCACCGGGTTTTTGCTAATCGGAGAAACTTTTCTTATACAATAAAATTAAATTTTATTTAAACAGTTGCATCCACCTAATTTTATTCAAACCCTAACCCTAACACAAAGAATAGTCCGGAAAGAGACATGAAAACAAGAATACAAGATACATTGAGTCGACTGACATAACTTTCTCAGCCTTTTGGCAAAGATCAAAGTGTAGTATCTGTTCCCATGGATACTGCATCCCATAGACTGGTATTGTCTTGGCCTTCGATGCTAGATATACGTCGGTCTGTGGGTTTGTCCTGTGCAGTTCTAGGAGGTCCACCCTCCCAGGCTTTGCCTCCCCTCTTTGGAGAGGAGTAAGTTTATTGCTTACTGCCTGAGGCGCCCCTACCGGGGAATGCCGACGGGGCTGCCCGGGCAATTTTTAATGGCCAGAGTTCTCAGCTTCTCGGGCGCTGGCTTTTCAAGTCCCACTTTCCCGACCCGACCTTGGGTCACATCTTACCGTGTGGGAGTAAGATAAAACTGGCCTTGTGCCTAACCTCCTGAGAAGGAGGTAAATAATACTGACATATGTGAACTATAGAAATACGTTCGTGAGTTTTATGTCATCGCGTCTAGCCATCGAAACGATGCGAGAAATATAACGTCAGATCACTTGATTATTTTTTGCCAATAAATTTGGTTTGATTGACATTAAAAGACTTACATGTATACGAGACCAACGAATCCTGTACAATTCAAAGCTGTAGACACTGACCAAAACATCAGATCGCCATTTTGTAGTAGGGGTAGCTGTATTAGTATCCATCCTATTAGCCCTAATTTCCATCAACAAAAAGGGTCACACGATTTTGGCTAATATCCCTTGTTTGAGGTGAACAAAATTAAATTTAAAAAGAGACTGTCATGGTTTGGCCATTTTATGAAACCGTCGTCAGCAACACCTGCACGTCAAGCCATCATAAAGCGTTCGAGAAGACCATCAGGACGACCAAAGGTCAGATGGCTTGACCAAGTGATAACAAACATTTTCCTTAGAATCCGACATGAACAAAACCGAATCCGAGCTGTGAGATCGGATGCTAATTCTGCTTGATGAGATCTCAGTTCATAACAGCTGTTGATCGATAACATCGATATGCCAGTGTCGCAGATTTTGTACATTTTACATTGTGCAATTATATAGATAAATGAAAAAAAAACATGCAAGAATGACAAATTACTTACAATTGCAGGTTTTTTAATGCAACTTATTTAGCTAATTCCTCTGATGATAAGATTCTAATCTTTGAAAAGCCTGGCTCAAGGAAAGAAAAAATAAACATGCTTTTATTGAATACAACTTGTATTGAATAACTTGAGATGAAATAGATTTGTCATTCTTAGATTTTTAATTTCTCTTCTATGATCGATCTATCTATCTATCTATCTATCTATCTATCTATCTATCTATCTCTCTCTCTCTCTCTCTCTCTATATATATATATATATATATATATATATATATATATATATATAATGAAATATGAAACTAAAAGTAAACTTTTAGTAGATAGAACCTATAGTGAAATGGTTTAAGCTCAATATACGAGATAGAGCAATTATAAAGATAGAAGAAAGAAGAGTGATAAACATGTACGAATGTCCAAATTTATTAATTAATTATTAGTAATAACATGTTTATTATTCTTTCCTTAAGCCAAGGCTTTTCAAATATATATATATATATATATATATATATATATATATATATATATATATATATATATATATATATATATATATAAGATAGAAGAAAGAAGAGTGATAAACATGTACGAATGTCCAGATTTATTTCAAACTTCGATTGTTCAATGCAAGGAATATTCTGTAATAAAATTATGTTTATTATTCTTTCCTTAAGCAAAGGCTTTTCAAAGATCGAACTCTTATCATCAGAGGAATTATACAGATAGATAAGTTGGAAGTGGAAAAGCCTTGGCTTAAGGAAAGAATAATAAACATAATTTTATTGCATTGAACAATCGAAGTTTGAAATAAATCTGGACATTCGTACATGTTTATCACTCTTCTTTCTTCTATCTTATATATATATATATATATATATATATATATATATATATAATATCCTTCTCTCCTTTCTCTCTCGCACACACACACCTTTGCTTGAGGAATTTTAAAACTTCACTCCATTATCTCGACGCAAACTCTTCGCTTCGCGGCTATTGTATATTCCGGCCGGAAAGAGGATGGAGCACCACTCCTGGCGATCTATCAATCAGACTTTTGACACAAGATGGATTGGCCGTGCTGCCTCGACACGTACAAGCGCATCTTCACCCGGGGGACACTGACCGCTGATGTTGTGCGGTTAAAAGGTGAAATGCCCGAGCACCATTTACTTTTGACATGGCACTGTCATTTTCAACTTTCCGCGATCGATTCGTATGATTGCCGTTCGATTTCTGTTAACGTATTTTCGAACGTATAAGACACCACAGGTAATTCAGTTCACAAGAAGACTTTACATTATTGGTTTCTTTCAACTAAATCACGATTAAAGATATATATATATATATATATATATATATATATATATAAGGAAAGGAAATCAACATCTTAGAAACACGGATTATAATGTATTAAAGTGAAATTTTTGTAAAATCAAACAATCGTGCAATTTTAAATGAAAAATTCATTTATTTAATTCTTTATCGCGAATTTTCGTTGTAAAACAACCTTGTCAAGCGAGACTGTCTTATGGTGTTTTTTTTTCTTCCTCCTCATATTGGTGGTATTAACCTTGAGGGGTCGAATATACGTCAAGTCCTTACGACGTTATGTTTAGTCCTGGTGATGTTATACGCTGATTGGCGCTTTTTTTAAGTAAGAAAGGAAATCAACATCTTTGAAGCACGGATTATAATGTATTAAAGTGAAATATTTTGAAAATCAAACAATCGTGCAATTTTAAATGAAAAATTCATTTATTTAATTTATATATATATAGTCTTGGAAGTTTCTCAACCATTAACACTATATTTTTTTTTAAAAACCCAAAAGAAACCTTAAGTCCTAAGTCGTTCAGTGGAAAATCACTCATGTAAGTCAATTTAACTTTTTCAGTTATTATATTAGTTTGCTTCTAACATTATTTAAGGGATCATCAGTTGTTTACCATGAAAAACTGTTTCGGGAATTTAATATATATATATATATATATATATATATATATATATATATATATATAATAAATTAGTGTAAATATATATGTGGGTGTGTGCAAAAGAGAAAAGGCAAAACGAGTTAAATACAGGAATAAATCATAAAAAAACAACAG
>OY744554.1:40294841-40297341 GCA_963556195.1 Sepiola atlantica
CATTTGTGGAGTCGTTGTCGAAACGGGACGTCAATCTGCGATGTTTTAAACGAATTGTTGCTGGAGATGAAAAGTGGATTGTTTACAGTGATGTGAAACGTAAAATACCGTGGAAAAGTGTAGGTGATCCACCACAAAGAAAAACACTTAAAGCAGGCCTTCACCCCCCAAAAAAATGATGTTGTCGGTACGCTGGTATTGGAATAGTGTTACATTATTTAAACTTCTTCAAATAATACTCTCAATTAAGGGGTGTCTTGCCCACATCTGGATAAATTGAGCGTAACTTTTCACCAGAAACGGCCGGAGCTCGTCAATCGTAACTACGTTGTTTTGACCATGACACCACAAGGCCACACACTGCTTTGACTACTCTGAAGAAGCTACTAATGGTACTTGGCCTTTTTTTTTTTAACATAGTTCACCCCAAACAAGGCAGGTCGCCACTGTAGACGTAAGGGGCTACTGAGAAAAAGAAAAGGGGAGAAGGTAGGGAGTGGTCAATCTAGATTGGGATCAGCGCAGCGAGGTGTCTGTTTACATTAGTTTTAAACTTCTGCATGTCTGTACTGTTGGGGAAACAGGGGGCAGGGAGGGAGTTCCAGAGGCCAGCAGTACGAGGAAAGAAGCTATTTGAGTAGAAGGCTCTCCGACATCTGGGGACCTCCACAGTGAATGAATGAGATTTAGTTGATTGTCGGGTTAGTCTAGTGAATTTCCGTCGAGGGGGCACCAGAGTAGCCAATTCATCGGAGCATAATCCATTGACTAATTTTGGCTAAGATCAAAGTATAGTATCTGTTCCGATGGATACTGCACCCCATAGACTGATATTATCTTGGCCTTCGGGGCTTGATTTACGCCCGTCTATGGGTCTGTCCTGTGCAGTTCTAGCAGGTCCACCCTCCCAGGCTTCGCCCCCCCCCTTTTAGGGAGGAGTAAGTTTATTGCTTACTGCCTGAGGCGCCCCTACCGGGGAATGCCGACGGGGCTGCCCAGGCAATTTTTAAATCCCACTTTCCCGACCCGACCTTGGGTCACATCTTACTTGTGGGAGTAAGATAAAAACTGGCCTTGTGCCTAACTCCTGGAGAGGAGTAAATCAATACTCTGAAGAAGTTGGTGCAGATTGGGTGGGAAGTTTTGCAGCGGTGGTGGTGGTGGTGATGATGATGATTATTATTATTATTATTATTTTTATTTTTATTTTTATTATTATTATTATTATTATTATTATTATTATTATTATTATTATTATTATTATTATTATTATATTTATTTTTATTTTATTTTATGTTATGTTTTTATTTATTTTTTTATTATTTTTTTTTTTTTTTATTTTATTTTATTTTTTTTTTACTCACTAGGAGTTCTCACACAGGTCATCAGTGATTGCTCACCGACAACCGGTGGTATTCCCTGGAGTCTGAGAGACAACAAGTCTCCCCAGATTTCCAGTATTCTCCACCACTTTTCGATAGCCACCGCAAATAATTTTGCAGTATCACAACAGCCGTTCACCATTGATTTCTCGCTGGTAAGGACCATTGGTCTTCTCTGGGATTCGGGTGGCAATAAGCCTTCCCAAGGTCCCAGCAGTCTCTGCACTTCCAGTGGAGGTCTGGTTTGTGCTGTCCCTCCCCGGTCTTCTCATCCTCCTTGACCCTATGCAAATATTTTGTGTGGTGTCAGCCTAGGCTGGTACCATTTTTTATTTATTTATTTATTATTATTATTATTATTATTATTATTATTATTATTATTATTATTATTATTATTATTATTATTATAATTTGTTTGTTATGCCTCCTTGGGCATCTCCCCATTAACTATCTTCTCAATTCAACTGCTAAAAAATATATATAACTTTTAGTACAGTATCGATATCCAGATCAAATTCTGTTAAATATTTCATTTGATAACTCTCAAAAGTGCCCCATAATTTCTCCCTCCTACCACTTTCTCTGAATTCATCCAACCTCATCTTAAACTGATTCACGCTATTGCTGTTCTTAATCCGATCTGGCAACTTATTCCAAAAACATATTACTCTGTAAGCAAAAAAACCTAACTGGTTAACAGATCTAGATTTTGAAAACTGCCTTGACAATAACCTTCCAGATCTAGAAGAAATACTAAATAAATGCCCATCATAGTTAGAAATGCCATTAATTATCTTGAAAGTCTCAATTATATCACCTCTCATTCTTCTCTCCAGCAAAGTAGTCAATCCTAATTTGTCCAATCTCTCCCTGTAACTGCACTCCTTTACTTTACTTATTAGTTTTGTCACCCTTCTTTGTATGCCTTTCAGTTTCAATATTACATTCCAATTTCCATATCTAGTCGCTGGAGCCCAGGCATGGGTGCAATATTCTATAGGATTGATAATGATGGTGGAAGTTGGGAGAATGTGATTGTTTATGAAAACAGCTTTACAAGAATTTGTTTATATTGGACTTGAAAACGACAATCTTCAAGCAAGCTAGGAAGCAGCCCG
>OY744554.1:40304841-40329841 GCA_963556195.1 Sepiola atlantica
CTATCAATTAGGGGCTACTATTAATTAGGGGCTACTATCAATAAGGAGCTACTATTAATTAGGGGCTACTATTAATTAGGGGCTACTGTTAATAAGGAGCTACTATCAATTAGGGGCTCCTGTTAATTAGGGCTACTATCAATTAGGGGCTACTGTTAATTAGGGGCTACTATCAATTAGGGGCTACTATCAATTAGGGGCTACTGTTAATTAGGGGCTACTGTTAATGTAGGGCTACTATCAATTAAGGTCTACTATCAATTAAGGGCTACTATTAATTAGGAGCTACTATTAATTAGGGGCTACTATTAATTAGGGGCTACTGTTAATTAGGGGCTACTGTTAATTAGGGGCTACTATTAATGTGGGGCTACTATCAATTAGGTGCTACTATCAATTAGGGGCTACCATCAGTTAGGGGCTACTATTAATTAGGGGCTACTATCAACTAGGGCTACTATTAATTAGGGGCTACAATTAATTAGGGGCTACTATCAATTAAGGGCTACTATCAATTAGGGGCTACTGTTAATTAGGGGCTACTATCAGTTAGGGCCTACTATCAGTTAGGGGCTACTATCAATTAGGGCCTACTATCAATTAGGGACTACTATTAGGGACATCTTAAGTAGAGATGCTTGTTCCAATTACATTTAAATTTGTGCATATTGGTAGAGTCAGGGAAACATGGAACATGGAGGGAATTCCAAAGGCTAGCAGTTCGAGGAAAAGAAAGTTTTTCGGTATTTTAGACCTCTACAGTTAAGGGGTGTGATTTTGCTGATTGATGGGTCGGTCAGAGGATATTTATGACGAGGGGGCACCAGTGCAGCAAGTTCATAGGAGCACATTCGAGCAAAGTACTTGTAAAATAAGCACAGTAACGCAACATGGCAGCGATGAAACCACTTAGTGAATAGTGTGGGACCTATTAGATTAGAGCTTCTTTTTTGGACCCTGTCTAAGAGAGGAGACTAGTGGTCGGTGCACCAGTGAATATGGGTGAATATATATAGGATAGGTGTTAGAAGTTTACTATCACGGTAGAGGGAGCCCGCCTTCGTTACAGCAGCCTTGACAATGTCTTCAATGTATTTGTTCCAATCCATGTTACCTGTGAATGTTAGGCCGAGGAGTTTGAACGTTGGACTCTCAGGTAGGGTGTTATTTGCCATTGCGATCGGTGGTTGAAGAGATGTCTTGTAGTTATTGAAGGAAAGGAGCTTTATCTTTGCGGCATCGAATGTTACCAACCATTTGTTACCCTAACCCTAACTACTGACTAGAGATCCCTTTCTAAGGCCTCAGCCATTGCCTCGGATATGTGCGCATGGAATAAATACCAAACGCTAACATATCGAAGAAAAAAAGCTATTACCTAGTGAAGACGTGGACTTTAGCTGATTGTCGGATTAATCGGGGGTATTTACGTCGACAATCACCAGTTCATCGGAGCACATTGCATTAAAGTACTTGTAAAACAAGCATAAGGATGCAACATAGCGGCGATACTGCAGGGGTGGAGCTTGGTAGACAATGTGGGACCTATTAAGTTTGCGACTCATTTTTGGACCTTGAGAATAGTGGATGATGCACCAGACTATAATATAACGAGCACCTTCTCTGTTTGTCTGTCTGTCTGTCTGTATGTATGTCTGTCCGCCCTGGAGATTTTTGTAAACGTAAGAGCGAGGGGGACTCGAGTAATTACTATTTTATTAATTAATTTTTTCAAGTTAGCGTTCATAAGATTTGTATACCTTTAGAATTGGGAAATTATTAATTAATTAATCAAGGGAGGCGCGAGAGCGCTCTATCCTGTAATGGACAACAAGAATGGCCTATGCTGGAAATCTCAGTTCTTTGATCAATCATAACTCAAAAACCAATAAACCAAATTAGTTAAAACTTTGCACAAAATTTTTATTTGATCGGTTCTATAAGTGTGTAGAATTTCAGCATCATTAGTCAAGGCAACCCAGAGATCCTGAAAGTTCAAGCATGAAATCATGTTATCTGTGTGTACGTACGTACGTATGTGCCACCCTGTATCTCATCAACTATTTGATGGATTCAGCTGATGTTTTGTAGAGATAGACGTTCTAGGGTCTCGTTGATGGCATTTTAATTTCAGTTTACCATATACTTTAGTTTTCCAGAAAATTCCAAAAAACCTCATGAGAAGATATTTTATTGAGGCATAGCCTTTACAAAAGTAATGACATTCCATGAAAAATGCCAGTATACTGAAAACAAGAATCTTACTTAAAGTAATACTGAACTTCTTTATATACTGTTACAAAAACACGCTGAGACACCGGACGAGTTTTGCAATTTACATAATTAATTTCCTTTAACCTTCAATTAAATTCATATTTACAAATATACACTTATAACTGCTATTATCAAATTTACATATGTATTTACAATATTTTCCGATAAAGTGATATTAATAAAAATGTTCATACAATTCATTGAGAAACTAGCGTATTTTTAAACCATATCACAGCCATTAGTAAATGGGTGACCATTTTGGAAAAATAAATTGCTGACTAATCCTTCCGGTTCTTCCGGAAGTGACGTCATTGTGAGAGAATTTTTTTTACATGATACATGGGCGGGTGGTAGATTTATAGAGATAGAAGATAATGTCAGGTGTGAAAATATGCTGGATGTTAGTCCTCACTTCACACGATTACACGCTTGGTCCGAGTGAAGGCCGATTTTACAGAGATATTTCGGCCCATCTAATCATCGGCGATTGGTAGCGACTTCTAATACAAAGGCGAATTTCGTGACGGTGTCTGAACCATCTGAGTCTAGATTCCCTCATCTTGATCTCAATCGATACGATACCGTAGCACCTTCAGATATCCTCATGCAGAAGTGGTCGAGTAGTGTAATGAAGATGAAGGTAGGACAGTAAAGAAAGGATTAATGAATGAATGAATGAATGGCGTAAGGAAGGAGGGAAGGAAAAAATATTGAATAGAAAAAAATGAAAAAAAACAATGAAAGACGAAGGGTAAAGCAAAAATATATGAATGTCAAAAAGGAAGAAAAAATGACAGAAAAAGGGAAGGGAGGAAGAGGGAAAAGAAAAATGGATGAATAGAAAAAAGTATAAGAGAATGAAAGAGGAAGAAAGGGGAGGGGAGGAAGGGTGAAGGAAAAATGTATGAATGTAAAAAAGGAAGAAAAAATGACAGAAAAGGGAAGGGAGGAAGAGGGGAAAGAAAAATGGATGAATAGAAAAATGTATAAGAGAATGAAATAGGAAGAAAGGGGAGGGGAGGAAGGGTGAAGGAAAAATATATGAATGTAAAAAAGGAAGAAAAAATAACAGAAAAAAGGGAAGGGAGGAAGAGGAGAAAAAAAATGGATGAATAGAAAAAAATATAAGAGAATGAAAGAGGAAGAAAGGGGAGGAAGGGTGAAGGAAAAATATATGAATGTTAAAAAGGAAGAAAAAATAACAGAAAAAGGGAAGGGAGGAAGAGGAGAAAAAAAATGGATGAATAAAACAAAATATAAGAGAATGAAAGAAGAAGAAAGGGGAGGGGAGGAAGGGTGAAGGAAAAATATATGAATGTTAAAAAGGAAGAAAAAATGACAGAAAAAGGGAAATGGAGGAAGAAGAGAAAGAAAAATGGATGAATAGAAAAAATGTATAAGAGAATGAAAGAGGAAGAAAGGGGAGGAAGGGTGAAGGAAAAATATATGAATGTAAAAAAGGGAGAAAAAATGACAGAAAAAGGGAAAGGGAGGAAGAAGAGAAAGAAAAATGGATGAATAGAAAAAATGTATAAGAGAAGGAAAGAGGAAGAAAAGGGAGGGGAAGAAGGTGAAGGAAAAATATATGAATGTAAAAAAGGAAGAAAAAATGACAGAAAAGGGGAAGGAAGGAAGAGAAGAAAGAAAAATGGATAAATAGAAAAAAAATATAAGAGAATGAAAGAAGAAGAAAGGGGAGGGGAGGAAGGGTGAAGGAAAAATATATGAATGTAAAAAAGGAAGAAAAAATGACAGAAAAGGGGAAGGAAGGAAGAGAAGAAAGAAAAATGGATAAATAGAAAAAAATATAAGAGAATGAAAGAAGAAGAAAGGGGAGGGGAGGAAGGGTGAAGGAAAAATATATGAATGTAAAAAAGGAAGAAAAAATGACAGAAAAGGGGAAGGGAGGAAGAGGGGAAAGAAAAATGGATGAATAGAAAAAATGTATAAGAGAATGAAAGAGGAAGAAAGGGGAGGGGAGGAAAAATATATGAATGGAAAATGACAGAAAAAGGGCGAGGAAAAGAGAAAAAAGAGGATAAAGAAAAAAAGAGAAAAAAGAGGGATAAAGAATGAGTGAATGGAATAAAAGAAGGAAGAATAAAAGACAGAATAAAGAAAATAAGAAAGTTGTGAAAGAAATAGTACGATAGAAAAGAAGAAAGAAGCAAAGAAAGAAAGATGGGTACTTCTATCGAACATGAACCAGTTTTCGTGAACTTCGCCTCGGCAGCGTTCGGGCATGCTACGTAAACACCCGAGAGATGACGAGGCGAATGGTGGCAGCCGATAACTTCGATACGTTGCTGCGTCGTATTTTTACGGGTTTTTTTTTAAGTTTCATATTCAAGAAAGATAACAAATGACAAAAAAAAAGTGTCACTTCTTACGGAATTTCAAATTCTACATTTTGTGTTTTACACCGCCATGAATACTCGTCCATTATTCCTTTTCTTTCTATCAACCGGCAAATGTAATAACATTTCTGACATGTTTTTCTTTTTACAACAGCTTCTTTCCTGACAGAAAGAAATGAGTCCTTCGGGAGATTCGAGACTACTACACAACTCTTAGTAATTCATTTTGTTTTTTTTTTTGGGGGGGGGGGGTAACAGGATATAAACATGCACTGGCTTTGATCAATTGCTTCTGGCTTTAATCAATTTCAATACTGGTTAGAAAATTGTCGTCTGGTAACTGACAGCTGATTGGCTATTCGCTCGTCATCTCTCGGGTGTTTACGTAGCATGCCCGAACGCTGCCGACGCGAAGTTCACGGAAACTGGTTCACGTTCGAAAGAAGTACCGAAAGATCTGTAATATGTTAGAAAGATGGTAAAGTAAAAAAAAATCTGTATGAAAAAATAAAACTAAAGAAAAATACGTGAAACGAAAACGAATATGAATCGAACCAATTCCAAGAATTCGTTGTAAAACCATCAAAGAAGGAAAAATAAAAATAAAAATAAATAAACAGAGCAATTCCCAGGGAGTTGTCTCTCTACTAAAAGAATCAAACGGTAAAAATATTATTGCAAGTGAGAAGCGATTAAATTTAATAACCAAACGCTGAGAAAACGGAAAAGTTGGCCGACCGTTTTACCGTTTGGTAACGGTCAAAAAATAAATGTAGAACCAAAATACAAATCAAAACAAAAACAATAAATAAACATAAAAAACTTCAAAGCTAAAAGTAAAAAAATAAAAAATAAAATTAAAAAAATATATATATATACGGATTCTTTTTTTTTTTAGCTCGTCCGCCATTTTACAAAATGGCGGCGATTTTATACACGACAATGTTAGTTTTCTTCGTAAAAAGTTTTCCGTGTTCTTGCAATTAGTTTTCATTGTACTTCGGTCGAGGTACAACTTTACACATTTCAACAGCGGTTCTTGTCAGTTTTTTAAACATGCAAATGCCTTTCTATTAAAGGTATTTTAATACACGGCCAATGGCGATTTGTCTGGGCTTTTTTTTTAACATAGTTCACCCCAAACAAGGCAGGCCGCCACTGTAGACGTAAGGATCTACTGAGAAAAAATAAAAGGTGAGAAGGTTGGGGCGGGGGAGCTCAACCTAAATTGTGATCTGCGCAGCGAGATCTCTGTTTACATAAGTTTTAAATTTCTGCATGTCAGTACTGTCAGGGAAACAGGGGACAGGGAGGGAGTTCCAGAGGCCAGCAGCACGAGAAAAGAAGCTATTTGAGTAGAAGGCTCTCCGGCATCTGTTGACCTCCAGCATTGTCACCCATTATATTTTCATCAATTAATAAAATAAGTTTTTTTTTAAAATTTGGACGAATCTAAATTTTCAGGAATTTTTTTTCGGCCCTCCCTCTGCCCCCGTTTTTGTCTCCTTATAAAGAAGAAAATAAAGAAGAAAGGAAAGAAAGGGAAGAAAGAAACGATGTTCAATATAAAAGAAAAAATGGAAAAGAAACGAGACCATATTTTAGTAAAACAAGAGGTTGATTTGTTTTGTTTTACGGCATATCCATCCTTTTCGGGTTATTTAATGTCGAATCCGATAATTTTGGTAAAAGTGTTTATATTTAAAGTTCTGTATATATTCAAATATTTTTTCAAAGTGTGAGGGCTTATTGTTTTGTTTTACGGCAGATCCACCCTTTTTGGGCTATTTAATGTCGAATCCGATAATTATGGTAAAAGTGTTTATATTTAAAGTTCTGTATATATTCAAATATTTTTTGAAAGTGTTAGGGCTTATTGTTTTGTTTTACGGCATATCAACCCTTTTCGGGTTATTTAATTCCGAATCAGGTCATTTTGGTAAAAATGTTTATGCTTCAAGTTCTTTATATATTCAAATATTTATCCATGGTGTTTGGTTTGGTTGTTTTGTAGAAGAAAAATGTTGGTTTTGTTTTTAGCTTTGCAAAACATGATTGACTTTTGCAAAGGGAAAATAAAAAATAATAACATTTGTTTCATTTTCAGTTAAGAAGCCCGGAGCTTCAGACAGCCTTATCTATTAGCATCAGATGAAAACAAGAAAAATAAATAAAACGAAAAAAATGAATGAATTAATAAAAGAAAGGGAGAGTGAAAGAGGATGAAGGATGGAAGAATTATAAAAGGAAATAGAGAAGTGAAAAAAAAGACAGAAACGATCAAAAATATCCGAGAAAAAAAAGGATGAAAAATAGAAAAAACGAAAAAATGAATGACTGAATAAAAGAAAGGGAGAATGAAAGAAGATGAAAGGAAGAAAGGGAAAAAGAAGGATGGAAGAATCATGAGATGAAACAAAAGTGAAAAAAGAAGTGAAAAAAGAAGTGAAAAAAGAAGACAGAAACGTTCAGCAATATCTGAGAAAAAAAGACAAGAGACGAACTCGTATGTAAAAAGGAAGAAAAATAGAAAAAAATGAATGAATAAAAGTAAGGGAGAATGAAAAATGAAGAAAGAAGATAAAGGATGGAAGAATCATGAAATGAAAAAGAAGTTTAAAAAATAGAAGAGAGAAACGATCAGAAATATCTGAGAAAAAATGGAAAAAACGAACTCATATGTAAAAAGGAAGAAAAAACGATAAAATGACTGACTGGATAAAAGAAATGGAGAATGAAATAAGATGAAAGGAAGAAAGGAAAAAGGAAGTAGATAAAGGATAGAAGAATCATGAGATGAAAAAAAGTGAAAAAAGAAGACAGAAACGATCAGAAATATATGGAGAAAAAATGGAAAAAACGAACTCATATGTAAAAAGGAAGAAAAAACGAAAAAATGACTGACTGGATAAAAGAAATGGAGAATGAAATAAGATGAAAGGAAGAAAGGAAAAAGGAAGTAGATAAAGGATGGAAGAATCAGGAAATGGAAAAAAAGTAAAAAAAAAGAAGAGAGAAACGATCAGAAATATCTGAGAAAAAATTGAAAAAACGAACTCATATGTAAAAAGGAAGAAAAAACGAAAAAATGACTGACTGGATAAAAGAAATGGAGAATGAAATAAGATGAAAGGAAAAAGGAAGTAGATAAAGGATAGACGAATCATGAGATGAAAAAAAGTGAAAAAAGAAGACAGAAACGATCAGAAATATGTGGAAAAAAAGAGAAAAGACGAACTCATATGTAAAAAGGAAGAAAAAACGAAAAAATGACTGACTGGATAAAAGAAATGGAGAATGAAATGAGAAGAAAGGAAAAAGGAAGTAGATAAAGGATAGAAGAATCATGAGATAAAAAAAAGTGAAAAAAGAAGACAGAAACGATCAGAAATATATGGAAAAAAAAGAGAAAAGACGAACTCATATGTAAAAAGGAAAAAAAATAAATAAAACGAAAAAATGAATGAATGAATGAAAGAAGAAAAATAGAAAAAACGAAAAGAAAGCGAAACGAAATGTAAATCTAACTAAAAAATTCGGCGCAGAAGCTGAAAAGAAAGAAAATAAAACTGGGCAACTCGCAGTGAATTGTTTTCCTTTTGCCTTTTTGTTAAGAGCAAACTGTAGTATATGTTTTGATAGTTCGCTTTATAATTTCTGTCTTCTGCCAGTAAACAAACATCCTTTGATACTGAGGCAATTTTTATTGTTGTTCCAATCCAGAGTGCCCCTTTTTGGAGAGCTGGATTCTCTCCCACATTAAAAACCTACCTGGTGTCTAACTCTGTCCTCGTGGGTAGGCAAGTAAATAGGAACTCGCAGTCGGGTT
The DNA here is from genome assembly GCA_963556195.1 of Sepiola atlantica. Classification (NCBI taxonomy): domain Eukaryota; kingdom Metazoa; phylum Mollusca; class Cephalopoda; order Sepiida; family Sepiolidae; genus Sepiola; species Sepiola atlantica. The sequence continues at coordinate 40,313,302 of OY744554.1, forward strand.
AGGATAACAAAAAGAATCAAACGGTAAAAAAATTATGCAAGTGAGAAACGGTTAAATTGAGAAACGGTTAAATTGAGAAACGGTTAAAAAGCGGAACAGATAACTGAACATAAGTTTGGCGAACGGTAAAAACAATGTACAACAAAAATACAAATAAAAAAAAACAACAATATATGAATATAGAACTCTTATAAGCTAAACAAAATACGATTTCGTCTTTTTCAGTTCGTCCGCCATTTTACATAATGGCGGCGATTTTAAACATGACAATGTTAGTTTTTGTTTCGTACAAATTTACCGTGCACAAATTTCACAAAATACTAATTAAAAAAATATATATATGAATATAGAACTCTTATAAGCTAAATAAAATACGGATCTGTCTTTTTCAGTTCGTCCGCCATTTTACATAATGACGGCGATTTTAAACATGACAATGTTAGTTTTTGTTTCGTACAAATTTACCGTGCACAAATTTCACAAAATACTAATTAAAAAAAAAAACAATATATGAATATAGAACTCTTATAAGCTAAATAAAATACGGATCTGTCTTTTTCAGTTCGTCCGCCATTTTACATAATGATGGCGATTTTAAACATGACAATGTTAGTTTTTGTTTCGTAAAAATTTACCCTGCAGAAATGTAGCACAAAAATAGCAATTAAAACAAAAACAATAAATAAATAGAGCGAAACAAACGTAATTTAAATCTAATTTGAACAAGCATCTCGCCGCACAGCTCCGGGGGTACAAATCGCATGGCCAGTAGTGAATAGTCATATCTCTATGCTGATGAGAACCTATTATAAAGGACGAAACGTATACGTACATAGATAATAAACAAAAACAAATATTTATAATTTGTAGCTCCTAGAAAACACGTTTAAATGGGCACTGTATGCGTAGTATTAACACAGCTGACGTCGCTAGCTATAGCTGCATCGTTCCTTTCATTAAGTTGAACGCTCTTATGGCGTCAAGCCGCCGAAATAAGTGCTAAAATTATCAGTGCGTATTTAACTATCCATTAGTGGCCAAATGGTTCTAGGTGTTGGGATTTGAGTTGTAAAATACTCATAGCACGGGGTTTCGAATCACGCGACCAGTAGTGAATAGTTATATCTCTATGCTGATGAGTCCCGATTAAAAAGGACGAAATGTATGCGTACATAGATAATAAAAAAACAAAACAAATATTTATTATATCTATATATCTATATATATATATATATATATATATATATATTAGAGAGAGAGAGAGATTGATTTTAAAAATGGCGTACTATTAAGTTTTTTATTAGTTTTCGCCCCAAAATGAACCACTGTATAGTGTAGTTTTTAAAATAAATTTTAATCCAATGAACTTTTTATTCTTTGTGAGTTTTTTCCGATTAATTTGTAGTGTTGCACAGATGATATTGACATAAAAATGTTGTTTGGCTCACGGCGAATGAAACGAACTGGAAAAATATATCTCACATAAATGTTGTTTTTTAGGAAATTTGAAAAAAAAAATTAAAAAATAAAAACTTGGTTATTGGAATATAAATTGAAACTGACTTATATATGCTCTGTTGTTACTGATTGACAATCATCGAGCTGAATCCTTTAAAGAGACTGCTAATTAAAAGGCACTGATAGTATATGCTAATACATATATTGTCATAATTAATTATATATATATATATATATATATATATATATATATATATATATATATATATACAATAATATTCTTATAAATAAATATTAATTATTTAAATACCTAGAGACATCGATGTTTCATGCTAACGCAATCTTCAGTCTAGGAACTAATTCTCAACGGTCGGTAGGCGCGAACCCCGATCACAAATCGCCACTGATTCGTAGTCGGGGATCTTATCCATCGGCCATAGCCAATTAGTTAGTAAAATATAGAGGAACTTTAACTGTAAATAGCGAAATCGGCGGCTATTTACCAGGCAGTTAGAGTGATCTACGAAACGGCGTTCGGATCGTGCATATAGCTATTTGTACTGCTTGTTATTAAAGCTACTCGAGAGTGCCCATATATATATATATATATATATATATATTGCACAGGACTCGAATGATCACGCCTTAGGCTGTGAATTAAAGAGTTTTAACAGAAGGACATGTGTATCTCTACTATAACTTGGTCTAGTCCAACAATTATACCCAATCCTCTAATAATATTCTTCTTCATTCGAAGAAAGCCTCCTGCTTTGACCAGCTTCTGGGGCTGACCTTCACTCCAGACCTGAAATGATTGGGTAATTCTACTGCTACAGAAGGTATCTCACTCCTGACGCAATCCTCCACGTGCATACAATCATAATAGTCCTAGGATGGAGTACTGTTGCCACATCCGGGGAGGTGGTGCTCAGAGCTTCCTTTCCGGCCTTGACAGAGTACAAAACCGACTTCGAAATCTAGTGGGCGGTGTTATTGCTCCCCCTACTACTTCTTTCTCACAGAAAATACGTTGCTAGTCTTTCTCTGCTCTATCGTTATTTTCATGGCAGGTGCTTGACTGAGGTTCAATCTATGTCCGTCCTCTGTAAAAATGTCACAACAAAAGGTTGTCTGGCTACAACCACTTTCAATAATTTCATTTTCTCTCTCTGTCTTCTGTCTAAAACTAAACGTATCTTCCATGAGCAAAGTTTCTTTCCAAGAATAATAATATAATATATATAGTAATAAAGTATATATAGTAATATAATATAGTATAGTATATATATAGTAATATAGTATAATATAGTAATATAGTATATATAGTATAATATAGTAATATAGTATATATAGTAATATAGTATAATATAGTGTATATAGAAATATAGTATATATAGTAATATAGTATAGTATATATAGTAATATAGTATAGTATAGTATATATAGTAATATAGTATAGTATAGTATATATAGTAATATAGTATAGTATAGTATATATAGTAATATAGTATAGTATAGTATACATAGTAATATAGTGTAATATAGTATATATAGTAATATAGTATAGTATAGTATACATAGTAATATAGTGTAATATAGTATATATAGAATATAGTAATATAGTATATATAGTAATATAGTATAATATAGTATATATAGTAATATGGTATATATAGTAATATAGTATAATATGGTATATATAGTAATATAGTATAATATAGTATACATAGTAATATAGTGTAATATAGTATATATAGAATATATTAATATAGTATATATAGTAATATAGTATATATAGTATATATAGTAATATAGTGTATATAGTATGATATAGTATATATAGTAATATAGTATGATATAGTATATATTGTAATATAGTATGATATAGTATATTATAATAGTATAGTATAATATAGTATACATAGTTATATAGTGTAATATAGTATATATAGAATATATTAATATAGTAATATTGTATACATAGTAATATAGTATACATAGTAATATAGTATGATATAGTATATATAGTAATATAGTATGATATAGTATATATAGTAATATAGTATGATATAGTATATATATAGTAATATAGTATGATATAGTATATATAGAATATAGTAATATAGTATGATATAGTATATATAGTAATATAGTATGATATAGTATATTATAGTAATATAGTATGATATAGTATATATAGTAATATAGTGTAATATAGTATATATAGAATATGTTAATATAGTATATATATTAATATAGTATATATAGTAATATAGTATACATAGTAATATAGTATATATAATAATATAGTATACATAGTAATATAGTATACATAGTAATATAGTATGATATAGTATATATAGTAATATAGTATATAAAGTATGATATAGTATATATATAGTAATATAGTATGATATAGTATATATAGTAATATAGTATGATATAGTATATTATAGTATATATAGTATGATATTGTATATTATAGTAATATAGTATAATATAGTATATATATAGTAATATAGTATGATATAGTATATATAGTAATATAGTATAATATAGTATATTATAGTACATAGAGTAATATAGTATAATATAGTATATATATAGTAATATAGTATGATATAGTATATATAGTAATATAGTATAATATAGTATATTATAGTACATAGAGTAATATAGTATAATATAGTATATATATAGTAATATAGTATGATATAGTATATATAGTAATATAGTATAATATAGTATATTATAGTACATAGAGTAATATAGTATAATATAGTATAATTGTCTTATCTTATCTATTTATAGATAACTCTACTCTATCGTTATTTTCATGGTAAGTTCTCGACTGAGCTCCAGACTATGGTTCCCTCTGTAAAACATTCACAGCAAAACTCGTCTTGCTACAACAACTAAATAATTTACCTTTCTTCCTGTGTGTACCTAAAACTAAACATATCTTCCATGAGCAAAGTTTCTTTCCAAGAACTACCCGTCTATGGAACACAATACCGCGGAGCTGCTCCCCAGCCGATTACAACATGGTCGTTTTCAAGTCCTGACACCGATTAACCCTTATCCTCGAGTGGCCTTCGGGCCTTGATAAGTGGTGACACTGATTAACCTTTATCCTCGAGTGGCCTTCGGGCCTTGGTAAGTGGTGACACATAAAACAAACTGACAATTATTCCATCTCATTATGTCATATTTTCACGTACCGATCTGTTATATAAAGTATCATACACACGTGTTGTTGTCGCGAACTACTCGAACGCCGATGTTGATTTAGGAAAAGTTATATTTAGAAAGAGAGACAGTCCCAGTAAAAAAAATCAGAGCGACGGGTTACTTGTGTACGCCCTCCGTTAGGGACAGCGCCATAGACACGTCTTTCCTGCTTGAAATCTCACCAACTAAGAGGTCGAAAATCTTTCCCAGGTGTCACGTGGTTTCACGACTTCCGTCTGGGATCACCTCTGACCCTTAAATGTGTCACTCTAATTGTTGCATTCAAACACGGCCCTCGTTATGTAAGAGTATATATGAAGCATTAAGCTTTATCCTTGAGTGACTTTTGGCCTTTATGAGCGAATAGTATGCAAGAATAAGATAAAATAATGTGTCTGTCCATAATCTTCAGATAATGATTAAACAATAAATGTCTGTAAGTATTTCGCCTTATCAGTCTGATTCCTTTTTATTTCTACCGTTTTACATTTTCTGTCGCCTTTTTAGTTTCGTATTTCGTGTTTTGATGTTTCGTTTCGTTTTCTGTTCTGTTTGGTTTTCTTTTTTCGTTTTCCGTTTCGCATTTTATCTTGATCGTATTTTTCTCAGTCGCTATTAGCTTCGGTTGATTTTTGATGAGATTTAAGATTTCCTTTGGGAGTTTTAAAGCGAACGAAATGGATGAGACAAATACGTAGCAATACCATCTTCGGGGGGTGGGGAGAGGGTGTGAAGGAAAGAAGAAAGGTAGAAAGAATGGAAGAAGAAAGGGAGGGGGGAAAAGGAGGGAGGAAAAGAGGGTAGGACTTTAGAATAAAATGGAAGAAAGGAAGGAAGGTAGGAAGTGAAATTGATGAGACAAATACGTAGCGATACCCTCTTGGGGTGGGAAGAGGGTGTGAAGGAAAGAAGAAAGGTAGAAAGAATGGAAGAAGAAAGGGAGGGGGAAAGGGAGGGAGGAAAAGAGGGTAAGACTGTAGAATAGGATGGAAGAAAGAAAAGAAAGGTAGAAAGTGAAATTGATGAGACCAATACGTAGCGATACCCTCTTGGGGTGGGAAGAGGGTGTGAAAGAAAGAAGAAAGGTGGAAAGAATGGAAGAAAGGGAGGGGGAAAAGGAGGGAGGAAAAGAGGGTAGGACTTTAGAATAGGATGGAAGAAAGGAAGGAAGGTAGGAAGTGAAATTGATGAGACAAATACGTAGCGATACCCTCTTGGGGTGGGAAGAGGGTGTGAAGGAAAGAAGAAAGGTAGAAAGAATGGAAGAAGAAAGGGAGGGGGGGAAAGGAGGGAGGAAAAGAGGGTAGGACTGTAGAATAGGATGGAAGAAAGGAAGGAAGGTAGGAAGTGAAATTGATGAGACAAATACGTAGCGATACCCTCTTGGGGTGGGAAGAGGGTGTGAAAGAAAGAAGAAAGGTGGAAAGAATGGAAGAAGAAAGGGAGGGAGGAAAAAGGAGGGAGGAAAAGAGGGTAGGACTTTAGAATAGGATGGAAGAAAGGAAGGAAGGTAGGAAGTGAAATTGATGAGACAAATACGTAGCGATACCCTCTTCGGGTGGGGAGAGGGTGTGAAAGAAAGAAGAAAAGGGGAAAGAATGGAAGAAAGGGGGAAGGAGGGAGTCAAAGAGGGTAGGACTGTGGAATAGGATGGAAGAAATGGAGGAAGGTAGAAAGTGAAATTGATGAGACCAATACGTAGCGATATCGTCGTCGAGGTGGGGAGAGGGTGTGAATGAAAGTATGAAGAGAGATGGAATGAAGGAAGAAAGAAAAGAAGGAAACGTAACGATACCCAGCCCCCGTGATATTGATAGAGAGATCTGGGGGAAATAAGAAATTTAGGAAAAGAAAGGGGCGATGAAAAAAGGAATCAGAAAAAGAAAAAGAAGGAACGAAGGGAAATAGCAGGAAGGTAGGTAAAAAAGGGGATTTTTTATGAGCACTGATGATTACCAACCCAAGAAATAAATGCTTTGGATACTTGAACATTTTTTTTCATGGAAATCAATCATCTTGAGAAGGTCTTTAAATAAAGAAGAAACATTTGTTACAATTTAATAAATCTGGTGTTTCGTTTGTCATTTTCTATCGCGTTGGAATATTATTTCTATAATTTTCATCATATATATATATATATATATATATATATATATATAAGATAAATATATATATAACATATATATATATATAAAGATAAATATATATATATAACATATATATATAACATATATATATATAAAGATAAATATATATATATAACATATATATATATATATATATATATAAAGATAAATATATATATATAACATATATATATATATATATATATATATATATATATATGTTATATATATATATTTAACATATATATATATATATATGAGATAAATATATATATATATAACATATATATATATATATATAAGATAAATATATATATATATGATAAATATATATATATATATATGATAAATATATATATATATATAAGATAAATATATATATATATGATAAATATATATATATATATAAGATAAATATATATATATATAAGATAAATATATATATATATAAGATAAATATATATATATATATATATAAGATATATATATATATAAGATATATATATATAAGATAAATATATATATATAAGATATATATATATAAGATAAAGATATATATATAAGATAAATATATATATATATATATAAGATAAATATATATATATATATATATATATATAAGATAAATATATATATATATAAGATAAATATATATATATAAGATATATATATATATAAGATAAATATATATATATAAGGTATATATATATAAGATAAATATATATATATAAGGTATATATATATAAGATAAATATATATATATATATATATATATATATATAAGATAAATATATATATATAAGATAAATATATATATATATATAAGATATATATATATAAGATAAATATATATATATATAAGATATATATATATAAGATAAATATATATATATATATATATAAGATATGTATATATAAGATAAATATATATATATATATAAGATATATATATATAAGATAAATATATATATATATATATATATAAGATATATATATATATAAGATAAATATATATATATAGATATATAAGATAAATATAAATATATATATAAGATAAATATATATATATAAGATACATATATATATAAGATATATATATATAAGATAAATATATATATATATATATATATATATATATATATATATATATATATATATATATAGTTGTTTCACACTATCCAACCGTTAAATTAGATATTGTCCGCTCGAAAGTAAATTGTTTAAAAGTATTGTAGATTTGCGACTAGACCGTGTCTTGCATCGATGACGCCTGAACCAATTTTAATCGGAGAAACCTGACGATGTGTATGTTTTTTAGTGTGTGTTCCCCGCTTATAACTGTATCCAATGGTTGTATTCGGAATAAATCGTTGAAGAGATCGATAACAATACACTCGGCGGAAGGGGAAAGGAAGCGGGTAGAGAGATTTATGATAAAACAGTAACGTTCGTTTAATTGACGATTTTTCTCTCCGTGGGAATGTCGGCTAATCAAGTCTTAAAGGAGGAAGAGGGGGGGGGGTAGATAAAAGAAGGAGGGAAGAAGAAAAAGAAAGAAAATGAAAAAGAAGATGAAGAAAAAACGAAGGAAGAGAAATGTACACAAAGAAGAAGAAAGAGGTAGAAGAGAAAGGGGATGGAGAGTAAAAAAAGGAAAATTGGAAGAAGAATGAGAAAAAAGGAGGAAAAAAAGAAAAAAACGGAGAAGGAGTCTAGACCCGACGAAGGAGAAGAAGAGGAAGAAGAGGAGTATAAGGTGGGGAGGGGGAGACGGAATGAAGAAGAAGAAAAGAAGAGGATATGAAAGGAGAGGAAGAGGAGAAAAAGAAAAGGAAATAAAATAAAAAAGAAGAGGAGAAATGAGAGTAGGTGGAGAAAAAGTAAAAGGAAGAAGGAAGAAAGAAAAAGAAAGAAGAAAAAAAGAACAAAAAGAAGGAAAAAAGAAAAAGAAAGAAGAAGGAAAAAAGAAAAAGAATGAGAAGAAAAAGAAAGAAGAAAAAGAAGGAAAGTAGAAAAAGAAAGAAGAAAAAGAAGAAGGAAAAAAGAAAAAGAACGAGAGGAATGGAAAAAAAAGAATGAGAAGAAGGAAAAAAGAAAAAGAATAAGAAGGAAAAAAGAAAAAAAAAGAACAGGAGGAAAAAAGAAAAAGAAGAAGAAGGAACAAAGAAAAATAAAGAAGAAAGAACAAAGAAAAATAAAGAAGAAGGAAAAAAGAAAAAGAAAGAAGGAAAAAAGAAAAAGAAAGAGAAGAAAAGAAGAAGGAAAAAAGAAAAAGAAAAAAAGAAGATTGATTTCGTTTAAGTTTCGGAATTTTTTTTTAGATGAGGATTTATAATTCGGATTATTTAGAATAGGCGGACTACTTTTTTCTTCTGGGATGTTTTCTCACTACGTTTCAGTCGATGCAACCTCCGGTCTTCTTAAGGTTTGTCTCTTCAAAGTCGGAAATCTATACGTCACACTATGGAACTGATACAGAATTCCGATGGGAACTTTTATTTAATCCACATGGGGAAGGGGAGGCTGCTCACGATCCGCCACTCAGAAGTCTTAAATAATTTGTAATTGTACCATTAGTATCGCGTATGCTGAGGATCGAACCTTAAACTACGAATCATTTAGAACTGATGATAACTTAGCACTTTTATCCGTGACGCCATGTGTTCATGTGAGAATTTCCGTAGCCTTAAACCTATTCTTGTTTGTGATATTTTAAATGTTACTACTAATTACAAGATATATATATATATATATATATATATTATATTATATTATATTATATTCCATGAAAAATGCCAGTATACTGAAATCATATGCCCTTAATAGGGTTAAGATGAAAATTCATATGCACTAAATGTACAAAAGCAAGGAAATTCCCAAATTATTACACTTTTATTGTCATTAATTAAGGGTATGACTACATATCAACCAAACCATTTAATTATCACATCACTACAGTATAAATCTCTATGCATGAGTGGATGAAGTGTGTGAGGTGAGCTAAAGAAAAATTCCTACCAGTAAAATACATAGCCCTGTTGTGCTCGCATACCCTTAATGACAATAAAAGTGTAAAAATTTGGGAAAAATTTTGTACATTTAGTGTATATGAATTTTCATCTTAACCCTATTAAGAGCATATGATTTCAGTATACTGGCATTTATCATGGAATGTCACTACTTTTGTAAAGGCGATGGCTCAATACAATGGTCATTTTTAAGGTTTTTTAGAATTTTCTGGAAAACTAAGGTACATGGTAAACTGAAATTAAAATCCCATCAACTAGACACTAGAACCTCTATCTCTGCTTAATCGATCAAATAGTTGATGAGATACAGAGTGGCACATACGTATGTACGTACACACGGATAACACAAAATCATGCCTGAACTTTCTGGATCTCTGGGTTGCCTTAACTAATGATGTTGAAATTCTACACACTTATAGAACCTATCAAACAGACATTTTGTGCAAAGTTTTAACTAATTTGGTTTATTGGTTTTTGAGTTATGATTGATCAAGAAATGAGATTTCCAGCATAGGCCGTTTTTAAAGTCTATTAAGGGATAGAGCGCTCTCGCGCCTCCCTTGAGATATATATATATATATATATATATATATATATCATCATCATTACCATCATCATCATAGTTTTTTAATCAATTCTGGAAGAGGTACCCTTCCTTGATTTTTGTTCTACCTTGTATTGTCCCGGCTAGGCATGGCCCCGTAGGACGCAGTTGGCTCTCGAGGGCATCACTCCACCGAGGGGCGAGCGAGGGGGGGGGGGGGCGACCGGGGAAGAGACGGCTTTTACCCCAGGCAACCGGGAAAAAGAAATCGTTACACTTTTACCTACGGAAGTGGGGTGGCGGGCAACGCCGGGTACCGCTGCTTATCCTATCTACTACCCCCCCAATTAGGGGCAATGTTGAAGAAAATTAGATTTTTAAACGACCGTGACCAGCGCAAAACACTGTGACGCACTACATTTACACGACCCTCATCAATAAATCGAAAGATCGATTTTTCCAATTAATCATTATCGATTTCCTGTCAGTTTGAAGGGGGCCGATTGTCTTCGGGATAAATGTGTCGCGATAGGTGATGGGACAGTGACACGAAATGTTGGAGAGAGTGAAGAGAGATAGAGAAGAAAAAAAACTTAACCCTAACCCTAACCTTAACCCTAACCCTAACCGACGATACACAGATACTTACACGCATGCGTACGCGTATATAATGGCTATCAACGCATTCAACGTTTTCTTTGGTCTGTCAAGTTTTTTTTTAATAATCTTAATATCTAAACAAAAATAAACAAGCCGCGCGTGCGTGGTCCCCCTCTGTATGTGACTCGATGTGGCGAGTGTAGAATGCAACAATACATTTGGGCAATTTGAGGCATTTTTGACCCCCATTTGACCCCCAGGGGGCGCGAACCAGAATTTTTCTAAGGTCAAGGATGCTCATTTTATATCCAGAGCAATTGCCTCTACATTTTGACCAAGTTTCAGAAAAATTGAATGGATGGATAAAACGTTATGGGAGAAAAGGGTCATTTTTTGCCATTTTGGGGGCTTTTGACCACCTGGGGGCGCGAACCAGATTTTTTCCAAGGTCAGCGATACTTATTTTCTTTTAGGAACAATTGCCTCCACATTTTGGCCAAGTTTCAGAGAAATTGAATGGATGAATGAAAAGTTATGGGGCAAAAAATGTCATTTTTTGCCCTTTGGGGGCTTTTGACCCCCTGTGGGGGAGGGCTAACCAGATTTTTTTTTCGAAAATCGGAGAATGTCATTTTCTAAGCTGACCAAAGTTACAACTTCATGCAAAATTTCAGAGAAATTCAATAGATGGTTGCGGAGAAAATCCGGACGGACGGACGGACATACATACAAAACATAAGTCCCCCGATTTTATAAATCGGGGGACCAACAATCTATCTTTATGAAAATGTGTGTCGATTGTGACAATAGTTATGAATATGGAGCTATAATTTGGGTTGGATTGACTCAGGCCTTTTAAAATTCTTTAAATTAAAATAAAAACAACAAAAGACCAATAAGCATTTTCATCACAAAGCTAAAAGAGTCACCCCTTAAAAATTCCTGTTCTTCGTTATTCAACAAAGAAAACCACAAAATATTATTTAAAACACAAAACATGAAAAAATCAACTTACCTGACATCAACAAACATTTCCTCTTGAATTTTTTTAGGCGTAACTGTTTTAGGCGTATTGTTTTAGGCGTATTGTTTTAGGCGTCGGGTATTTTTACCCCACCTAATAGACCAGTATCGTCCGGGCCTTTGGGTCTGGATTTACGCCGGTCTATTGGGGGTTGTCTGGTCCTGTGCAGTTCTAGGAGGTGCACCCTCCCAGGCTTTGCCTCCCCTCTTTGGAGAGGAGTAAGTTTATTGCGCTTACTGTCTGAGGCGCCTTTACCGGGGAATACCAACGGGGCTTCCCAGGCAATTTTTAAATGGTCAGATGGCTCACCTCTCGAGCGCTGGCTTATCAAATCCCACCTTCCCGACCTTGTGTCACATTTTACCTTGTGGGAGGTAGATAAATAGAAGGCGTAACTTTTTAGGCGTATTTTTTAGGCGTAATTTTTTAAGGGCTAACTTTTTAAGCGTATTTTTTTAGGCGTAATTGTTTTAGGCGTAACTTTGTGCTTTGATCCTTGCCGACAAGTGTAAAGACTTCCGAATTCGCTACAGTCTACGTCCGCAGTAACTTCTACAATTCGAAGCAAATATATATTATGGATCGGATATATAGTCTCTGTCACTTTTTATTAATATTTATTGGCAAATAAATAGACTATATGTTATTTTTTAGGCGTAATTTTTTCAGGCGTAATTTTTTTAGACGTAATTTTTCAGGCGTAACATTTTTCAGGCGTAACTTTTTTCAGGCGTAACTTTTCAAGGTGTAACTTTTAAGGTGTAACTTTTAAGGCGTAACTTTTTTAGGCGTAACTTTTCAGGCGTAACTTTTAAGGCGTAATTTTTTTAGGCGTAATATTTTTAGGCGTAATTTTTTAAGGCGTAACTTATTTAGGCGTCATTTTTTTAGGCGTACTTTTTTTAGGCGTGACTTTTATAAGCGTACTTTTTTAAACGTATTTTTTTAGGCGTAACTTTTTAGGCGTAACTTTTTAGGCGTAATTTTATTAGGCGTAACTTTTTTAGGCGTACTTTTTTACGCGTAATATTTTTAGGCGTAACATTTTTAGGGGAAATTTTTTTAGGCGTAATTGTTTTAGGCGTAACTTTGTGCTTTGATCCTTGCCGACAAGTGTAAAGACTTCCGAATTCGCCGCAGTCTACGACCGCAGTAACTTCTACAATTCGAAGCAAATATATATTATGGATCGGATATATAGTCTCTGTCACTTTTTATTAATATTTATTGGCAAATAAATAGACTATATGTTATTTTTTTATGGGAGTCGCTCCAGACAAGGTATGAATCCACTTGATGTAAAAAGCTAAAATGAACGAAATATGATTATCGCAAAGACGGGAGATGCATATTGACCTTAGTCTTAAAAAAAAAACAAGGCTATAGATAGGATGAAACTGTGACCATCTCTCCTGATCACCATCCAAGTCTAATTATACAAAACCAGCAGTGACTGTAAGAATATCCGCGTATTCGATATTAGATTTAGTATAGACTGGTATAGCGCCCAGAAAAAGCTTCGGAAATCTAACAAGGACATAAGCCGGGATTCCTGCTGACTGTTTTCCTCTTACCTATATCCTTGTTTTTTTTCAAAATTAAGACAATTAGGCATCCCCTGTTATTGTGACTATCATCTTTTATTTTTTTAGCGCCTTACATCAAGTGGTTTCATGCCTTGTCTGGAGCGATTTCAATTAAAAAAAAAAAAATATATATATATATATATATATATTCTCAGTATCGCCCGTACTGAGGATCGAACCTCCAACTTCCAGAAAATTGTCACTTTGATGAGAACAGTAATCGAATTAATGCAAATTATCAATCCTCACCTCAAAGATTTCGAAACAAAATAATTTTTGTTGAAAGAAAATAGAAGACTCTAAATAAGGCTTTTATACACCCATCGGTAATATACACCCATCAGTGAGGATGTATATTACATAACAGCAACAACTTGATGACGTCTAATTATACTACGAACACTAGCCAAGTCTAATATTAGAAAATCAGCAGCGACATTGAGGGTATCCGCGTATGTCACTATCACTGTAGATTTACTAAAGATGTCAAAATATGCCCTTTTGGATGAAACCGCGGTGCATTGCTGAAGTATGTAATATACAGTATCTAAATAAATTATATATATATATATATATATATATATATATATATATATATATATATATATATGAAGGGTGAGTTGAGAAAGCACAAAAAGTCTTAGTAATAAGATCTTGTGTGAAAAGAAGACATTTTATTGTTATGTTTGTATCTTATCTGATTCAATGTTGCTTTCTTAGATTATTGCTTTCGCTAAAAGTAAGTGTGATATGGAATAACTACGTACGTTGTTTGATAATGTGGATAGATTAAGAGATAACAATGGATTCTGTTACACAAAATAATTTTTTTACTATTATTGTGAAGTCGTTAATTAATACGGTGTAGATACATCTCTCTCTCTCTATATATATATATATATATATATATATATATATATATATATGTATATATATAATGTATAATATGCATGTGTGCATATGTTGTGGGTATTTGTGTGCGTGTGTGTATATAAGGGGTTAGATGATAAGACACAGTAAGTAGAGATATGGATTTAAAGCAGGAAAAACATTCTGTTGTTTTTTTTCTAATACGATGATGTATTCTTGGAATATAATTTTCACTAAAATCGATGTAATACTGAATATATATATATATATATATATATACATATATATATATATATATATATATATATATATGAAAAATATTTGTTGTTGTTTATTATCTACGGACGGATACGTTTCGTCTCTTTTCAATCAAGACTCTTCAGCGTAGAAGTATGACTATTCACTACTGGTCACACGATTCGAAACCCTGGATTATAAGTATTTTTCAACTCCAATCCAACGTCTTAAACCTCGCGGCCAATATTTGAACAGCTGATAAACTGTGGTAGTTTAAATACATTTAAAGCGGCGATGGCGACACAGGCATTCTACTTATATTAAGGAATGATGCATTATAAAGCAAATGACGTCACGCTGTATTTGCACTACTACTACTAAAGTGCTCTACTAATTATTAAGGAACGACAAATATGAAAAATATTTGTTGTTGTTTATTATCTACGGACGTATACGTTTCGTCTCTTTTCAATCTTCAGCGTAGAAGTATGACTATTCACTACTGGTCACACGATTCGAAACCCTGGATTATAAGTATTTTTCAACTCCAATCCAACGTCTTAAACCTCGCGGCCAATATTGAGAATTAACTAATTTTTGCGTACATAAAAGGATTATATTGACACTTGTTTCTGGCTATTAACCGTCATCAGCATGGCTTACCTGGGTAAGGATCGAAACTACGCTATTACTGTCTGCAGTCTAGCGTTTTAGAAACATAGCTGTTTTCTTATTATTTTCCACTTCCTAAGCGGTAAAAAAATATGTAATTTACTCACACTTGTTAATGGGACGTGTCATTATTTTTATTTCATATAATTATTAATTATTTCTTTCGCACAGAAAAGGAATAAATTGATACGAGGTTAAAGCATTCGTACATAAAAATAAATCTATGTGATACTTAAATAAATAGATATATAAAATGTGTATATGGGTCAATTTGAAAACAATGTTTATTTAGAAATAATTGGTTTACATATATATTTTTTCGATCAAGTTCAAATTGTTGCACAGCCTCCGCTTGGACCGCGGCAGTTTTGTTTTGTATACTCGTCCCGGAACGGGCCGTGGCAGTTCTCGTTTAAACACTCGTCATTTTTTTAACACCAAAATTCATATAGTTTCCATACATTTACATTTCTAGCACCTTCAATCTGTTCTCGTAGTGTGGAGGGGTGCGTCGTGCATCGTGCGTCGTGCGTGGTTGAATTATTTCTTCTTTCTTTCTGCCGTGAACCACGCCACTGCAACACAAAAGCTCCATGACCGACTCAGAAGACAAACAATCTTTTAAACTTTTAATTTTTTTTATTACAGGCGTTAGTTTTCTATCGGCTTGGAGATATTCACCAACGTCGAGAGAGAGAGAGAGAGCAAATTACTTAACCATCTGTGGAGGGGAGAAAAGAGATCTTTCGCCTGTATTTTCTTACGGAATTAATTCCCCAATTATGTTGCGGACTACATATTAAATCACGTCTGATAGGCTCGCCTCCAAAACCAAGACTGGCAAAAACTCTGCTTCCCACGCAAAGGCCCGTGACGTCACAGAGCCTCTATGCGCAGGTGCATATTGACCCTTTATCTGAGGTCTCGTCACGCGGTGACCCTGTCACGTCTGTGAGCTCCGACGGCGAGAACAGACCCTATTCTGCACTTGATTGCACGGGTCCACCCGCACTAAATCGCCAAATCAAACGATTTCCAACAGATACGTCCACCCAAGATGCGTCCGCTTCCACAGGGTCATTGTCCAACAAAATGTGTTAATAAAGTGAAAATTAAACGAAGTTTTTCAAGAGTGCTCAATACCCAGTAGAGCATTATATATA
>OY744554.1:40337341-40339841 GCA_963556195.1 Sepiola atlantica
AAGTGAAGAATATTAATTTTTCTCTCCCCAATTGACCAGTTAATTATGTTATGGTATATCTTTCTTGTGGTCTCTTTGTCTTACCGGATTCTAAGACAAGAATTAATCTGGTCTGGTGGAGTTTCCAGCTGAGTGATGTTACTTGAGGTAACATGACTTGGAGAAGGTGCATCATTCCTCGTATGAGCAAGTGTATAGCCGTGTCGAGGGGATCTTATTTGGGTTAAGTGAGCAGAGAGAGAGCGAGAAAATAAGAACTAATATAAAAATTCTGGCTTCAGCAGTATTGTGCCCATAATAAAAAAGTGTTCATTTGACTTATTTCCAGGATCATTTAATGTTTAAAGTTTTACGAGCATATATATATATATATATATATATATATATATATATATATATATATATATATATTAAATAACACGGAGTGGTTTTGTTTGATGCGACTTTTTCAATTTTCCGAATTGTCCATCTAATGTTTCGGTCAAATTGATGTAAATATGATCCATGGGTTTCTTGTTTCAAGTTATAAACTACTTGCCGTTATAATTCAAAAATGAGCACAACAGTAAAGTCATAATTTGTAAAGACACTAAAACTAATACCGCCTGAAGATGATTTGACGATTCAAATCGAAAGTACTTGCAATAAAGAAAAAAGAATGAAACAAGAAACCCATGGATCATGTTTACATCAATTTGACCGAAACATTAGATGGACAATTCGGAAAATTGAAAAAATAAAAAAAGTCGCATCAAACAAAACCACTCCGTGTTATTTAATAATGTTTGCTTAACTGAAAATATGCTGCCTAAATACACACAATATATATATATATATATGTATATATATATATATATATATATATATATATGTATATATATATATATATATATATATATATATATATATATAACTTAAAGAAAAAGGCAAATGCCTACAAAAACCATGTGTTAGATGCAGATATTTTTTATTAAAATCAAAATTTTTAAAAATCAAAACATTTTGAATCTTTCTTTAAGTTAAAAATTCTAAAGATGCTTAAAAAAATAAACTTACCCAAATTTATACCTACCAGCGACGATGCGCGATTTAAGTTCAATTTAAAAGAGACATTTGCACCATTAGTCCAAATAACATCGGACGTCACTTCTACAAGACCAAGAAGGATTATTAGGAAATAAAAATAAGGTTAATACCTTTTATTTGTCTAAAGCTTTATCGAGGCTTGTTATATCAAGCGAAATATTAGATAAACAAGTCAAGATCAAAAAAAATGTTTTGATTTCTTATTTTGATTTTAATAAAAATATCTGCATCTAACACATGTTTTTTGAAGGCATTTTGCCACTTTCTTTAAGTTTAACATTCTGAAGATGCTTAAAAAATGAACTTTCCCAAATTGATATATATATATATATATATATATATATATATATATATATATATATATATATATATATATATATATATATATATAATAATGGAAATAATCCAGGTAAAAAATATCCATAGGGTAGTAATCTAGAGAATTTTAACCAGGTTTCTGCCTGATGAGATCTCAGTTTATAGTAACTGTTGATCGATAACATCGACATGCCAGTGTCGCAGATTTTGTACATGTTTGTGTAAATAAAATTATCATATATATATATATATATATATATATATATATATATATATATATATATGTCTTTCTACCTCTTTATTTATCTCTCTGTCTACTTTTCTTGTGGAAGATTGGAAACTTTCCTTTCGCTTTTGTTAAGAAAACAAACTTTTTCCCGCGCAAAAATCTTCGTGCCTTTCTTTCATTAAAGGAACAAAACCCTTTTCAAAATGGCGATTGTCTGACTGTCAGCAACATTTCTTTGCAACCGCCGTTTTCCCTGCCGCAGCTGCACCCTTTTCTCCCTGCCGGGACCATTGTTTGTGCTCCGGTGGACTTGCGGCTATCGTTGGCCGTTTTCAGTCGACCAAGTTCGCTTCCAAGATTTTAGTGAAAGGGGACTAAAGAAGTTGGTTTTCGCTGGAAAGGTGTCCGTGCCGTTCCGAGATTTGGAAACGGAGAGGATTCACGGTGTTTGGTCAATGGAATGGGGCGGGAAAAAGAAGAAAGATGAAGTGAGAGAGAGAGAGAAACAAAAAGAGACAGAGAAAAGGAGAGGGGGGACAGAGAGACATAGATAGAGGCAGTGAAAGAGAGGAAGAGAAAGAAACAGAGAGAGACTAAGAAAGAGAGAGACAGAGAAAAAAATAGAGAGGAGGGCAGAGAGACATATGTAGAGAAAGTGAAAGAGAGAGAGGAAGAAAGAGAGAGAGAGAGAGAATAAGAGAGGCAGAAAGAGAAAAAGAGAGGGGGCATAGAGACATAGACAGAGAAAGTAGAAGAGAGAGAAAAAAGAGATAGAGAAGAAGACCAAGAAAGTGAGAGGGGAAAAAGAGAGGGGACAGAGAGACATAGATAGATAGTTAAAGAGAGAGAGAGAAAGAGAGAGAGAGA
>OY744554.1:40349841-40362341 GCA_963556195.1 Sepiola atlantica
ACTAGCGGATGATGCACCAGCCCAGATGTGGCAACAATACTCCATGCATGGGCGGATAGTGGCTTTGTAGAGATATAGGATAATGTCAGGTGTGAGAAGTTTACTGGCACGGTAGAGAGAGTCCACCTTCTTTGCAACAGCCCTGGCAATGTGTTCAATGTATTTATTCCAATTCATGCTATACGTGAAAGTTAGGCTGAGGAGTTTGAATGATGAACTCTCAGGTAGGGTGTAATTGGCCATGACAATCGGTGGTTGAAGAGGTTTCTTGTAGTTATTAAAGGAAAGTAGCTTTGTCTTTGCAGCATTAAAAGTTACCTTCTATTTTTGACCCCATTCCACAACAGACTTGAGGTCATTTTCTAAGGATTCAGCTATTGCCTCAGATATATGCGCGTCGGTTTTGCCCACACGACGAAAGTAGAGCTTGTGTCGTCAGCAAATATTCCTCTCTCAGTCGCAATGGCATCAGGGCGGTCATTTATGAATATCAGGAACAGTAGAGGTCTAAGAATAGATCCCTGGGGTACACCAGCATGCATGCCATTTTGCTTAGATGAACAGCCATCGAGGACAACCTGGATCTTTCGTTTTGTTAGGAAAGATTTAATTATATTAAATATTTCTCCAGAAATACCATATGAGTGCAGTTTTATGAGAAGTCCTTTATGCCAGACCTTGTCAAAGGTCTTGGGTATATCGAGCGCTACGGTCCTAGCTTCACCTGCCTTGTCCAGTGTATGGTATATGCGTTCAGAGATGACCGTTCGGCAGAAAAGAATACGCTGGTGGTATTACTTCATCTTAGGAGAGATTTGGCTCTTACACAG
This sequence comes from Sepiola atlantica, assembly GCA_963556195.1. Taxonomy (NCBI): domain Eukaryota; kingdom Metazoa; phylum Mollusca; class Cephalopoda; order Sepiida; family Sepiolidae; genus Sepiola; species Sepiola atlantica. The sequence goes on from OY744554.1 coordinate 40,350,672, forward strand.
ACTGCATCTGGAGGCAAGTACTTTTTGAAGCAGTAGAATGATCCAAACATTTTTCCAGCAACCTTAGGACCAGACTGGATATTCGTCATCAATTTTCGCTTCTGGAGTGAAAGTCAATCTTAAGAACTTATTAAAGCAATCGTTTTATTCAAAGAGATGGCTATTCATTTCGACTGGCGCAAAATATGTATCCGATCGTTGGTGGTGAAAGGAGAGTATTGATTTACTCCTCTCCAGGAGTTAGGCACAAGGCCAGTTTTTATCTTACTCCCACAAGTAAGATGTGACCCAAGGTCGGGTCGGGAAAGTGGGGGTTAAAAATTGCCTGGACAGCCCCGTCGGCATTCCCCGGTAGGGGCGCCTCAGGCAGTAAGCAATAAACTTACTCCTCCCCAAAGAGGGGAGGCGAAGCCTGGGAGGGTGGACCTCCTAGAACTGCACAGGACAGACCCATAGACCGGCGTAAATCAAGCCCCGAAGGCCAAGACAATACCAGTCTATGGGGTGCAGTATCCATCGGAACAGATACTACACTTTGATCTTAGCCAAAAGTAGCCAAGTTGTAGATTTATTAAATTGTAACAGCAAACAAAGATCTCGGACACGAATTACACTGATGAATATGTATTTATTTGCGCCCACGTGGCCAACGCTGAACTATAACATCCTTTCACCGTAAAACTGGAAATACATGAAAATAAACAAGTCTTACAAACATGTTCTAAGACAAAACAAAGCAAATTATAAAAGAGTAAAAATTCAAATAGGTTTAGAGAACTATGCGTTGTTTACCTCTATTTTTGCCAAGCTACTTGCCCCAGAGCCAACGTCTATCACAAGCGGAACAAACGTCAGGCTCCCATGTTAGCTGATTCGAAAAGACCGCCTCTGGGCAAGCAGGCGGTGTAGAGGCACGACAGTTACCCTGTGCACATGTCTTCCGCAAGAGGACGGTGCTGAATACAAAATGTCCCCTTCCTGAATTATTACTGACCAACATGTGAAACTACTACGTTTACAGTAACAAAGCACCTTTATCCATGCACCGTGTGTTCTACAAGATGCTGCCGAAGAATAAGATTTGGCAGATAATTAGTAGACGCCAGTGAAGGTTTTGTCTACAAAATAGTTCCTTTGATGCACGCCGCCGTTGATTCTGTTGATTCTGTTGATTCTGTTGATTCCGTTGATTCTGTTGATTCTGTTGATTCCGTTGATTCTGTTGATTCTGTTGATTCCGTTGATTCTGTTGATTCCGTTGATTCCGTTGATTCTGTTGATTCTGTTGATTCCGTTGATTCTGTGGATTCTGTTGATTCCGTTGATTCCGTTGATTCTGTTGATTCTGTTGATTCCGTTGATTCTGTTGATTCTGTTGATTCTGTTGATTCTGTTGATTCTGCGTGCTTCCAACCATGTGCCACATCTTCCTGCGGTGTAGATGACGTAAACAAAAGCTATCATTACCTACGTGCCCCTAACTCTAAGTGATCTATGGCGAAATGAAACCTCTTGAAACTTCGAACCTCTAAGTGCCCCCCCCAAAAGCTAAGGGAGCTATTAGGGCCGAACCTCCTTTAAAATATATCCGATTTTGATAACATTTATATCATATGTATAAAATTATCCGGGGAAGACAATGGAAGTGGTCCTGATTCTCTACATTAATATGTATGTGATGAATATCTTCGCCCCACAACTAAGTAACCTATGGGGGCAGAACAAACTTAAAACTTCAACTACGTATATCCGGAGAAGACGATGGAAGTGGTCCCGAACCTCTAAGTGTCCACCTTACCTAAGGGAGCAATAGCATCAAAACGTTCTTTAAAATTTCAAATTTATCCGATTTTGATAAAAATTTATATCATATGTATGAAATGATCCGGGGAAGACAATGGAAGTGGTCCGGAATCTCTAAGTGTCCTCCTTACCTAAGGGAGCTATGGGATTAAAACCTTCTTGAAAATTTCAAATTTATCCGATTTTGATCAAATTTATATTATATGTATAAAATTGTCTGGGGAAGACAATGGAAGTGGTCCCGAATCTCTAAGTGCCTTCCTAACCCAAGGGAGCTGTCGGAGCAAACCTGCTTCAAAATATAAAATATATCTTATTTTTAAAGTTTATATCATATGAATAAAATTCTCGGGGGAAGGTAATTGGAGTGGGCCCGAAAATCTACGTGACCACATCTCTAAAACACATACCTTCCTTTAAAACTTCAAATACGTATATCCGATTTGAATGAAATTTAAAACCTTATGTATAAGACACAGATTCAGAGAGTTTTCCAGCATTTCAGCTTCCTCCGACTATATTATGGGGGCGAAACATGAGTAGGGGACAATAAAGACAAATAAATAAATATAGTGTTATGAACATAGTTAAGACGTACATAGTAGTGATCCTCATTCAATTCCGAGCAACGTATATACTTTAACTTTTACTCACCTCAAACAAGGTCCATTTCCACTGAGGCGTAAGTGTTGCATAGCCGTTCCGGAATGGGCCGTGGCAGTTCTCGCTTAAACAACTGGTCATTCCCAACACCAAAAAGGCATATGTTGCATACCTTTAAATTTCTCGTACCTTCTTTCTTTCCTCGTCGCGTGGAGGGGTGTGTCGTCTAGTGGTTGAATTCGTTCTTCCTTTCTGTACTGCCGTGAACATCGCCGCCCATTGTGTCCACAACAAAAACCTTTATAACACAAAAATCACGAGGCAACAATCTTTTACTTTGACTTGTTTATTTCAGGCGTTAGATTTCCGTCGGCCACGGAGATGTTTCCCCAATGCTAAGGGAGCGACTAAATTACTACTCTATCGTAGTTAATTCCTAGCTTAAGTCCTTAGCCATTCGAGGAGGGGGGGAAGAAGGAATCTCATGCCTGTATTCACTTAGGGAATTTAATTCCCCTAATCATGTTGAAGACTACATAGAGAAATCGTCTATTCGACCCGCTTCCAAAACCTAGACTGACAAAACTCTGCTTCCCACACGAAAGCCCGTGACGTCACAGAACCCCCATGCGAAGGTGTACCTTGACCCTTGATCTGAGGTCTCGTCAACGCGGTGGCCTTGTCAAGGTCTGTGAGCTCCGACTGTGAGAACCAGTTTATTTTGCACTCGACTGTAGGGTCCACCCGCACTAAATCGCGTAAGCCAAACCAAACGATCTCCCCACATACGCCCACTTCAAGATGCGTCCGGCTCCACAGGGCCATTATCCAACATAAGAAAGCACTGTGCTAGAAGCCAGATCTATAAGGGTCAACCTGGATCGGGGAGTTTGGCAGGAAGATATTTGTTCACATTAGATTTGAATTTCTGCATGTTGGTACGTTTAGGGAAACAGGGAGAGGGGATTGAATACCAAACTTAAGCTGTCCTATGAAATAAGATCTTAGAGTAAGAAATCTTCCGGCATGTAGGGACCTATAGAGTGAAGGGTGGGATTTTGCTGCTGGTTGTTTACGTTGATGAGTAAAAGTGTAGTAAGTTTACTGGAGTACACCCGGTTGAAGTGCTAGTAATGCATGCACAAGGATGCAACACTGCGACGATGCGACAGTGGCTGGAGCTTAGCAGACAGCGTGGGAACTATTAGGTTAGAAACGAAAAATTCAAGGAAAAAAAAAGCGATTAGAGTAGGAAATCGTCCGGCATGTAGGGACATCTAGAACGAAGGGGTGGGATTTTGCTTCTAGCCGTTTACGTTGAAGGGGTAATAGTGCAGTAAGTTCATCGGAGCACATTCGGTGGAAATACTTGCAGAACAAGCATACCGTTGCAACATTGCGACGAGGGGATAATATCTGAGATTTGGCAGACAGTGTTGAGCACTATTAAGTTTTAAACAGTCGGGGGAAATAAGGAGCAAATTCCAAAAGGCAAGCGGTCCCAGGAAAGAAGTTATTAGAGAAGGGAAGTTTCCGGTATATAGTGAAGGGGTGGGATTTTGCTGCCAGTCGAAGGGGGCAGGGGCTGGAGCTTTGAAGACATTTCCGTGTCTTTATTATTCCCGTTACCAGTTGTCAAACCGTTTGTTTTTTTTCTATCTTGAACCTATTCTACCGTCGCCCCCCGGCTGACGCAAGCGACCCGAAAAATTGCACCTTTCTTCGTCAAATACGGGCCAATCAACAGAGGGTTACTTTAGCGTGAAGTAATTTATTGCAAGCGATTGTCTTGATTATTGGCTGCGGGGCGATTGTTCACACAAAACGCGTTTCAGGGTTCGGCGATCGGGAATAGAAAGGGGGCGATGAGGGGTTGATTCTGGTTGATCAATGCAAGTGTTACATGACCTGAGGGTCAGGCTGGTTGGCTGTTGCAATTTCGATTAGTATAAAGCGAAAGGGGGGGGGTTGGAATTAGGTTAGGCAGGTTCAAGCGTTATTTGTATCACCTTCGGCTTGGATGTGTTGGCGCTGCAAGTGTTTCAACAGTCCTTACGTCTTTGGTCGGTGATGCGCGAAATACAAGCTGATTGGGGGGCCAGTGGCCTCATGCTTGAGCAACGAATCGATATTCGCCGTGCTGAGGGAGGCTATCAGCTTTTATTTCTTTTCTTCGGTTTCGGTTTTTAAATAAATCGCAGTTCAAGTACGTTTCATTATTTTATTTTTTTTTTTTGTGTTTCAAGTGTTCATCGGAATGGACTTATTTTTTTTTTCATATTTCATATTTTTACGATATTAGTGACCACGTGTTCGAGTTTCGTTCCAAGACACGCAGCCGCCATTTTCTGTGGTGTATTCTAATAAGTACACACACGAGGGCCGAAATAAAAGTGTGGAATAATAATTAAGAGGCAGTTGCATTTATTTTTACACAAACACACACACGTATATATATATATATATATATATATATATATATATATATATATATATATATAAGTAAATTACGTGTACAACAGAATGGTAGGATTAATTTTAGAGGAAGCATTATTAAAATCAATGAAACAGACGAGTGGGGAAAAAAAAAAAAAGGAAAATTGTTAAAATTACCTTAAGGCCTTGTCGTCTGACCCTCTGAGAGGAAACGTCAGAATGGTAAATTAAAAACTAAAAGTCGAATGAGAAATGAAGGGGGGAGAAAAAATAAATGAATAAATAAAACTTATTTCAGTTGGAGGAAACGAATGAGAAGGGGAAAAAAAAAATAAATAAATAAAATTAAATCTCTCAACGTTATGGTGGCTTTGAATCATTAAAGATCTCCAACTGATGTTTCAAAATCTTTTGTCTACACAGGCTAGGTCGATAGTTGTTAATGACTAACGCCTCAAGAATATTGAGATGGTAGTTCGACCTGGCACTGTGTAAAACAGAAAACCACCCATCGGAATACTTGTCAGAACAACTATTTGTACTAACGAGGTGATTACCGATGGCTGATTCCTGTGCCTGGAAGTTCCCGGATGATCTCGAAACCTTGTGTAGGCGAATATCACGTGGTATGTGTTGGGATATTCTAAATTCTAATCTTTGGGATGTCTTGCCAACGTATATATATATATATTTAAAGGAAATAAACTAAACACATATTAGGGCTGTCTGCGTTATAAATTATTTCGGCCTAGATGGGTCTCATCAGACGCGGACACGGCCACATTTCTGAACTAAATTATTTTGTGGTACAAAACTTTAGTATTGCTATATAAAACCATATTTATTTTAAAACATGATGGAATAAAAAATAAAAGAATGAGAGGGCAAGCTGACTAGTTTCGAACATTTATTTTTACACACACACACACACATATATATATATATATATATATATATATATATATATATATATATAGGGTGATTGACAAGTCACTTCACTGAGCTATTTAAAATGTTATTTACAATTGAAGAGCAAAATGTTATTGTTATTCATATGGCCAAATTTGATGAATCTCCCACACTTGTTGAAAGGCAATGGAAACGTGATGTGAACAGAAAGCCTCCTTCGCACAACATTAGAATCAATCAAATATGCTACAAAGAGTCGTAAATTCCTTGCAAAAAAGAATGGAGCTATGCATGCAGAAGGAAAATGGAAATTTTGAAAAATTGCTGTAATTTTAAACTCCCATAAATGAATTTGTTGAATAAACTTTCTGTTTTGTATTACCGTATTTTTTAACTTTAGAATTTCAAAAATGAATAGGTAAGTGACTTAGAATCACCCTGTATATATAGAGAAATTCAATGGCTCCACGGAACTGTTCTCGAGTGTCTACGGTCTTTCTGTTCAGGGGTTTGTCAGGACAACCTGGCATGAGGATACTCCAGCCTCCAAGTAAACCCGGACAAAATATGGAAAATAAAATAGTATTCGAAGCAACAATAAGATCCTCATTGGGATGGCTACACTGGCTGATACAAGTGTTGTTGCCTCGATTCCCAGCACTAAGCTGGATACTCAACCAGACCAGATGAATTCTCGTCCTGAAATCCGGTAAGACCAATAGACGACAAGAAAGGTATAAAATAAATAACTGGTCAATCGGGGAGAGGAGAATTAACGTTCTTCACTGCTGTATTAACGCAACTTTTGAGGAACAAAGGGAAACTATGACTCGAATATCTATGTATCTTATATAGAGATCAAGTGTCACCCCAAAGGAAAATAGTATTTATTTACTCCTCTCCAAGAGTTAGGCACAAGGCCAGTTTTTATCTTACTCCCACAAGTAAGATGTGACCCAAGGCCGGGTCTGGAAAGTGGGACTTGAAAATGTGAGCACTCTGGCCATTAAAAATTGCCTGGGCAGCCCCGTCGGCATTCGCTGGTAAGGGCGCCTCAGGCAGTAAGCAATAAACTTACTCCTCCCCAAAGAGGGGAGGCAAAGCCTGGGAGAGCGGACCTCCTAGAACTGCACAGGACAGACCCATAGACCGGCGTAAATCAAGCCCCGAAGGCCAAGACAATACCAGTATGGGGTGCAGTATCAATCGGAACAGATACTACACTTTGATCTTAGCCAAAAGGCCAAGTTATTTATCTACCTCCCACAAGGTAATATGTGACACAGGTCGGGAAAGTGGGACTTGAAAAGTCAGCGCCCGAGAAGGTGAGCATTCTGACCATTAAAAATTGCCTGGGCAGCCCCGTCGGCATTCCCCGGTAGGGGCGCCTCAGGAAGTAAGCAATGAACTAACCCCTTCTAAAAGGTGTGAGAAGGCAAAGCTTGAGAGAGTCGACCTCCTAGAACTTCACAGGACAAACCCATAGACCGGCGGAATCAAGCCCCGAAGGTCAATACGATACCAGTCTATGGGGTGAAGTATCCATCGGTACAGATACTACACTTTGATCTTTATTTATTCCATTGGCCAAAAGGAAAAGAGTAGATATATGTAAAAAAAAAAATTGCCGCTAGACGCGCAAATTGAATGGTTGTATCTTAGGAATATCTTGTGACTGCCCGCAAACACCAACACAAACACCACCGGATCTGAACCCTAACCCTTTTTTACGTGCCCCAACCAACACCCATAAAGTTGATCAACTCGACCTACGCTTTAATCAGCAACTTTTTCCCCCGCGGGGGATTAATCGAAAATTTGAGCCAATGAAGACCAAAAAGGTTAAGTTACACCAATAGCTTGGTCAGTGCCCATGAAACCAGATTGTTGAATAAACCAATCGATAACGTTTGCGGTTATCCCTGGCTATCTTCTGAATCAGACCCATATCTGACAGCATTTCTTGTTTGTCGTTTATCCGGGATGAATCGCTTGAGCGATTGGCTCTATTACGAATAAACAGGTGATCGCACTTTTTCTGCTTTGCCTACGTCATCGCTTTTATTTAGACATTCTGTAACTACTCAAATATATGTATATATGTATACATGTATATGTATATATATATATATATATATATATATATATATATATATATATATATGTATGTATTTATGTATATATATATATATGTATGTATTTATGTATATTTATATATATGTATATATGTATGTATATGCATACATATAAATATATATATATACATATATGTATGCATATATATACATGTATACAAAATATATACATACATACATACCATATATACACATACATATATATATACATATATATATATACATATATATATACATATATATATATATATGTATACCTATATATATATATATATATATATATGTATATGTATACATATATGTATATGTATATATGTTAATTTAAAATTTCAAAATCTGGGAAGTCACGTAGTTGGGACCGTTAAGAATTTTATTTCGATTTTAACATTTTGATTCTTAACGGTCCCAACCACGTGACTTCCCAAATTTTGAAATTCAAATTTTTTTTTCTCTCCATTTCCTTCTTTCCAAATATGATCTAAGGTTAAGATCGGATTCTAACTCTGCCTGATGAGATCTCAGTTTCTAATAGCTGTCGATCGATAACATCGACACGCGAGTGTCGCAGATTTTGTACATGTCTGTGTAAATGAAAAATAATCATATATAAAAGCTCTATTTGATATTGAGCACTTTTGTATAAACCCGGTTGAAATTCTTTGGATTACTACCCTGTGGATGTTGTACCTGGATTATATATATATATATATATATAAACTCTCTGACGAGGAATATTTTATATTCGAAAGCTCAGTTTAAAATAAATAAATGTTATTTATTTATTTCAACAAATTACATTGTTATGGTTTTTCAAAACATTTTTTTTATACCTTTACGAAACAATGGTTTATAATAATGTGTCTACTCCTTTCTATTCAAAATGGCTGAACCGCGCCCTTAAGACACGGACATTCTTTCTCACCAAGTCAATACTACCAGACAATGAAAAAAAGAAGAAAAAAAAAAACTCTCTGACGAGGAATGTTTTATATTCGAAAGCTCAGTTTAAAATAAATAAATGTTATTTATTTATTTCAACAAATTACATTGTTATGGTTTTTCAAAACATTTTTTTATACCTTTACGAAACAATGGTTTATAATAATGTGTCTACTCCTTTATATTCAAAATGGCTGAACCGCGCCCTTAAGACACGGACATTCTTTCTCACAAAGTCAATACCACCAGACGATGAAAAAAAGAAGAAAAAAAAAACTCTCTGACGAGGAATGTTTTATATTCGAAAGCTCAGTTTAAAATAAATAAATGTTATTTATTTATTTCAACAAATTACATTGTTATGGTTTTTCAAAAAAATGTTTATACCTTTACGAAACAATGGTTTATAATAATGTGTCTACTCCTTTCTATTCAAAATGGCTTAACCGCGCCCTTAAGACACGGACATTCTTTCTCACAAAGTCAATACCACCAGACGATGAAAAAAAGAAGAAAAAAAAACTCTCTGACGAGGAATGTTTTATATTCGAAAGCTCAGTTTAAAATAAATAAATGTTATTTATTTATTTCAACAAATTACATTGTTATGGTTTTTCAAAAAATGTTTATACCTTTACGAAACAATGGTTTATAATAATGTGTCTACTCCTTTCTATTCAAAATGGCTGAACCGCGCCCTTAAGACACGGACATTCTTTCTCACAAAGTCAATACCACCAGACGATGAAAAAAAGAAGAAAAAAAAACTCTCTGACGAGGAATATTTTATATTCGAAAGCTCAGTTTAAAATAAATAAATGTTATTTATTTATTTCAACAAATTACATTGTTATGGTTTTTCAAAAAAATGTTTATACCTTTACGAAACAATGGTTTATAATAATGTGTCTACTCCTTTCTATTCAAAATGGCTGAACCGCGCCCTTAAGACACGGACATTCTTTCTCACAAAGTCAATACCACCAGACGATGAAAAAAAGAAGAAAAAAAAACTCTCTGACGAGGAATATTTTATATTCGAAAGCTCAGTTTAAAATAAATAAATGTTATTTATTTATTTCAACAAATTACATTGTTATGGTTTTTCAAAAGAATGTTTATACCTTTACGAAACAATGGTTTATAATAATGTGTCTACTCCTTTCTATATATATATATATATATATATATATATATATATATCGACTGAGCTCCAATCTATGCATTCACAACTAAACTCTTCTACATACAACTACTGTAAATAATGTTCCTTTCTTCCGTGTACCTTAAACTAAGCGGTACTTCCATGACTAATATTAATTTCCAATAATTACCGATAATACTATGGGGCTGCTTCTCAGCTGACTGCATCATGGTCGTCTTCAAGTCATATTCCTGCTGAGTCGTCCTCTTAAATAATCAAATTCTGCCCAATTTCCATCATCGTTATTAATCATCAATGCGCTGTTTGGCCGGCTACCTGAAAAACTTATTGATTCTTATCCTTAAGTGGCCTATAGGCCTTGGTAAGTGGTAACTCGTTAGTTCATAAATAGCTTTCATAGCCGCAATTGTAATTGGTTTAAAAGTATGAACGCCGTCTAAATTTCATAGACAAGTATGGGGGAAGTGTTACAATAAAGACGAAACGTTGATGAATATATAAAAAAAATATCGCTTGTTTTTTTTTTCCTTTTTCATTTTCAATATATATATATATATATATATATATATATATATATATATATATATATTTAGAAAACCTGGACAACGCAGATATTTGTTTTTCAAAATTAATTATTTATTTACTTTAAAAACTTTTTTCTTTTTTTTTTAAAAAAAGAAAGTTTTTTAAGTAAATAAATAATTTATTTAAAAAAAAAGAAGTTTTTAAAGTAAATAAATAATTTATTTTGAAAAACAAATATCTGCGTTGTCCAGGTTTTCAAAATATTCTAAAAAAAATATTCTCTTTATTATTGCCATTTCAGCAACGTTTCAAAGTGTGACTTTTCAAACTATATATATATATATATATATATATATATATATATATATATATATATATAACTCAGTTAATATCTACGTATGTATCGATATGTGATTATTAATTAGTATTGTACTTTTGTTCTGTTTTGCAGAAGGCATTCGTCCTTACCGGAGCTTGTTCACTCGTATGCGAGAGGCCCATCTTTCAACAATTCCTCTCAAAACTGTGACCAACTCGACGGTGGAAGACTGCGCTCGCCATTGTGTCCAAGAAACCACTTTTGAGTGCAAGTCGTTTGACTATGACAATTTTGGACGCAACTGCCGATTACATAATTATACACACACGGACTATGAAACGGTTTTAATGCCCGGACAGCAGGTTGACCACTATCGACGTAAGTTACACATTTTCTTTAACCATCTGCATTCCTTCTTCTTTTCTTTTTCTTTCTTCTTTCTTCTTCTTCTTTTTTCTTCTTCTTCTTTTTCCACCTTCTTTTTCTTCTTCTTCTTCTTCTTTTTCCTTCTTCTTTTTCTTCTTCTTTTTTTTTTCTTCTTCTTCTTCTTTTTTTCCTTCTTCTTTTTCTTCTTCTTCTTTTTTTCTTCTTCTTCTTTCCTTCTTTTTCTTTTTTCTTTCCTTCTTTTTTCCTTCTTCTTCTTCATCCTTTTTTCTCGTTCTTCTCATTCTTTTTCCTTCTTCTTTTTTTCTTTTCTTTCCTTTTTTTATTTCTTTTCTTCCCTTCTTTTTTTTCGTCTTCTTCTTTCCTTCTACTTCATTTTCTTTTTTCTTCTTTCCTTCTGTTTTATTTTCTTCTTTCCTTCTTCTTCTTCTTCTTCTTCTTCTTTTTTCTTC
>OY744554.1:40367341-40372341 GCA_963556195.1 Sepiola atlantica
ATAAAAATTTTGTGCAAAGTTTTAACTAATTTGGTTGATTGGTTTTTGAGTTATGATTGATCAAAGAAATGAGATTTCCAGCATAGGCCATTCGTGTAATCTATTAAGGGATACAGCGCTCTCGCGCCTCCCTTGATTTGATACAAAAGGGGTAAGAAGGGGGTGGAAGCCATTCGCGAAAATTACAATACCTTCCAATTTTCTGGTGATACCAGATCAGGCTGCCCTGTGGCTCCCTGAGACGAAATTCACCTACATTGACGTTTTTTTTTTTTTTTTTTTTTTTTGTAAAACTTAATTATGTTCTACAAAACCAAAACCAAAACCAAAAACAACAGCCCCTGTCCCTTTCCCCCTCCCCCTTTTTATTTTATTTTTAGAACTTGAAGCATAAATCTTTTACTATAATGACCAGATTCGGCATTAAATAACCCAAAAAGGGTTGATATGCCGTAAAACAAAACTACCAAACCAAAAAACGATGATTAAACATTTGAAGATATAAAGAACTTGAAGCATAAAAACTTTTACTATAATGACCAGATTCGGCATTAAATAACCCAAAAAGGGTTGATATGCCGTAAAACAAAACTACCAAACCAAAAACGATGATTAAACATTTGAAGATATAAAGAACTTGAAGCATAAAAACTTTTACTATAATGACCAGATTCGGCATTAAATAACCCAAAAAGGGTTGATATGCCGTAAAACAAAACTACCAAACCATACCTTCCAATTTTTAGTGAAATATTCAAAAATATGTATTAGACATAATTTATTAAATATTTACTAAATTTCAGAAATACATGAACGTACATATCATATCTTGCTAGCTGTTTGTGTCCGCCTGAAAAAATTTTTTTTTCAAACTCCGAAAATAAGGACGACAAAAAAAGCAACGGTTGACGACAAGAAGATGTTTATTCGTCTGGAATCGTCTGTTCTCAATTAATGACCAGTGTAGCGAAGGAAGACAGAGAGCGGTTAATAGTTGCTGCTTAATCATATCTTATATAGACATCTCTACAACCACGAGTTCTTACGTGTGGGCTTCCAAGTTAACTAACGACTTCTCTCCCTCACTCTCTCTCTCTTTAGGACTATGTGGTGTCACATCCGCTTCCAGCAAACAGGAGGTCGAGCTGACATTCGAATACACATAGCTGACCCTGATTGACCCCTATTTACTGTTATTCTCAACTAACAAATTTATACTCGCCCAATATTTAACATCTGCTTAAAAGAATGATGACAAACACTGATGTATAAAAAATATAATGATTTATATTTATCGTCGGTGGCGGTGAATGAGTGTGGGTTAATGAGGAAAGAAAATGCAGATATTAGATCCACAGTGTTAGTTAAGTTATAATAAAGCATATTTTATATAGAACAAGACATGTATCCCAGTGTTGTAGTTCTGTTGTGTTCAAAAGAATGACGACAAACACTGATGTAAAATATAATTATATATATTTATTGAAATGGTGCGGATTAGTGATGAAGGGGGTGCACAGCAATTAACGGATTAGCGTTCTTCAGACCCTATCGCCAGTCGACTATCGATCTCCATTTGGGTTTAGTTTATATAAAAATTTGTAACACCCATGCAACTACCTGTAAACATTCTGGGATTTCGCCTTCGCTGTCAATGGTGCTATGCCCGAGGATGTTAATTTACCAACGGGATATTTCCTTCTGTAGTAAACCTTTTTTGGATAGCATAACCTTTGCGGGTTGTTTTGAATCAATCAACAATTATTTTATTTCCGACAATCAATAGTGTCACTTATTCTTTCGGCCAGGTGCGTGTCTGTGTCAAGTACGTTTTATTCCTTGCGGGTGACATTCCCTGATATGCAACAAGGTGAGTAACACTATGGGAGTACTAGCATTGCGTTTGATTACTTATGTAACAGTTTATAACAAGGATTTGTTGACGCCAAGTTGTTACCAGCAGGGAAGAAGTCCTGCGATAATGTTTACATACATAAGCGAGAGATCGATGTAAACAGGTGATGCGAGATTTTTGTGAATGTTGACAAACCGGAAACTCTTGCTGATCATAGGAACAGAAGATTATTAAAAATATGGGTCCGAAAGTTTTACCTGAAAAAAAATTCCCCCCCTTTTTTTTTACCCTCCCCCATACATAGAAAATTTTCAAGTTGAAAATATTTTATGTTTCTTTATATTTATTTTTATTTTTTCATTTTTGTAAATTTTTCTTTTGATTTCTGATTTTGTTTTTCGGCGTTTCGCTAATTTCATGTTTGAAGTAATTTACGCAAAGCGCCATAGATTCCGAGAAATCATTTATCACCTTTGTTAATGAAAGATATTCCCGTGAGAAAATCAATTAGTACGCTAATTAACTCAGACCAAGCGATAATTATTCGCATTTGCGATGTGACCCGCACATTCGCGACGAGCGGAGACTTTCCTCGAGCTGAATCGATTACTTAGTCTAAAAGAGAAAGACTAATTGCTTTAAAAGATTGATTGAAAAATATCGAAAGACTAAGTGATTAAAAAAAATTATTGAATTTAATATTCGTTTATCAGAGAGGTAAACGAAAAAAGTCATCGTAGGTTTGTTTTGATTGGAAGTCTCAGTCTGTAGTCCAGAAATTCGCATTTCAAATATAAAAAAGGGAGTTATAATTATTTGTAAAAAGTAATATAAGAATTAATTAAGTTAATTAAGTTAGAAAATAATACTTTTTTGATTTTCAGAAACACGAGTAATATTTGTTAAATTATTACTTGAATTGATCGAGCTGATTGTAATATAGACTAGACTAGACGTACCCGTGACCCGTGACCCGTGACCCGTGACCCGTTCTTATTCTACTTTGATTTTCGGTAGTTTGGTTTGGTAGTTTTGTTTTACGGCATATCAACCCTTTTTGGGTTATTTAATGCCGAATCTGGTCATTATAGTAAAAGTTTTTATGCTTCAAGTTCTTTATATCTTCAAATGTTTAATCATCGTTTTTGGTTTGGTAGTTTTGTTTTACGGCATATCAACCCTTTTTGGGTTATTTAATGCCGAATCTGGTCATTATAGTAAAAGTTTTTATGCTTCAAGTTCTTTATATCTTCAAATGTTTAATCATCGTTTTTGGTTTGGTAGTTTTGTTTTACGGCATATCAACCCTTTTCGGGCCATCTAATGCCGAATCCGGTCATTATAGTAAAAGATTTATGCTTCAAGTTCTAAAAATAAAATAAAAAAGGGGAGGGAGAAAGGGAGAGGGGCTGTTGTTTTTGTTTTTGGTTTTGTAGAACATAGTTAAGTTTTACAAAAAAAAAAAAAAAAAAAAAACGTAAATGTAGGTGAATTTCGTCTCAGGGAGCCACAGGGCAGCCTGATCTGGTATCACCAGACTTTGATTTTCTTCGAATAAATACATATAAGACGCCGCCAAGTATGCTGCACAAAAAGTGAGCTCCCTCTACCGGACTAGTAAACTAGTAAAATCAGACAGTATCCAACATCTTTATAAATCCGCACGTCGCCCATGCATAGAGTATTGTTGTTACACCTTGGCTGGTGCACCAACCACTAGTCCCTCCCTCTTAGACATGTTCTAAAAAAGAACATCTATTGATTCTACACTGTCTACCAAGCTCTAGCCCCTGTCCCATCGCCGCAACTTGGTTTTAAGTAACTCATACAAAGTGATAATCATTCGCATTTGCGATGCGATGCGACTCACAGGCGTTCGATTAAGTACGGTACTCTCTTGGGTGATAGTTGTAATTCTCTGCTGGTTAGTTATGGCAGATGTTCATTGAGATTGCTCAATCCAGTCATAATTCTTGCAATCACACTAACGCCTGCTGCTCTGTGCTTCAATTGTATCACTAAGGTAGCAAAACCCCAATATTAACCGCGCGTGCGTGGTACCCCTCTGTATGTGGCGAGTGTAGAATGCAATAAATTTGGGCAATTTGGGGCGTTTTTGACCCCCCTTTGATCCCCTGGGGGCGCGAACCAGAATTTTACTGAGGTCAAGGATGCTCATTTTATATCTAGAATAATTGCCGCTACATTTTGGCCAAGTTTCAGAAAAATTGAATGGATGGATCAAATGTTATGGGAGAAAAGGGTCATTTTTTGCCATTTTGGGGGCTTTTGACCCTCTGGAGGCGCGAACCAGATTTTTTCCAATGTCAGCGATACGTATTTTCTATTAGGAACAATTGCCTCCACATTTTGGCCAGGTTTCAGAGAAATTGAATGGATGGATGAAAAGTTATGGGGCAAAAAAATGTCATTTTTTGCCATTTCGGGGTCATTTTGACCCCCTGGGGGGGGGGGCTAACCAGATTTTTTTTCAAAAATCGGAGAATGTCACTTTCTAACCTGACCCAAGTTACAACTTCATGCAAAATTTCAGAAAAATTCAATGGATGGTTGCGGAGAAAAATCCAGACGGACGGACGAACGAACGGACATGCCTCAAAACATAAGTCCCCCGATTTTATAAATCGGGGGACCAATAATAATAATAACCCTAACCCTAACCCTAACTCCAATAGCTTCACCATCCAAATATACTTAATGCACATTTCCCCACCTACCAGTACTTCCACTGCACTTCTGTGTACTCAATACTTACAAATACTAGAAAAGTTGAGTTGCATCGGACTCGTTTTCCACAGACCAAACAGTGGAACTTGTCTCCTCCTGGAGAATTTCCAATACCACAACCACTGATCATCAATTTAATCTTGATGACATAAACTTTCCGACCATTTACTTTCCGTGGCATTCCTCCAAGTCTTTAATACAACAAGAAGGTAATCCATTGTTTCACAAGCAAGTCTTAACTCATCAGCATCTCTTCCGGATAACCCGTACGGAACTCCCTGGACAATTCTCCTAAGACACAAAAATAAAAAAGCAACTTATTACAAAACCTTGATGTCTTCTACTTTAACATTAAAGCTATCTCTAAATGTGCTCTTAATTCTAACACGACATTGAG
>OY744554.1:40377341-40379841 GCA_963556195.1 Sepiola atlantica
ACGGGTCGGCGATTTCTCGTTCGGTTGATAGAATTTTGTTTGAGTTGAGAGAGGGATCGATCAACATGTATGGAACCTGCGGGCAGAGTTTTAATAAAACAGGCAAGCGATTTCGCGATTCTCATTCATTATTTTATATCTTTCTTTCTTTATTTATTTATTTGTTTGTTTCGTTTATTTAAAAAAAAATTTTATTTCACATTGTAACGCGTTTTTTTTCTTTCTTCCTTTCTTTCTTATGTTAATTTTTATTTTTTATTCTATTTCACATTGTAACGCGTTCTTTTCGTTTTTTTCTTTCTTTCTTATTTAATTTTATATTCTTTATTTATTTCGTTTATTTTTTTATTTCTATTTCACATTGTAACGCGTTTTTTCTTTCTTTCTTATTTAAATTTTTATTTTTCATTTATTTTTTATTTTATTTCTATTTCACATTGTAATGCGTTCTTTTTTTCTTCCTTACTTTCTTATTTACATTTTTATTTTTATTTTTTTATTTTATATTTCTATTTCACATTGTAACGCGTTTTTTTCTTTTTTCTTTCTTTCTTATTTAAATTTTGATTTTTTTTTTTAAATTTTTATTTCACATTGTAATGCGTTCTTTTTTCTTCCTTTCTTTCTTATTTAAATTTTGATTTTGATTTTTCTTTCTTTTTTCTTTTTTTTCTTTTTGTCATTTCTATTTAACATTGTTACACTGTTTTTTCTTTTCTTTCTTTATTTTTTTTTTTTAAATTTCTATTTCACATTGTAACGCGTTCATTTCTTTCCTTTTCTTTCTTATTTAAATTTTGATTTTTCTTTCTTTCTTTTTTTGTATTTCTATTTCACATTGTAACGCGTTCTTTTCTTCCTTTCTTTCTTATTAAAATGTTTTTCTGTCTTTTTTATTTTTCATTTCTATTTCACATTGTAACGCGTTATTTTCTTTTCTTTCTTACTTTCCTTCTCATTTAATTTTTTTCTTTATTTATTTATTTGTTTCCTTCGTTTATTTTTTTTATTTCTATTTCACATTGTAACGCGTTTTTTCTTTCTTCCTTTCTTATTTAATTTTTATTTTTTATTTCTTTTTTTAATTTTTTTATTTCTATTTCACATTGTAACACGTTCTTTTCTTTCTTTTCTTTCGCCTTACCTTTCGTTCTTGTATATCTAAATTTCGGTTTCCCATTCTTTTTTCTTTATTTTTTAATTTTTTTTTGTTATTTCACATTAGACACGTTCTTTTCTTTTTATTTTTCTTTCGCTTCATCTTTCTTATTTAAATTTCGATTTTTTTTTCTTTCCGGTTTTCTTTGCTTTCAATGTTCGTTCTTTCTTCAAATTTCTTTATATTTATGTATTAGCTCTATATAAAGTTATTTACGTGTATGTGTTTATGTATTCCGTCACTTAATTTGCTCTTCCTGACTCTATAAATAGAATTTTTATGACCAATCAGCAAAACTTAGAAGAGAAGCAAAGTGAGGAAGAAGCCTCTGCCAACCCATTACTTCTGTACTTTCTCTTAATAAGATTTATTGTTAATTACCTTCTGATTGTTGTATTTCTTTTGAAACTTTTAAGACCAAAACCAACTTGTACGAATGAGCCCTGAGAAACTGCTTGGATTCCTGCAATTTCTTGTTAATTATTTCCTGTTTGTCGCATTTCTTTTGGTCCTTTAAGGCCACAACAATAGTCGGATTATTTTACTCTAAGTGTCTACTTACATATATTAAATATTAAATTGTTTAACGCCAGGGAGAGGCCCTCTTCCTCGCCGTTCGCCGGCGAGACTAGAACGAGAATAGACGTTTTTTTGCCTGCTTCCCCAAAAATTAGAACATCGCGCGTCAGTCGACTGATATAGAGAAATCTATCTTTCTCTGTCTCTGTCTTTGTCTATGTCTCTCTCCCCCTCTTAATCTCTCTCTCTCTCTCTCTCTCTCTCTCACACACACAGCATGCGTAGTTTCTGCTCTGTCATTTGAATAAGATTATTAACTAACCACAAAACGCAAGCATGGTAGCAATCCTGTTAATGTAAAAGTTAGGGGTCGGTGAGTCAGAGGGAGTTATTGAACGGAAGTAACGCAAACAACGTGATTTCTGGGCAAGCCATCTCCCTGGCTCTTAGCCGGCGAGACTCGAACGAGAGAAGATGTGTTTGTGAAGTAATCACAAACTGGGGACGGCACGCGTCGGGCGACTGGTATAGTGAAATCTCTCTCTCTCTCTCTTTCTCTCTCTCTCTCTATCTCACTTTCTCTATATCTCTCTTTCATACACACACAGTATGCGAAGTTTCTGTTCTGTGCGTTGAATAAACATTTTATAAACTAACCAACAAGTATCAGCGTCGTTTTGTATTAACGAAGAAAACGAACAAAAAAAACAGCCTGGGCTCACAACTATGATGGCGGCGGCGGCGACAAGAGAACAAACTCGCGTGCGTAAACGACTTCATACATCCATCGGTAAGAGGGTGTATATAGCACTACACGCGCAG
>OY744554.1:40387341-40392341 GCA_963556195.1 Sepiola atlantica
ATTATCCTCATGTGTCAAAAACCACTAGAAAGAACCAATGTTATTTAAAAGTTTGAATGCCCTTTGGAAGAATGTAACTCCCATAATAATAATAATCAAGCTAATAGCTACATTAGTTTTACAAGCACTACCCTATCCCACCGCCTCCCCGTTCATCTTGTAAACTCTAGTTCAATTTAACAACATCTACAAAAATAAATGTATAAGTTTAAATGCCCTTTGGGAGAATGTAACTCCCATAATAATAATAAAGCTAATAGCTACATTGGTTTTACAAGCACTACCTTATCCCATCGTCTCAATATGCATCTTGTAAACTCTAATTCAATTCACCAACATCTACAAAAACATAACTGACCTTCTTCTGATTTAAAACAAATTCTAGTTAACAACACTAAAATTATACATTCCGAAACCAATTCTTTTTAATTAAAAATACTCGAAGCTAACTACATAAAACCACAACAACCTAAAATTAACAACATCACACATGAAAACAGTGGTAACATTTTAAAATGCTTAACGTGATGCGATTTTGTTCTGTGATACAATCCAGCGTTGCTTAATTTAAATCGTCAACGGCTTCCTGGAACAATACGAAAAAAAACGTTCTATGCACGTTTCTCTGCCGTCTTTTTAAAATTCTCTTCTTTCTCCAGCTTTTTTGTTCATTTGCTTTTGACACCTGAGGATGATTCGACGAAGAATCGAAAACGTTCGTGAAACCTGCGAAACCTATAGAAACATTTGTTTTATTTTTTTTTATTTTAATACAAAACAGACAATCAGAAAAATTGAAAAAATAAAAAAGGCATAATTAAACAGACGAATTCTGTAATTTTTAACAATGTTTGCATTAATTATTTGTCGCTCCTCGAAAAAGTAGAGCACTGTAATGGTAGTATTAACACAGCATGACGTCACTTGCTTTATAATGCATCGTTCCTTCCCTTAAAAGAAGTAGAATGCTTAGACGTTAAGCCGCCGATAAAGTGTTAAAATTATCATCGTTTATTCGCTGTTAAAAATTGGCCGGATTTGAGTTGAAAAATACTTATAGTCCGGGGTTTCGAATCGCATGACCGGTAGTGAATAGCCATATCTATGCTGATGAGTCCCGATTTGAAAAGGACGAAACGTATACGTACATAGATAATAAACAATAACAACTATCTATTATATATATATATATATATATATATATATATATATTATAATATAAAATGAAGTAATAAAATAAGGTATCAATCAAATTTTATTAGAATTCAAAGTTCAAGCAAAGTATCCTTAAATCCTTAGCTCATGTTGCCCAACAGGACAACAGAAGCTGAAGAGAGCCGGATGGGTAAGACCTTCCGTGCTTGAATCTGACGGTACGAATGTTGTACTAATTTTTCTGTACCAAAATAAAATATATATATATATATATATATATATATGTGTATATATATATGTGTATATATATATATGTGTGTATATATATATGTATATATATATGTGTGTATATATATATGTATATATATATATATGTATATATGTATATATATATATATATATATATATATATATATATACCGTATTTCTTAATTGGGAGAGTTTCCCAGCAGAGTGCTCAATTATTAATGCAAAAGTAAAATTAACTAGATAATTAATAAGAGCATGATATTTATTAATATTAAATAAAGTGTTACAACAAGATCCTTGGTCCAGATGTTGTAACTTTTAGTTTAATATTAAAATATATATATATATATATATATATATATATATATATATATGGACTTGTCTTTTATTCTGCGAATCTCATTTTTTTTTGTATAGCAGCATCAACTTGGTTCTCCTCAACTGACACAGCCAGTCCAACTTTTGTTTTCTTATATATATCGCTCCCTTTACAATAGATAGATAGAGATAGAGAGAGGACTAGAGAGACAGAGAGAAAGCCACAGGGATGGAGACAGATGAACAGGAAAAGAGAAAAGGATAGGATCAAGAGAAGGGGGGAGAACTTAAAAGAGGGGAGAGATGAGATATGAACATGTGGGGATAAAGGGATTAGAGAGATAGAGAAGTAGAGGGAGACGGGGAGAGTGAGATTATATATATATATATATTAAATATAGATAGATAGATTGAAATGAGAGAAATGAGATTTGAATAGATGAATATAGATAGAATGATTAGAGAAATAAAAGAGACGGACAGAGAGATAGAAGAGATAGAAGAGATAGGAGAGAGAGAGAGGGGGGTGCCATCTAAACAGGTAAATATATATATATATAGAGAGAGAGAGAGATTAGAGGGAGATAGGCGAGACAGAGAGAGAGAGAGAGAAAAGTGATAGATGAGGTTTGAACAGGTAAAGATAGATAGAGATATTAGAGACAGAGAGAGAGAGATTAGAGGGAGATAGGCGAGACAGAGAGAGAGAAAAATAAAGATAGATAGAGAAATTAGAGAGAGAGAGAGAGAGGGACATGGAGAAGGAACAAAGAGAGAAGAGATTTGAACAAGTGTAAATAGATTAGAGAGATACGGGAGAGACGGGCATAGAGAGAGAAAGAGTGAGAGAGAATGAGAGTGAGAGAGAGGCAGAAACAGAAAGAGAGAGAGGGGAGGGGAAGAGTGAGAGAGAGAGAAAGAGAACAGAGAGAGAAAAGATTTGAACAGGTATAAATAGATTAGAGAGATACGGGAGAGACGGGCATAGAGAGAGTGTGTGAGAGAGAGAGAGTGAGAGAGAGGCAGAAACAGAAAGAGAGAGAGAGTGGGAAAGAGTGAAAGAGTGAGAGAAAGAGAACAGAGAGAGAAGAGATTTGAACAGGTATAGATAGATTAGATATATGGGGAGAGATGGAGAGAGATGACATCTATAGATGTCAAGATAGAGGGAGAGATTAGAGAAAGATAGGGGGAGACAAACAAACGGCGAGAAGAGCGAGATGAGTTTGAACAGGTAAAAATAGAGAGAGAGAGGCTGAGATTACATCTTACTAGGTAAAGATATAAAGAGAGATTAAGGTAATATAGGAGTTACTAACACAGAGAGTAAAGATACATAGATCAAGAGATTAGAGAGAGAGAGAGAGAAAGAGAGAGAGAGCGATATATACATACATATATATATATATATATATATACATATATATATAGAGAGAGAGAGGTGAACACAGAGACAGAAAGAGAAAAAGTAGAAATAGGATTTGAGCAGGTAAAAACAAATTAAGAGATAAGAGACAGAGAGAGAAAGAGAGAGAGAAAGAGAGAAAAAGAGAGAGGGAGAGAGAAGGAGAAAGAGAGAGAGCGAGAGCGAGAGAGAAAGAGAGAGAGAGAAAGAAAGAGAGAAAGAGAGAACGAAAGAGAACGAGAGAGCGAGAGAGAAAGAGAGAAAGAGAGAGAAGAGAGGTGAACACAGAGACAGAAAGAGAAAAAGTGGAAATAGGATTTGAGCAGGTAAAAACAAATTGAGAGATAAAAGACAGAAAGAGAGAGAAAGAGAGAACGAAAGAAAAAGAGAGAGCGAGAGAGAAAGAGAAAGAGAGATAGAGAGTAAGAGAGAGAGAGAAAGAAAGAGAAAGAAGGTATGTGTGTGATAGAGAGAAAGAGAGATGACACTTAAACGGGAAAAGGTAGATTGGAAATAGATTGGAGAGACTGGGATTTGAGCAGGTAAAAACAAATTAAGAGATAAGAGACAGAGAGAGAAAGAGAGAGAGAAAGAGAGAAAAAGAGAGAGGGAGAGAGAAGGAGAAAGAGAGAAAAAGAGAGAGGGAGAGAGAAGGAGAAAGAGAGAGAGCGAGAGAGAAAGAGAGAGAGCGAGAGAGAAAGAGAGAGAGAGAGAGAGAGAAAGAGAAAGAAAAAGAGAAAGAGAGAACGAAAGAGAACGAGAGAGAAAGAGAGAGAGAGAGAGAGAAAGAGAGAAAGAGAGAGAAGAGAGGTGAACACAGAGACAGAAAGAGAAAAAGTGGAAATAGGATTTGAGCAGGTAAAAACAAATTGAGAGATAAAAGATAGAGAGAGAAAGAGAGAGAAAGAGAGAACGAAAGAAAAAGAGAGAGCGAGAGAGAAAGAGAAAGAGAGAGAGAGATAGAGAGTAAGAGAGAGAGAAAGAAAGAGAAAGAAAGAGAAAGAAGGTATGTGTGTGATAGAGAGAAAGAGAGATGACACTTAAACGGGAAAAGGTAGATTGGAAATAGATTGGAGAGACTGGGAGACAGAACGGAGAGAGGGGAGGTTTGAACAAGTAAAGAAAGATAGAGAGAGAGAGACACACACACACAAAGAGTGTGATAGATAGAGAGAGAGAGGGGGAGAGAGATGATATCTAAGCAGGTAAATAGAGAGATTAGAGAGATACTAACAGAGAGAGTGAGAGAGGGAGATATGACATCTAAACGTAAAGATAGATAGATCGAGAGATTAGAGAGAGAGGGGGAGAGAGAGAAGACAGAGGTGAACAGAGAGAGAGGGAGGGGGAGAGATGATATCTTAACAGGTAAAGATAAATTGATAGATAAGAGAGAGAGAGTGTGTGAGAGAGAGAGAGGGGGAGAGATGATATCTTAACAGGTAAAGATAAATTGATAGATGAGAGAGAGAGGGGGGGAGAGACCGAGATGACACATAAATAAGATAAGTTAGATAGATTAGAAATAGATAGAGGAGACAGGAAGAGAGAACGGAGAGAATGGAGATTTGAACAGGTAAAGATAGAGAGAGAGAGAGGGGGAGAGAGAGAGGGAAACAGAGATTGTGATGGAGACAGAAAGAGGGGGGAGAGATATGGCATCTAAACAGGTAAAGATAGATAGACATCAGAGGGATAGATATGAGAGACGAACGGGGAGAGAGAGAGAGAGAGAGATAGAGAGAGAGAAACATAGATTGTGATGGAGAGAGAGGAGGAGAGAGATGACATATACACAGGAAAAGTTAGATTGAGAGATTGGAAATAGATAAGGGAGACTGGGAGAGAGAACGGAGAGAGAAAAGAGTTGAAC
>OY744554.1:40399841-40409841 GCA_963556195.1 Sepiola atlantica
CAGTATGAGAATTATAAAATACGTAACTATATATATATATATATATATATATATATATAAAATATAGTAACACAAAGTTACATAATCATCGCTGCAATAATTTATTTCAACCTTGTGGTATTGTCAAGCATCCAAGCTAGATGATTACATTTTTGAAAATTAGAAAAAAGAAATTCACACTCGACAATTTAAATATATATATATATATATATATATATATATATATATATATATATATATATATATATATATATATATAATGAGAGAGAGAGAGAGACAACATATCTAATACATATTTAGAGAGAGGGGGATATTTGAAGAATATATTATGATAAATATTGTTTTATTCTCATCAACATACACATGTGCTTCATCCTATTCCGTGAATCGTCAGTGTGGAGGATGATTCGAACTTTAGACCCAAGTTAACATTTTAACATGTTTCTTCACCCTTAGAACCATGCGACCAAACTAACAACCACGGTGAAATAAAAAGAATTAAGGTATATTCAGGTCTTGCAAGCGGACATACTCGGATATCTTTGTATCTCATATATGGATCAAGTGTTAGCCTCAACTGTTGCTTTCTGAGTACTTCGACTGAAAACGAAACAAAAAAGGATAAAACTTTATCCATATGACGTGTGTAGCATATGTAGTGCCATCCCAATTAAAAAGACACATGTACACGCACAGGCAAAGGAGGACTTTAATGGAATATTCGAATATCTATGTAGCAAGTGTTGGCCCCAGGAAGAGGCTCTTTGATTTCTGAGAACTTCGACTGAAGTAAAATGAAACAAAGATATATATATATATATATATCACAATCATGTTGACACACCGGTTCCCGTTAGATCACCGAAGTTAAGCGGCGTTGAGCCTGGCCAGTACAAAATGGGTGACCATTTGGGAATACCAGGTGCTGTATGTGCTCTCTGCTTATCTCGGCATTGTTTCCAGTCGTCTTGTATTACTACTTGCCATTGGAATCAAGCAATGCCGACTCAGGAGAGCGGTTGTTAGCGATTGCGCAACCCTTGCAATTTCAAATTCATGCGTGGGCAGCCCCTGGTGGGGCACTCATACGTCGAAATATCGACGGGAGAGTCCATCATATATATATATATATATATATATATATATATATATATATATATATATGAATCTACGTACGTATACGTTTCATCCTTACAGGAATCGTCAGCGTGGAGAAGATTATTCATACCGGTCACCGGACTCGACTCCCAGAACACGAATCATATTTCAAACTCAAATTCCGACGTTTTAGCCCACACGGATTATAAACAACCCGGTAAATTTGCGAGAGATTTATCCTATCTAAAGGCAGCCGTCGTCAAAGTGTTCTACTACTGAAAGGAACATGCATTGAAGCCACGATAATAGCTGTGCTAATACCACTCACTACAGGGCCAAGCCTAGATTTGGGACGACAAATAATTATAAATATTGTTTTTTTATCTACATACGTATATATATATATATATATATATATATATATATATATATATATATATATAGTCTAAAGAAGCTTTAAGTCATTTTAACAAAACAAAAAAACAAAAAAAAGTAAAAAAAGTAAAATGCAGTTTAAATTCCCAAAGAAACTAGCTAAATCCAAGATATTGCAGACTTAACAATCGTTGGAAAATTTATAAATAAATAAAAAAATATGAGTAAATAAAATTTTAAAAAAATGGGGGGGGGGTTAAATATCTAATAGTGAAACAAAAACAGGAGACCTTAAGCATCTAATATTAACACGGGGGTCATCAGCTGTCTACCATGTAACTGTTTCGGAGATTTAAAAACAGGACAGTTATAATATTCATGGCTCTCCAATGGTACAGATTAAACTACCATTTCCCGTATAATCAAGTGTCGAAATAATTCAGTTTAAAATTTCACTAATATATACATAAATAAATAATAATAATAAAATAATAATAATATATTACCCTTAAGACTACCGTATTATATGGTAATTAGCATATCAAATAACATTAATTATAACAATAAAAAAATAAAAAAAAAACAATATAATAATAATACTATCTAAACACTAAACCCAAGAACCATTCTGCAATATGGTAGCTAGCAATAAAATTATATAAGAATTAAAGTTGCATTTAAAATATATATATATATATATATATATATATATATATATATATATATATATAGGGAAGAGAGATGTTTGAATTTTTTGTGATTTGGGATGTGGTAAAAATTATAGACAGAGAAGAAACAGCGCATATGTTGGGCGACAATGTCCTCCGCACATAATATCATAAAATACGGAACCCATCCTGTTTTGAATCGTCGCTCAACTATAAGTTCTGATTAAAATATTGGAACGTTCTAGATTTATTTAGTTGTTTCGTTTTACGGAATATAAACCTTATTCGGGTTATTTAATTCCGAATCTGGTCATTTTGGTGAAATTTTTGATGCTTCAAGTTCTTTATATCTTCAAATATTTAATCATGGTATTTGGTTTGGTTGTTTTGTTTTACGGCATATCAACCCTTTTCGAGTTATTTAATTCCGAATCCGGTCATTTTGGTGAAAGTTGTTATGCTTCAAGTTCTTTATATCTTCAAATATTTAATCATGGTATTTGGTTTATTTGTTTTGTTTTACGGCATATCAACCCTTTTCGGGTTATTTAATGCCGAATCTGGTCATTTTGGTAAGTTTTTATGCTTTAAGTTCTTTATATCTCCAAGTATCTATTTATGATGTTTGGTTGAGTGAAAGGGATGGAAATGGGAAGAGGGGAAATTGTTGTTTTTTCTTTTTAGGATTTCGCAGAACATGATTGAGTTTTTCAAAGTAAAAACAATTAAACATCAATATTTGGTGCATTTTGAGTCAGGAAGTCAATAACTTCATGCAGCTTGATCTGATAGCGCCAGTGGGTTCTATTTGACCCATAGATGGGGCCCATACAGGAACTACAACTCAGGGCCAGAGTGGACCTGGGAGTAATAGCAACTAAGGGGCACATCCATATTCCCCACAGCTCCCCAGTGGGTGCCTCACCACTGGATTTCTTTTAAGGTCATACTCAGGACCTACACGTGTTTCTTGGAGGATGGAAGACAAATTAATAAAAACTATAAAATAAAAAATAAAAATAAAACAAACAAAATAATAACGAGTGAAAAATCAACATAATTAGATCTAAATGACTTAACACCCCCCTCCACCTCGAATAAAACCAGACTGAAGACAGCGGCTCGCCTTCCTTCCCCCTCGTACATCTCGCATAATATTGACACCGCCGAAGTATCTCTTAATACATATCTAGACATTAGTCAGCCTTGAAAATGTGCAACGTGAAATTATCCCCCTTTTTTAAAAATCTGCAACATGGGTTTGTTTCTTAGCTCAAATTAATAAAAAAAATATAAAATAAAAAAATAAAAAGTAAATAAATAAAAAATAAAAAGTGAATAATCAACACAATTAGATCTAAATGACTTAACACCTCCTCCACCCATCCTCCACCTCGAATAAATCCGCATAATATTGACACCGCCGAAGTATCTCTTAAAACATATCTAGAAATTATACAAACTAGAAAATGTGCCACGGGATATTGACCCCTTTTTTTATCTTAAACATGAGTATTTTTCTGGTTTTCGACTGTTTCAAATCTTACCACGTGACCTTCCAATCTTAAATTTTGAATTTCGTTTATTATTATTTTTTTTTCATACCTTCCACTTCATTCTCTCCAAATATGATTTGAGGGAAGATCAGATTTTCTTTCTTTCGTGACAAGATCTCAGTTTCTAACAGCTTTTGATCGATAACATCGACATGCCAGTGTCGCAGATTTTTATTTTTAACATAGTTCACCCCAAACAAAGGAAGGCCGCCACTGTAGATGTAAGAGGCTACTGATAAATAGAGTGCAGGTTTTTTTTTTGGGGGGGGGGGTCATCCTAAGTTGGGAGCTGCGTAGCTAGATGTCTGTTTACATTAGTTTTTAATTTCTGCATGTCGGTACAGTCGGGAAAACAGGGAGCAGGAAGCAGAGCGGGAGTTTCAGAGGCCGGCAACACGAGGAAAGAACCTATTGGAGTATAACGCTTTCCGGGATCTGGGGACCTCCGCAGTGAATGGATGGGGCTTAGCTGATTGTCTGGTTGGTCTAGTATATTTACGTCGAGGGAGCGCTAGAGCAACACGTTCATCGGAGCACAATCCATTGAAGTACTTGTAAGACAGGCACAAAGATGCAAAATGCGGCGATGGGACAAGGGCCGGAGCTTGGTGTTTAGTAAGGGGCCTATTATGAGGGACATGTTAAGATTATTTACATGTCTGAATAAATAAAAATAATTATATATATATATATATATATATATATATATATATATATATATATATATATATATATATACGTATTTATATATATAGTTGATGATTAGTGGCTTCCATACATTGTTGACATTTAAATTAATTGTCTAGGCCGAACGCGGCGGGATTTAATTTCGTAATTACTCTGAGAATGTGCCAAGATCAAAGTGTAGTATCTGTTCCGATGGATGCTGCACCCCATAGACCGGTATCGTCTTGGCCTTCGGGGTTTGATTCCGCCGGTTTATGGGTTTGTCCTGTGCAGTTCTAGGAGGTCAACCCTCCCAGGCTTTGCCTCCCCTCTTTGGGGTGGAGTCAGTTTATTGCTTACTACCTGAGGCGCCCCTACCGGGGAATGCCGACGGGGCTGCCCAGGCAATTTTTAATGGCCAGAGTGCTCACCTTCTCGGGCACTGGCTTTTCAAGTCCCACTTTCCCGACCCGACCTTGGGTCATATCTTACCTTGTGAGAGTAAGATAAAACTGGCCTTGGACCTAACCTCCTGGAGAGGAGGTAAATAAATACTCTGAGAATGTGTGTATTATCTTCAGACACAATCCTCATGGCAAGTTAGTCGTCAAATAGGCGGGAAGTGTTTTTGTTCAGGATATTCGACACTGATAAAATAAAGTATGGACATTTATACTAGGGTCACCACTATTTAATTTGGGGGTAGGAATTTAATTGCATGCTATCGCAGAATATATATATATATATATATATATATATATATATATATATATATATATATATTATACACACAAAAAAATCCTTGGCATAAGGAGAGAATAATAAACATGTTTTTTTACCGAGTACACCTTGCATTGAACAATAAAAGTTGAAATAGATTTGTCATTCCTACATATTTATCTCTCTTATTTATATATAAGATAAATCTCTTTATCTCTCCATCATGTCAACCCAAAATTTTGATGTACTTGCATGACAGTTTTCATTCAAATTATCATCTTGGGAAAGTCTTACAATAAAGATGAAACGTTGATGAATATATAAAAAATATCTCTTGTTTTTTTTTCTTTTTGATTTCATATATATATATATATATATATATATATATATATATATATATATATATAAATATAATTACTGGGGTCCATGGAAGATTTTAAGATAGCCTCTAATCTCCAACCTACATCCTAACCAGCTTTTTCCCGTCATTATTCTATTCTCAAATTTTTCACATTTTGAATTGTGGCTACGTCCTTGCCAACCTATCTATCTATGTAATTCTTCTGATAAGATTACAATCTTTGAAAAGCCTGGCTTAAGGAAGGAACAAATGAACACGCTTTTATTGAATACACCTTACATTGAACAACTTAAGATGAAATGCGGGAACCTCTGTGTAGCTTAATTTCCATAAATATTTTCATAGCTTACTAATATATATTAGCGATTAGCGACGTCGGACTGGAGTTGAAAAATACTTGAGGTCCGGGGTTTCGAATCGCATGACCGGTAGTGAATAGTCATATCTCTATGCTGATGAGTCCCGATTGAAAAAGGACGAAACGTATACGTACATAGATAATAAACAATAACAAATATTTATTATTTGTCGCTCCTTGAAAGTAGAGCACTGTAATTGGTAGTATTAACACAGCATGACGTCACTTGCTTATAATGCATCATTCTTTCCCTTAATAGAAGTAGAATGCCTCGACGTCAAAGCCGCCGTTAAAGTGTTAAAATTATCATAGTTTATTCGCTGTTTACAATTGGCCCAGCGATTAGCGACGTCGGACTGGAGTTGAAAAATACTTGAGGTCCGGGGTTTCGAATCGCATGACCGATAGTGAATAGTCATATCTCTATGCTGATGAGTCCCGATTGAAAAAGGACGAAACGTATACGTACATAGATAATAAACAATAACAAATATTTATTATATATATATATATATAATTTACAAAAGAGGCATATTTTCTGTGTATCTATAATTCATCTGAATATTAAAAACTGTAACAACGTGCGTTTAAGTTATCAGCGTGTTGAATATTTTATCGTTAAACATCAATAAAAAACAAGTTTTACGATTCACATAAATATTTAAAACTAAATGGAGAGGAGAGTAAAGCGTTATTGTTTTCTTTTTCTCGAGCTTTAAGTCTCCAAAGTACTGTGACTTTTAAATGATTATAAGGATTTAGAGAAGGACCATCTTATTAGGCTGTTTGTGTTGCCTTCTTCTCTGCTAGCGGCGAGGGGGATATTGAGGCTACATGTTTCTGTTGGTGTTGTCTTCTTTTTCTCTAGTGAATTGGGCAATGATTCGATTAACAGTAGAAAGTAGAATCTTGAGATTTGCAGGGATTTTAGGTGCAATCATTCAGATCTTTCTTGTACTTATAGTCACTTATGTGAGCGTAAATATTGTAAACGTTTTTTGACTCATAGAGATTAGGGGATGTAACAAGACGGATTGCACATATTTGAAGTCAGAGTAACTACAGAATTGCTTGTATACCGTTTTGGCCTCAAATCAAGACTACTCTATAACACATGTATATTTCATGTATACTTCAAAGAACCAGTCCAATGTAAACTGTAAAGGTATAATAATGATAGTAAAGGGTTAGAGAGCAAAACTCCTGAAACGTTTACATATGCTTTAGCAGTAAAGCACTCCCCATGTTAGTTCGGGATACAGATGCCTCTGTTGCCTAGATGCTCTTGACTGGAATATACCAGTCGAGTATCTGTTCTCGACGTTCAATCCGACAGAAACTATGCCATTTCGGTGACCTTTTATCTGTTGTGCTGAGGTATTGGTCCTGGGTAGTTTGAGGAAGCCCTAACTCCCAAGGCTTACCTCGCCTCTGTTTTTGTGGCGTTAGTTTATTGCTAACTGCCTGAGGTGTCCCAACCGGGGAATGCCGAATTCTTCTTCTGTTAGCGACGGGGATGGGATGTTAGGGCGAAAGGTTTCTGTGGCATGGCCACTTTATTTATAATCGATACTTACGGCATGCTTTATCATGCCTCGCCGCCCCCAGCTTCCAATCGGGAGTCTCCGTTCTTCGCGTCTCTACGTCATTTTTTTTCCAGCCGTGTTCGCACAGGAAACAATGACCCCCGAGAGGTCAACCACCTAATCTCCGTCTGACCTCTAAATCCTGTTTACACTAAAAAATTTCTCCCTGCAAATTTAAATCGTCAAATAAGTACTAGCGGACGTACTCTTACTATTTAACAAGTGGGAAGAAAGGAATGAAAGATAAAGAATGTATTCGAAAAAAAAATAACAAATATAATAAAAGAAATAAAAGAAATAAAATAAAAATGAACAAAATAATTAAGACGAAAATAGAAAAAAATAACAAAAAAAAAATTTAAAAATTAAAAAAACGCAGATTGACGGGAGGAGGGGTGTCTTATTCAAAAGAAATAACAAATATAATAAAATAAATAAAGTAAAAATGAAAAAAAAAATAAGACGAAAATAGAAAAAAATAACAAAAAAATAAAAAAAATAAAAAATTAAAAAAAACGCAGATTTTAAAATAAATAAAAATGAGAAAAAAAATAAGACGAAAATAGCAAAAAAAAAAGAAAGAAAAAACAAACAAAAAAACGCAGATTGACGGGAGGAGGGGTGTTTTATTCGAAAGAAATAACAAATATAATAAAATAAATAAAATAAAAATGAAAAAAAAAATAAGACGAAAATAGAAAAAAAAAAAAATTAAAATTTTTTTTTAAAAACGCAGATTTTAAAATAAATAAAATAAAAATGCAAAAAAAAAATAAGACGAAAATAGAAAAAAAAGGGGGAAAAAAAAAAAAAAAAAAAAAACGCAGATTGCCGAGAGGAGGGGTGTCTTATTCGAAAGAAATAACAAATATAATAAAATAAATAAAATAAAAATGAAAAAAAAAATAAGACGAAAATAGAAAAAAATAACAACAAAAAATAAAAAAATAAAAAATAAAAAAAACGCAGATATTTAAATAAATAAAATAAAAATGACAAAAAAAAATAAGACGAAAATAGAAAAAAAAAAGGGGAAAAAAAAACAAACAAAAAAACGCAGATTGGCGAGAGGAGGGGTGTCTTATGGACGATATTCTGTGCAGAATCGAATTTTGAACATGATTGACATATTTTCTTTCGGAAAGCCTTTGATGTTCGCTCTTTTGTTTTGCAGCGGCTTTCGGATAAAGGAGTTTGGAAAACATGGACACCACACCCACAAGAATATCGGCTCCCCTAACATTACTCCTGGAAAATCGAAACCATATTCCTTGAAATCGATACCGATAAATACTTTTATACCGTGTTGCTCTTATCACTAGGTGTTCAACACACGTACACAAATATAGCCACACAGAAGTGGCGTGGTGTAGTGGTTATAAGCGCGGACTGTGTGCTTGACGTGACGGG
The DNA here is from genome assembly GCA_963556195.1 of Sepiola atlantica. Taxonomy (NCBI): domain Eukaryota; kingdom Metazoa; phylum Mollusca; class Cephalopoda; order Sepiida; family Sepiolidae; genus Sepiola; species Sepiola atlantica. The sequence continues at coordinate 40,408,640 of OY744554.1, forward strand.
TTCGAGTACAGCCGTAGCTAACGCAAAACTTTCGCTTGGGAAAGAAGGTATATAGACTAGACTCTTAAGTTTTGGTTGAAGAAAAACATCAGTCATTCTCTGTCAATTTACACTTTATGCACACACACACACACATATATATATATATATATATATATATATATATATTCCATGATAAATGCCAGTATACTAAAATCATATGCCCTTAATAGGGTTAAGATGAAAATTCATATATACTAAATGTACAAAAGCAAGGAAATTCCCAAATGTTTACACTTTTATTGTCATTAAGGGTATGCGAGCACAACAGGGCTATGTATTTTACTGGTAGGAATTTTTCTTCAGCGCACCTCACACACTTCATCCACTCATGCATAGAGATTTATACTGTAGTGATGTGATAATGAAATGGTTTGGTTGATATGTAGTCATACCCTTAATGACAATAAAAGTGTAAAAATTTAGGGAATTTCCTTGCTTTTGTACATTTAATGTATATGAATTTTCATCTTAACCCTATTAAGGGCATATGATTTCAGTATACTGGCATTTATCATGGAATGTCACTACTTTTGTAAAGGCTATGCCTCAAGAAAATGGTAATTTTTAAGGTTTTTTTTTTAATTTCTGGAAAACTAAGGTATATGGTAAACTGAAATTAAAATGCCATCAACTTGACCCTAGAACCTCTATCTCTGCTAAAAATTAGCTGAATTCATCAAATCGTTGATGAGATACAAGGTGGCACACACGTACGTACGTACGTACACATGGATAACACAAAATCACTCCTGACCTTTCTGGATCTCTGGGTTGCCTTGACTAATGATGCTGAAATTTCACACACTTATAGAACCTATCAAATGAACATTTTGTGCAAAGTTTTAAATAATTTAGTTTATTGGTTTTTGAGTTATGACTGATCAAAGAAATGAGATTTCTAGCATAGGTCGTTTTTGAAGTCTATTAAGGGATAGAGCGCTATCGCGCCTCCCTTGATATATATATATATATATATATATATATATATATATATATATATAAGATAAATCGATTAAAAATAATTCGATTCGCAGATGGATGCAAATCAAAACTATTCGTAGTTCAAAGCAAGAGAAAATAATGAATAATAATAATTTATTATTCCTCTCTTTCGTTCCTTAAGCCGGCCTTTTCAAAGAATGAAAATTCTTATCATCAGA
>OY744554.1:40414841-40419841 GCA_963556195.1 Sepiola atlantica
CCCACCCTGTATAAATTAACTTCCTACACTGAAGATTGCGTTAGCATGAAACATCGATGTCTGTAGGTAATAAATAATTAATATTAGTTATATATATATATATATATATATATATATATATACATATATATATATATGTTTTTTAAGGCATTTTGCCTCTTTCTTTAAGTTATATTCATATATATATATATATATATATATATATATATATATATATATATTCATATAACTTAAAGAAAGAGGCAAAATGCCTTAAAAACATATATATATATATTATATATATATATATACATATATATATATATATTTATGTATATATATATGTATATATGTATATATATATGTATATATGTATATATATATATATTTATGTATATATATATATGTATATATGTATATATATATATTTATGTATATATATATGTATATATGTATATATATATATTTATGTATATATATATATATTTATGTATATATATATATATATGTATGTATATATATATATATATATTTATGTATATATATATATATATATTTATGTATATATATACATATATATATATATATTCATGTATATATATATATATATTTATGTATATATATATATATTTATGTATATATATATATATTTAAGTATATATATATGTATATATATATATATATTTATGTATATATATATATATATATTTATGTATATATATATATATATATTAATGTATATATATATATATATATATTTATGTATATATATATATTTATGTATATATATATATATTTATGTATATATATATATATATTTATGTATATATATATATATTTATGTATATATATATATATTTATGTATATATATATATATTTATATATATATATATATTTATGTATATATATATATATTCATGTATATATATATATATATATTTATGTATATATATATATATATATTTATGTATATATATATATATTTATGTATATATATATATTTATGTATATATATATATATTTATGTATATATATATATTTATGTATATATATATATTTATGTATATATATATATATATTTATGTATGTATATATATATATTTATGTATATATATATATATTTATGTATGTATATATATATTTATGTATATATATATATTTATGTATATATATATATATATATTTATGTATATATATATATATTTATGTATATATATATATATATATATGTATATATATATATATATTTATGTATATATATATATATTTATGTATATATATATATATTTATGTATATATATATATATATTTATGTATATATATATATATATTTATGTATGTATATATATATATTTATGTATATATATATATATATATTTATGTATATATATATATATATTTATGTATATATATATATATATTTATGTATATATATATATATTTATGTATATATATATATATATATATTTATGTATATATATATATATATATATATTTATGTATATATATATATATATATTTATGTATATATATATATATATTTATGTATATATATATATATTTATGTATATATATATATATATTTATGTATATATATATATATATATTTATGTATATATATATATATTTATGTATGTATATATATATATTTATGTATATATATATATATATATTTATGTATATATATATATATTTATGTATGTATATATATATATATGTATATATATATATATATATTTATGTATATATATATATTTATGTATATATATATATATATTTATGTATATATATATATTTATGTATATATATATATATATATTTATGTATATATATATATATTTATGTATATATATATATATATTTATGTATATATATATATTTATGTATATATATATATATATATTTATGTATATATATATATATATATATTTATGTATATATATATATATATATATTTATGTGTATATATATATATATTAATGTATATATATATATATATATTTATGTATATATATATATATATATATTTATGTATATATATATATATTCATGTATATATATATTTATGTATATATATATATATATATATATATATATATTTATGTATATATATATATATTTATGTATATATATATATATTTATGTATATATATATATATTTATGTATATATATATATATATTTATGTATATATATATATATTTATGTATATATATATATTGAGAGAGAGAATTATTTTAAAAATAACTTTCTTAATATTTGGTATCAGATCAATCGCAAAAAGATCCAGAAAATGAGTAGTTATGTTTTGAAATGTAAAGTCCAAGTGTAAAAAAAAAAACTTTACTTAAATCAAAACAATGGAATCTTTCGAGAACCTCGTCAGCAAGAAACAAGTGACTGAGATTTTCTGTCCGTGACGTATTACATCTAATTGTATCAGAATTGGGAATTTTTATAACCAAATCGGTAATTGTATTGAAATCGGGAAAAAATTGTAATCGTCCCATCACTGATATATATATATATATATATATATATATATATAGACATATATATATATAGACATCTATATATATATATAGACATCTATATATATATATATAGACATCTATATATATATATATAGACATCTATATATATATATATAGACATATATATATATATATATATATATATATATAGACATACATATATATATAGATATATATATATATAGACATCTATATATATATAGACATCTATATATATATATTGACATTTATATATATATAGACATCTATATATATATATATAGACATATATATATATATATATAGACATACATATATATATAGATATATATATATAGACATATAGATATATAGACATATATAGATATATATATATAGAGACATATATAGATATATATATAGAGACATATATAGATATATATAGACATATATAGATATATATAGACATATATATATATATATATATAGACATATATATATATATATCGACATATAGATATATATCGACATATATATATATATATATAGACATATATATATATATATCGACATATAGATATATATCGACATATATATATATATATAGACATATATATATATAGAGACATATATATATAGAGACATATATATAGAGACATATATATATATAGACATATATATATATAGAGAGAGAGAGAGACATATAGACATATATATATATAGACATATATATATATAGACATATATATATATATATATAATGTCTATATATATATATAGACATATATATATATAGACATATAGACATATATATAGACATATAGACATATATATATAGACATATATATATATATATAGACATATAGATATATATATATATATATATATATAGACATATATATATAGATATATAGACATATATATAGACATATAGACATATATATATATATATAGATAGATATATAGACATATATATATATATATATATATATATATATATATATAGACATATAGACATATATATATATATATAGATATATAGACATATATATATATATATATATATATATGTCATTTCTTGTAATCGAGTTCTTCAAAGCAGAGCTGCTTCTATAGTGTATGACTCGGACTCTGTTGAAGACGACTGTAGATACAAAAAGAAAGAAAATCAACAAAATAAGTCACATAACAACCGGAACAATTTGTAGTCTTTGATCTGATTGTGTAATTGCTTGTTGTTTGTTTTGTTTTTTTTTTAATAAAGAGTAACATGTGGCTTAGTTCATGTTTAGGTGGTTATGGGTTAGGGGAGAGTTCAAACGGTCAGAGTAACAGTAAAATGCTTTTGGGGCTTCCTTACTGTAAACAAAGTTACGCCATTTGCGTAAAAAAAAATACCATGTCGAAATGGTTTGCTAAGGAGCATGCGTAGACGACATCATTGTATGTGGAGAGAGATAGACAAATAGATCGATAGATAGATAGATAGATAGATAGATAGATAGATAGATAGATAGATAGATAGATAGATGGATAGGGTTTGCGGGGGGGTCATGAAGTTAATGTTTTATAAAGCCAAAATACATAAAAATGAATGCTTATATATATATATATATATATATATATATATATATATATATTAATCTAATGCCTCATTCGGATTTAAACCTTGAATGAGATTCATCTGTTTTATTTGGCCCTGGAAGTACATAAAAAAATGGCCTGTTTTCCTCTTCTCAACCCCCTTTAAGTGCGTCTGGACTTACCTATATTTTGAGCACTTTCTCCAATCTGCTCCTTCGCAAAGAGTTTCTCTTCACTCTCTACAATTCACCGGACTTCTTTTCAACGGAAATTTCCCACCCGGACAATTTGCATATCTTTTTCACGGAACTTTTCTTTTCATTCAATACATTTTTTTAACAAAAATTATTTTAATAATTTTTAATAATAATTTTCATATTTTTCAAATATTTGAACTTTGGTTTTTTCGAAAGCCAACTTATCCATCTGTATTTCTCCTCTGATGATAAGATTTCGATCTTTGAAAAGCCTTGGCTTAAGGAAAGAATAATAAACACTAGTTTATTACTGAATACACCTTGCATTGAACAATTGAAATTTGAAATAAATCTGGACAATCGTCTCATATTAATCACTCTTTTTTCTTCTCTCTCTCTCTCTCTCTCTCTCTCTCTCTCTCTCTCTATATATATATATATATATATATATATATATATATATATATATATTTATGAAAGTTTATAACTGAAAGGTAACTTTTAGAGAATTAGACCTATTGTGAGGTGAGGAAAGCTCAATATACTGGATAGAGCAAAAATATGATGAGTCAATGAAAAATAATAAGACCTGCAAATGGAAGCAAATCAATATCTTCAGTTGTTCAGAACAAGTAGCATTTAGTGAATAAAAATATTTCTTCTTCTCTTTCAATTTCATTCCTTAAGCTAGGCTTTTCAAAGATTAAAATCTTATCATCAGAGGAGGTAGTGATTGATATGTTGACAG
>OY744554.1:40424841-40432341 GCA_963556195.1 Sepiola atlantica
TACCTCATTGTAATACAGATTCCTAGTCTAGTATCTCATTTCCAAGAACCGCAGACTTGTGGAACTCTCTTCCTGCTGACTGTTTTCCTTCTACTTATATCATTAGTCATTTCAATAGGCATCTCCTGTCTTTGCGATAATCATATTTTGTTCTTTCTAAACTGCTATTATCAAATAGCTCTATGCCTTTTCTGGAGCGATTTCCATGAGAACATAGGTTTTTAATCTATGGGTACTGTTGGCATATTTGGGCTAGTGAATCCCACCGAATTTCACAAAACAAAGGAAAAGCGCAACAAAAAAAATCATGAAAACAAGGCGATAGCAGCCTAGATTGCAATTAGCCATCATTATTAACATTATATATATATATATATATATATATATATATATATATACATATATATGTATATATATGCATACATACATATTATATATATATATATGCATACATACATATTATATGTATATATATATATACATACATACATATTATATATATATACATACAAACATATTATATATATACATACACACATATTATATATATACATACATACATATATATATATATATATATATATATATATATATATATACATATTATATATATATATATATACATATTATATATATATATTCATACATACATATTATATATATACATGTATTATATATGTGTATACATATTTTAGTACTCATTATCAACATTATATATATATATATAAATATATATACATATCTATATTTTATATATATACATATTTTATATATATACATATTTTATATACATATACACATTTTATATATATATACATATTTTATATATATATACATATTTTATATATATATATGTATATTATATATGTATATATTCATAGTTTATATATATATACATATTTTATATATATATATATATATATTATATATATATTCATAGTTTATATATATATATAATATATACATATTTAGTACTCTTTATCAACATTATATATATACATATTTTATATCTATCTATATATATATATATATGTATATTATATATGTATATATTCATAGTTTATATATATATGTATATATATATATATATATATTATATATATATTCGTAGTTTATATATATATAATATATACATATTTAGTACTCTTTATCAACATTATATATTCATATTTTATATCTATATATATATAATTTATATATATATATTCACATTTTATATATATATATATATATATTATTTTATTTACTTCAGTAAGTTCCCAGAAATTAAGGGCCGCCGTTCTGATGCTAACACTTTCTTTCTATATTATTTATGATAGCTACAGCAACTAAAAGCAAACATATTATGAACTCTAAAAATGAACTAATCTCAAATTGCAGGCACAAGCGAAAATGTAAATACATAAATTTCATTACTCCTTCTGACACCCCCTCCCAGCCAACAACCCCTTTTCGAACACTAGACTAATTTTTAAATTCTATAATTTGTTAATTTTTAATTTTTAATTCTTAACTTTTCTAACCTTACAAATAACCATCCCAATAACATAACGTATACACCTTATAACTATATTAACCCATAATGTAAATTGAGAACTAATATTATTCTCCTCCGCCCACGAATCCTTAACCGCTTTTACTTCAACATTATAATTCCTATTCAACATCATAATTCCTATTCAACATTATAATTCCTATTCAACATTATAATTCCTATTCCGCTTTTTTCATTTGTTTCATTTATTTGCCAACCTTCGCAAAGTTTCTTCTTCTTCTTCTTCTTCTTCTTCTTCTTCAATCATCATCATCATCATCATCATCATCATCATCATCATCATCATCTTATTTACTTGTCACAAGTGTAGTTATTTGAAATATCCCTATATAGTGACGTAGTATACTGAAGGACAAGTAAAGTCCTCACTCCATAGACAAATAGATTCACTAGTCATCTCTCTATTTCCCCCTCGGAAACTAAAAACGCAATTACTTTTTTTTTAATCTCCCTTGTATTAATTCCATCGACTTTGTATACGCTTCGCTCTACCGACAATATTTTTCTCATATATTCCATTTCTCTCACCTTTAAACTACGCTCTCTGGTTACTCCTAAAATGGTCCATTTGCTCCCCTCTTAAAATCTATTGATAATTTCAACGCACTAGTGTTCTACTTAAGTTTTCAAAATTCAACCCAACCTTACCTTTCTTGTACTAGAAATCAATTGTTGCAAGAAACTAACGATGGTTCGAATCATAATTGTAGTTATACATTAAAGTTTCTTATTTAGTCATGCACTTAATATTTAACTAACTGGGAATTCTTTAATATCTTTACACATCTAAGTCTGAAACACTAGTTCTTGTCCGATTTATCATATATTTAACACGTAAATTCTAGATTCCGATTCACTTGAACCCTAATCCCCTAACTGAACCCCTTTTTAACTTTCGAAATTATATATAAGTTCGTTCAAAATCCGTTTTAATTTCTGGACCCTCCGCTTTTTCAAAAATATTATATTCACTCAATGACCTGAATTCCACGTCGGCTTTAGTGCTTACTAGCAATAAACAGTATCCAAACAATCCCTCCCCCTCTCCTTTCCCAGCATCAGCAATAGCTCATTCAGCTAACCCCATCACCCTCTTTCCTTTATACTTAATGCTTTTTCTTTATCCCTTGCCACCCTCTTCCTCATTTGGCCTCGTTTTCAACTAAAAGATTTCGCTTTTCTTAGATTTGCTTAAATATCTCATTGCCAGCGTTTAGTGTACACTTTTCAACTTCAATTCCACACTCGGTCCACGGAAGTATTTTTAAAATGGCCCGAATTCTCAAAATTACTTCTGAATAAGCGCGCTCCAGCAACGACTGAACTACACATCTCTATATTGGAGTTACTTCATTCTTGAACTTTTTTCTATGCTGCCTTCACAAAAACCCCATATCTTTTTACACACATTTTCTCACTCTCCATTACTTAATATTTTTTCAAATTTTGAATTTTTGCTTCTCCACTGCCAACTTATCTATCTATGTAATTCATCTGATGATAAGATTTTAATCTTTGAAAAGCCTTGGCTTAAGGAAAGAATAATAAACATATTTTTTACCTTGCATTGAACAATCGAAGTTTAAATAAATTTGTCATTCGTACATGTTTATTCCTCTTCTTTCATCTATCTTTATATATATATATATATATATATATATATATATATATATATATATATATATCATGGACTCTCCCGTCGATTTCGACGTATGAGGTCTAGACAACTCAAAATTTGTTTAGTCTACGATGGATGTAGCATGCTTACATTTACTCAATCGTAAATGGCATTTGAGTCCTGCGAGGGATTTGCAAACCAGCCCACAATGGATGCAAGAAGGAAGATCTTGAGAAAAATCGGCTGGGATACTTGTAGATGTTTTTGTTCTTTCGCGTCTTTCGCGCTGTTGATCAATGGCAGTTACAGAGAACCGCCTGATGCCCCTCTGGCAGTCAGATCGCCATTCCTTCCGTCGAGAAGCAAGCTGTTCAAAATCACGATAAGCAATATTGATAGATGTCAAATTCATCTTCAACTTGTCCTTAAAGCGAAGCAGCGGTCGACCCACATTTCGCCTTCCACTGTTGAGCTCGCCGTACATCAGTTGCTTTGGTATTCTATCATCTTCCATACGTAAGACATGTCCTGCCCAACGCAGTTGTGATTGCATCAAAAAGCTTTCAATTCCGCCAATACCGCAGCATGTAAATAGGTCCGCATTAGACATCCGATTTCTTAGGGTGACACCACAAATCGTTCTAAGGCAATTTTTGTGAAAGACATCAAGCTTCTGAATGTGGCTGCGATAGACTGTCCATGATTCCGATCCATAAAGCAGGGATGTTAGCACAACTGCTCTATACACAAGTACTTTTGTTCTCAAACCTATCCCCCTGTCCTTCCATAACCGATGACGCAGTTTTCCAAAGGCAGTAGTTGCTTTCGCAATTCGGTTAAAGATTTCGTCATCAAGGGAGGCACTCCAATTTATCTTACTCCCAAGATAAGTGAAGTTTTTCACATATTTCAGATCTTTACCGTCCACTTGGATTGGAATATCTGGAAAACAGTGTACTGGTGGTCGTTGCTTTACTGATGGCCGTTGCTTCACACCCTGAACTTGTTTAGGTATGAGGCGAGGTTGGTGAATCACTTCTGTTTTCTTGATGCTGATTGTCAGACCAAAAGCCTTGCAAGCAGCCGAAAACCTGTCCACAAGCAGTTGCGCTTCCTCCCGAGATGTTGCACAAAGTGCAGCGTCATCTGCAAACAAAAGATCCCTGATGACAGTTTGTCGAAGAAGGGTCTTAGCTTTGAAACGTTGCTGGTTGAAGAGACCACCACTTGTTCTAAATTTAAACTTCACCCCAGTATCTATATCAGCGAAAGCATATCTCAGCATAACTGAAAAGAACAAAGCAAATAGCACAGGTGCCATTACGCAACCCTGTTTGGTACCATTTGTCACATTGAAAGGTTCTGAAGACTCTCCATTTGAAACAACCGATGCCTTCATTCCATCATGGAAAGAAATAATTACATTCAGCATGTTGTCAGGTATTCCCAGCTTGTCCAACACTTTCCAGAGGGCTTCGCGGTTTACTGTGTCAAAGGCCTTTGTAAGGTCAATGAAAACCATATACAACTCCTCGTTCTTTTCCCGAACTTTCTCGGCAACCTGGCGGAGGGAAAAGATCATATCGACAGTACCCCGACCAGCACGGAAACCGCACTGAGATTCGGGATAGATATCATCAACAAGGTGTTTAATTATTCTGTTGAGAATAAGCCTTGCCAAGACCTTCCCTGCAATTGACAAAAGTGAGATGCCTCGATGGTTGTCACAGATGTTTCTATTGCCTTTATTCTTATACAAGTGTTGAATTAATGCATCTTTGAAATCCTGAGGGACCTTTCCACCTTGCCAGATTTTCACAAAGAGACTGTGCAGCTTCTTCACTAGTGTCTGGCCACCGTACTTAAACACCTCAGGAGGTAAGGTGTCTTTCCCTGACCTTTTGCCTGACGACATTTGCCTAATAGCAACGAAAACTTCATGTATCGCTGGAAGGAAGGAGAGTTCAGGAATCTCAGGTCGTTCAGTGATAGATGAAAGTATTTCTTCATCAGTTGTGGAAGTATTGTTTAGGACCGCTTCGAAGTGCTCCTTCCAGCGATTCAATATATCCGCTCTATCATTTATCAGTGTGCCATCATTTGCAGATACGGGAGAAACGCCAGATTCGTGCAGTCCAAAAACTTTCTTAATACCTTCATAAAAAACTTTCAAGTCTTTTCTGTCAAATGCTTCTTGCATTAATTTGGCATGTGAGGACCACCATGCCTCTTTCATCTGCCGTAATGCTTTCTGGACTTTACTTTTGCATTCCTTGTACAATTTCCTCTTTAGTGTTGAGTTCTTATCATCAATCCAGGTTTTATGAGCCTTATGCATTTCATTGATCAACTCTTGGGCCTCCACATTCTGGTCATCGAACCAGTCCTGATGTTTACGGACAGGTAATCCCAAAACCTCCAATGCAGATGTGTGAATTACGTCCCGCAAGGATTTCCAGGAAGATTCGATATCATCGGTTATCTCAACAGAATCCAATGAGCGATCAAGACGGGCCGACAGTGCTGCCCGCTGAACGGTATTCTTTAATGGTAGAATGTTTATCTGTTTAGGGACAGAGGAGCGTTTCACTCGTCTGTGCTGTAAACGGAAAGACGTTTTACTTCGAAGCAAGGCATGATCTGAAAGATAGCAACTTGTATGGAACGAACGAGTGATACGAAAGTCCCCAAGGTCACGTCTCTTGGTGATGATGTAGTCAATCAAATGCCAATCCCTAGAACGAGGGTGCATCCATGTAGTCTTGTGGGAGTTTTTCTGCTGGAATACAGTGTTGGTAATGCACAGATTAAGCTCTCCACAAAGAGACAACAAACGAAGACCATTCCCATTCATACGACCAACGCCATGATGACCCAGAACACCACGCCATGATGTACTATCCACACCCACACGTGCATTAAAATCACCCAAAAGAATAAGTTTGTCCTTGTGTCGAACATTAGTGATAATTTCTCTTAGTTGCTGGTAAAAATCATTTTTCTCCTGCTCTGGTCTGTTCAACGTGGGAGCATAACAACTAATTAAAATAGCACGGGTATCACATTCCAGATTAAGGGTTAATGTCATCAAGCGATCCGAAAACCCCTTTGGAAGGGTCGGCAATGACTTTGCAAGATTGGACTTGATAGCAAATCCTACTCCAGAACGTCGAGGCTCCTCTGGGCCTTTGCCACTCCAGAAAAAGGTATAACCACCCTTTTCTTCTGTCAGTTGTGAATTTCCAGCCAGGCGAGTTTCACTAAGGGCGGCAATATCGATGTCAAACCTTTTAAGCTCAAGTGCGACAAGAGCCGTCCTACGTTCTGGCTGAGTATCATTGTCAAGTAGAGTACGGACATTCCAAGATCCAAAATGAAAGTTTTTACTTCTTCTGTTATTGGGACTGCATGTTGGATACCCAGACAGCTGCAGTTGGCTGCCAAGGGTAATGATGAGCAAGCATATGTTTAGGGCTCCTTTTATCGCCCCCTCCCCAGCATAGGGAAAGCAGTGCTATCCCTAAACAGGGCTGCTTTGTCACCGATAGAGGACACGGACTGCACAATTGCTCAAATGTTTGGGCAGAACGGCCATCACCCACCGGTCGCCAAAGTGTAGAGATCGAGCTAAGAACTTCCAGTAATATCCTTTACCTGTTCCCGTCGCCTTACCCTATCGCCTGTGGACTTTTTTTTTTTTTTTTTTTTGTGTGCAGGACTTTGGTATAAACTTAAGTTGTCAAGAAACCCACACAAAAGATTTGTTTATAGTGGTGAAAGCCTGTGTAAATACTATCCACACTTTTTGGACCTTTTCATAAACCCAAGTCGGTGCAGAAAAATCGCCACAGATTAAGCAAGAAAAGACCTCAGGTTTAACATCAGAGTTTTCCATCTCCTAGATACCTGTCTTAACAAAGACTAAGGGAGGTATCTTGCCCAGTGGTATTAACGCGCCCCCAGACACTATCCTGGGAATTTTCATAACCCGGCACCATATATATATGTCTATACATATATAGATACAGACCACTACCCAGTGGCAGGGGGTTAGATTGGTGAGCGCCGGGACATATCTGCATGCCAGCAGGCCCTGCACACTGCACCTCTGGGGTTCTAACCTACTCCGAGATCTCTAGTCTATTAGCCTGGGGCCGCAAGGCGCCCAGTTACCATAGTGTACCACGGGGAGGTCAGACTAGAGTCTTGTCTGGGGATAGACTATATACCAGCAGGGGAGACTTACTCACTCGGCTCCCTTTTCGCTCAGCTAGTGGGCTATCTGGCGGCTAAGCAAAGAGTAAGAGTAGGAAGCACATGCAACTAC
>OY744554.1:40437341-40444841 GCA_963556195.1 Sepiola atlantica
TATACACATATATATACATACATATATATATACATACATACATATATATATACATATATATATATACAAACATACATATATACATACATATATATATGTACATACATATATATATATATATATATATATATATATATACATATATATATTTATATATATAATTTATTTTGATACTGTATATTACATATTTCAGCAATGTACCGCGGTTTCATCCAAAAGGGCAGATTTAGACATCTTTAGTAAATCTCCGTGGCCAGTGGAATCATCGGCAAGCTGAAATGATTGTAGTCACGCCCGACAAGCAATAAGCAAATAATTCAATATTAAATACATAAGTGAAATGATAATTAAAAAGGCAAATAAATAAATTAATTACTAAAAATACATAAATAAGCAAATAAATAAATAAGCAAATAAATTAAATAATAAATAAAATAATACATAAATAAGGAAATAAATAAATTAATTGATAAATAAGCAAATAAATACATTAATTGATAAATAAATACACAAATAAGCAAATAAATAAATTAATTAATAAGCAAATAAACGAATAATCAAATAAATAATAAGCAAATAAATGAATTAATAAATAAAAAAGTAAGCAAATAAATAAATAAATAAGCAAATAAATTAATTAATAAAAATAGATAAATAAGCAAATAAATACATTAATTGATAAATAAATAAATACACAAATAAGCAAATAAATACATTAATTGATAAATAAATAAATACACAAATAAGCAAATAAATAAATTAATTAATAAATAAATACACAACTAAGCAAATAAATAAATTAATTAAAAATACATAATTAATTTATTTATTTGCTTATTTATGTATTTTTTAATTAATTAATTTATTTATTTGCTTATTTAATTAAAAAATACATAAATAAGCAAATGAATAAATTAATTTATAAATAAATACACAAATAAGCAAATAAATAAATTAATTAATAAATAAATACACAACTAAGCAAATAAATAAATTAATTAATAAAAAATACATAAATAAGCAAATAAATAAATTAATAAATAAATACACAACTAAGCAAATAAATTAATTAATTAATAAAAAATACATAAATAAGCAAATAAATAAATTAATTAATAAATAAATACACAACTAAGCAAATAAATAAATTAATTAATAAAAAATACATAAATAAGCAAATAAATTAATTAATAAATAAATACACAACTAAGCAAATAAATTAATTAATTAATAAAAAATACATAAATAAGCAAATAAATAAATAAATTAATAAAAAATACATAAATAAGCAAATGAATAAATTAATTAATAAATAAATACACAAATAAGCAAATAAATTAATTAATTAATAAAAAATACATAAATAAGCAAATGAATAAATAAGCAAATACATAAATAAACAAATAAAAAACATAAGTAAAAGGATAAGTAAATGACCAAATAAAAAAATAAATAAACAAAATAAATAAATAAATAAATGAATCAGCTAATAAATAAATAGATCGATAATAAATAAGAAAGTAAACAACAGATAAATAAATAAATTAGCTAATAAACAAATAAACAAAATAAATAAGTAAATAAACAATAAAATAAATAAACAAATGAATAAACAAATAAATTAAACAAACAAATACTTAAACCAACAAATACATAAACAAATAAACAAACAAATAAATAAACAAATAAATAAATAAATAAATAAACAAATAAATAAACAAATGAATAAACAAACAAATTAAACAAACAAATACATAAACAAATACATAAACAAATAAACAAATACATAAAAAAAATGAATAAACAAATAAATTAAACAAACAAATACATAAACAAACAAATACATAAACAAACAAATACATGAACAAATAAATAAACAAATACATAAACAAATACATAATCAAATAAATAAACAAATACATAAACAAACAAATAAATAAACAAATAAATAAACAAATAAATAAATAAACAAATAATTAAAAATAATGATAAATAAATAAACAAAATAAATATATAAATAAAGGAATTTGCTAATAAATAAATACATCGATGATTATTAAGAAAGTAAATAACAAATAAATAAATATATAAATGAATTAGCTAATAAACACATAACAAAATAAATAAATAAACAATCAAATAAATAAACAAATGAATAAACAAATAGATAAAACAAACAAATAAAACAAACACATACATAAAAAACAAATACATAAACACACAAATAAATAAACAATCAAATAAATACATAAATAAACAAATAAATAAACAAACAAATAAATAAACAATAAACAAACAAATAAATAAACAAATAAATAAGCAATTAAATAAACAATAAACAAACAAATAAATAAACAAATAAACAAATAAACAATTAAATAAACAATAAACAAACAAATAAATAAACAAATAAACAATTAAATAAACAATAAACAAACAAATAAACAAACAAATAAACAATTAAATAAACAAATAAATAAACAAATAAACAATTAAATAAACAATAAACAAACAAATAAATAAATAGATGCTGAACTGCTCTTGAATAGACGATACCATTTCATATTTTCTTTGTGATGACAGTTACCGATTTGGAGCAGTCAATTTTTAGTGAGAGGAGGGGAAAGGCAAACTTACATTTGGCGGACTGCACGTCTTACTCGATACTCAGAATAGAAAATAAACGAAGTCAGCCATGGTCTTGGATGTCGGCCATTTTTGTCCTGTCGGAATTCGGAAGAAGAAGAATGACGTTAGAAAAATTAAAAAGCCAAACAAAAAAAAAACGATCGACTGTATTTTTTCCTTTTGTTTTAATATATATATTTTTTTTTTGCTTTGAGTCCAGCGAGAATTCGACTATCTTTAGGATTTTCGCATTCTTCCGGGTGAGTGGGGGCGACATGTGAGTGGCCCAGTTGAGAAAATACGCGGCACAGATACGTAGCAAGTGTCCCTTTTTACAAGGAAAACGCCCTGAAAAAAAACAGAAAAAAAAGTGAAACAGGCGGCATTGTATAAATTGGGCACATATGAAAATTTCAGAGATCTGTAATGGTTAGCCATTGTCTGTGTATATAAAATGTTTATACAATAACTGTCGTTTGTACAGCAGCATTGCTTCCAACAAAATCTTCATCAGATGATTCTTTTTTTGGGTTAAGGAAGGGTTTTGTGGCCGAAGTATTATTACCATAAACCCAGAGCGTCCCAGCAGTATCTCACGAGTCTACCAGACTTTGTTGGATTCTTGTCTGGTTAGGGTCCTAATAAAGCTGGCTACCAGACTTGTCTAGCGTGTGTGGACCTGCCATTAGCACGCTGAAGAATGGTTAGACTTGAGTGGGGGTTATGGTTAGGGTTAGGCTTGAGTTGGCGTTAGGGTTAGACTTGAGTGGGGGTTGGAGTAAGGGTTAGACTTGGGTTAGGGTTAGACATGGGTTAGGGTTAGACTTGGGTTAGGGTTAGACTTAGGTTAGGGTTAGACTTGAGTTAGGGTTAGGCTTGAGTGGGGGTTAGGGTTAGACTTGAGTTTGGGTTTGACTTGAGTGGGGGTTAGAGTTAGTGTAAGACTTTAGTGGGGGTTAGGGTTAGACTTGAGTGGGTGTTAGGGTTAGACTTGAGTGGGTGTTAGGGTAAGGGTTAGACTTGAGTGGGTGTTAGGGTTAGGGTTAGACTTGAGTGGGTGTCAGGGTAAGGGTTAGACTTGAGTGGGTGTTAGGGTAAGGGTTAGATTTGAGTGGGGGTTAGGGTTAGACTTGAGTGGGTGTTAGGGTAAGGGTTAGACTTGAGTGGGGGTTAGGGTTAGACTTGAGTGGGTGTTAGGGTAAGGGTTAGACTTGAGTGGGGGTTAGGGTAAGAGTTAGACTTGAGTGGGTGTCAGAGTAAGGGTTAGACTTGAGTGGGTGTCAGGGTAAGGGTTAGACTTGAGTGGGGGTGGGGGCTTCTAGTTTTAATTTCTTTAATTTTGAGATTTTGGTTTTCATAAATAATTTATTTGTTTTAGAATTGTAACTCGTTTTTGTTCACCCTCCATCTTCTTCTCTTCCTTCTCGTCTTTCTTTTTTCTTTTTATCTTCTCCTTCTGTCTCTTTTTCTTCTTTTTTGTATTTACTTCTTTTTCTGCTTATTATCCCCCCCTTCACTTTGTCTTTTTCTCCTTTTCAAAATCTCTTTTCTTTTCTTCTTTTTCTTGTCTTCCCCCTATTATTTTCTTATTATTTTCTTATTATTATTATTATTTTTGTTATTCTAATACTTCTTCTTCTTCTTCGTCTTATTATTATTATTATAATTATTATTATTATTATTATTATTATTATTATTATTATAATCATCATTATCATTATTATTATTATTAGTATTATTATTATTATTATTATCATTATTATTAATATTATTATTATTATTATTATTATCCTTTTTCTCTTCTTCTTCTTCTGTTATTTTTCTTTATTATAATCCTACATTTTCTCTTTCTTTTTCTTCTTCTTCTTCTTCTTCTTCTCCTTTTCTCTTCCTCGTCTTCTTTTTTTCCCTTTTCTTCTTTTTCCCTTTTCTTTTTCTTCTTCTTATTATTATTCTACACTCTCTTGTTCTTCATTTTCTTCTTCTTCTCCTATCCCCTTCCTCGTCTTCTGCTTTCTTCTTCTTCTTCTTCTTCTTCTTCCCTCCTTTCATCCTTTTTTCTTCTTTTTTTTCTCCATTTCTTCTTCTTCTTCTTCTTTACTTTATTTTATTTTTCTTCTTCTTCTTTTCTACGTTTTGTTCTTTTCCTTTTTCTTCTCCCCTTTTTTACTTTTTCTTCTCCTCTTTCTTCTTTTTTCTTTTTCCTCATCTCCCCCGTTAATATATTTTCCTTTTCACTTCATTCACACACATATACCGTTTTTTGTCTTTTTTTTCTCACAACCTTATTATCATCAACCCCATCTTCCGCATCCTCCATTTTCACGATTCCTTTTTTGCTTTCTATTCCACTTCAAACGTCATCCTAACTAATGAAATTTGATAATAACAAAAAATAAATCCACTCAAATACGTTTGTTTTTTTTAAGTCCGCCATATTTATTTTTATTCCTTTAAACAAAACTGCATTAAAACAGCAAATCTCGTAATTTTTCGACAACATTCAATCAAACTTCATTTTCTGTTTATTTAATATTTTATATTTTGTAACAACGTCATAACATCAGCTCTAACAAATATGGCGGACTAAAAATTACCAAGGGGGGGAATTAAGTTTTTTTACTCAATTCTCTCCCTTGGCAATTTTTAGTCCGCCATATTTGTTAGCTTTCCAATAGTGACTATTTAACAAACAAATAACAAAATAGATAAAAATAACAACTTTAAGTTGCAATAAGCCCCCTCCTAGGTTCCAATATTCTCCCCACCCATCCAGTGGAGGTCTGGGTGGTGCTCCTCTCCTCCTGTCTCTCCCTTCCTTGTTCTTTCTGTCCTCTTGGTTTATTATAATTTACTCACTCGGAGTTTTCACAAAACTCATTATAAATTATTGCTCACTGACAATAACCAGTGGTGTCCCCTGGAGTCCGTGTGACAACAAGTCTCCCTAGATTCCCAGCACTTTTCACTTCTTTCGATAATCGTTGCAAATCATTTTGCGTTATATATATATATATATATATATATATATATATATATATATATATATATATATATGTATATAAACTAAACATCCCACAATCAATAATGTGAATTACCAAACTAGTCACAATATTCTCAAGTGTCTAGCATCGTAATAAACGTTACCAAATTCTGTGCCATTAAGCAATTATACGTTTTAATTTTGAACGCGCTCAGAACGTAATAAAATTCTTAACGGTGAAGCAATCAAACTTTTGAATCTTGCACGCTCTTAGAACGTAATCACGCTCTCATGTAACATCTCAATATTATAGACGCTTTTTTTCAAGTTGTAAATTACTAGCCGTTATAATAATTTTAAAAAAACTCAACAGTAAAGACATATTTTTTTTTAAGAAACCAAAATTAACACCGCCTGAAGATGATTTGACGAATCAAATCGAAAGTACTTGCGAAAAAAGAAAGAAAATGGAACAAGAAACACATGGAACTTACATACAGCAATTTGACCGAAACACTAAATGGACCATTCGGAAAATTGAAATTTAAAAAAAAAAAGTCTTACTAAGCAAAAACACTCTGTGTTATTTAATAATATTTGCCTAAATGAAAATATGCTGCCTAAATACACACGCACACACACTATATATATATATATATATATATATATATATATATATATATATATATACCCAAGTACTGGCGTGGACGTGTGTTAAAAGCGCACACCTGTCCTAGCGAAACGCACAGCTTCTCTCCACGTGCACGTCACGGGTACTGCAACGCCAAATGGGCCCTTGTTAACGGCGAATGGTCAGTGCTGTAAAACTGGACCCCACTGCCCTGTAGACTAAGGTTTTGCTAGAAAGGCAAATAGTTAGGCAACCCTGACAGAAATCTCCAGAGGAGCTTAGGCCCTGTCGGCTGAGGTATGCATGATCCGTCAGGATGTGGATCACACTCTGGTGTGAAGCATCCAGAGTTTCTAATTATGGGTATATAGCAATACTACTAGGAGAGATGTCCTCTTTAGCCTTTGTTAAGGCAGTCATCCAGGAAAAGGAAAACTCCGATGAAACACTTGCGGTTAAAATGATAGAATACGAAGGAGTGGGGCAGTTGTAACATTGCCACTTTCACCCGATTCATCTGCACCTGACACGTCTTTGTTTTTCTCGGCCTTTTGGGCAAGATCAAAGTGTAGTATCTGTTCCGATGGATACTGCACGCCTGTCCTGTGCAGTTCTAGGAGGTCCACCCTCCCAGGCTTTGCCTCCCCTCTTTTGGGGGGAGTAAGTTTATTGCTTACTGTCTGAGGCGCCCCTACCGGGGAATGGCGACGGGGCTGCCCAGGCAATTTTTAAATGGCCAGAGTGCTCACCTCTCGAGCGCTGGCTTTTCAAACCCCACTTTCTCGACGCGATCTTTGGTCACATCTTACTTGTGGGAGTAAGATAAAACTGGCCTTGTGCCTAACTCCTGGGGAGGAGTAAATAAAACCTGACACGTCTTTGTTTTTCTCGGCTTTTTGGCTAAGATCAAAGTGTAGTATCTGTTCAGATGGATACTGCACCCTGTAGACCGGTATCGTCTTGGCCTTCGGGCGTTGATTTACGCCGGTCTGTGGATTTGTCCTGTGCAATTCTAGGAGGTCCACCCTCTCAAGCTTTGCCACCCCTCTTCGGGGAGGAGTAAGTTTATTGCTTACTGCCTGAAGCGCACCTACCGGGGAATGCCGACGGGGCTGCCCAGGCAATTTTTAATGGTGAAAAAAAAAAAAAAAAAAAGAGAGAGCAAAAACTCACACGTGGGAAAGCCCACTAATACGCCATTTTTAATTTTATATATATATATATATATTTTTTTTCTCGGGCGCTGGCTTTTCAAGTC
>OY744554.1:40459841-40479841 GCA_963556195.1 Sepiola atlantica
GGCCCAAAGGCCACTCAAGGATAAGGGTTAATGAGTCTATCGGGTAAACGGTGATGCAACACTGTGAAGATTTGTAACGATGGTAAAACTGGACAGAATTTGATTATTTAGGAGTACGGTTTAACAAGAATTTGTGAACATTAGACTTGAAAACGACCATGTTGTACTCAGCTGTGAAGCAGTCCCGTGGTATTGTGTTTACAAAACAGGTAGTTTTAGGAAAGAAACTCCTCTCATGGAAGCTCTGTTTACTTTTAGGTTCACAGAGGGGGGTAGGGAAATTATTGACAGGAAAGCAATCGATAAAAACGAGAGCACTCTGAGAGTGCTGACCGCCACCAAAACAGTTCTCAAGTTGACCTACTGATTTAAGTAATAAGTTATCAAAATCATTATTACACCAGTCTATATTTATTTTAACTTGAATATACCTGTATACTGACTTTAATCTACCTGTATACAGACTTTAATCTTCCTGTATACTGATTTTAATCTACCTGTATACTGACTTTAATCTACCTGTATACAGACTTTAATCTACCTGTATACTGACTTGAATCTACCTGTATACTGACTTTAATCTAACTGTATACAGACTTTAATCTACCTGTATACTGACTTTAATCTACCTGTATGCTGAATTGAATCTACCTGTATACTGACTGGAATCTACCTGTATACTGACTTTAATCTACCTGTATACTGACTTTAATCTACCTGTATGCTGACTTTAATCTACCTGTATACTGACTTTAATCTACCTGTATACTGATTTTAATCTACCTGTATACAGACTTTAATCTACCTGTATACTGATTTTAATCTACCTGTATGCTGAATTGAATCTACCTGTATGCTGAATTGAATCTACCTGTATGCTGACTTGAATATACCTATATACTGACTTGAATCTACCTGTATGCTGACTTGAATCTACCTGTATACAGACTTTAATCTACCTGTATACTGACTTTAATCTACCTGTATACTGACTTGAATCTACCTGTATACTGACTTTAATCTACCTGTATACAGACTTTTATCTACCTGTATACTGACTTGAATCTACCTGTATACTGACTTGAATCTACCTGTATACTGACTTGAATCTACCTGTATACAGGCTTTAATCTATCTGTATACTGACTTTAATCTACCTGTATACTGACTTTAATCTACCTGTATACAGACTTTAATCTACCTGTATACTGACTTTAATCTACCTGTATACTGACTTTAATCTACCTGTATACTGACTTTAATCTACCTGTATGCTGACTTTAATCTACCTGTATGCTGAATTGAATCTACCTGTATGCTGAATTGAATCTACCTGTATACTGACTTTCTAACCATGTGAACATTTCGTAAAGCGGTTCTCTTTGGTGTGAGTAGTTGGGCTTTACGACTCTTGTATTAGGAGTAGCGAACATCCTTGTTCAGTGCTTTTTTCATAGTAACCACTTCGACGCTGGCCTTTTTAGGTACTAATGAGTCACTGCTTATCAAGGCACAAAGGCCACTCGAGGATAAAGGTTAATGAGTTTGTCAGGTGGATGGTGAGAAAACACAGTGAGGATTTTTATTAATGGAAATCGCTCCAGACAACGCATGAAGCCACTTGATGTAAGGAGCTATAAAAAAAAATACTACTTCAAGGTGAAAACCAACGATAAGTGTTAGATTCCGTCCCAGGAAACAGCATTTTTCCCCTTTTGTGAGAATCATCGCTCATGGAATGTGAGGACTAAAAGACAAAATAAGGGAATCGAGAGTTATGAAGCTGCTGAAAGTAAACCCCAGGTCCAGTTTCTACTGTCTGATTGGTAACGATGGTTGAAACTGTGTCGAATTTGATTATTTAAGAGGATGGTTCGATAAGAATTTGTTTACATTGGACTTGAAAAGTTGTATTCAGCTGGTAAGCAGCCTCTTGATATTTTGTTCTACATACGGGTTGTTTTTGGAAAGAAACTTTGATCATGGAAGTTCTGTTTAGTTTTAGGTATACAGAGGGAGAAAGGGAAATTATTTACAGTGGTTGTAGCTAGACGAGTTTTTTCTGTGAATGTTTTACAGGGAGGAACCATAGATTGGAGCTCATACCTACGTTATTTCCCTCTTATCCTTTTTTTAAAGATGGGATCCCCCGATTGGCGAAGATGCAACGCAAAAATGAATGCGTTCATCGATTTCATCTGATCCCATATTGTGTCTTACGTGAAACTTGAAATAAAATGCAATTCTTTGCCTTCAGGCTAAGATCAAAGTGTAGTATCTGTTCCGATAAATGCTACATTCTCTAGGCCGGTACCGTCTTGTATTGTTCTGTGCAGTACTAGGATGTCCACTTAGCCTTCTTACCCTTTAAGAACAAGTTAGTTTATTGTTAATCGCCTGAGGCGCTCCTACCGGAGAATGCCGACGGGGCTACCCAGGCATTTTTTGTAGGCCAGAGTGCTCTTTCTTTTAGGGTGCTGGCTTTTCAATGCCACTTTACCGGTCTTTGCATCAAATCTTACCGCTGTAGGAGGTAGATAAATACCATGATCAGAGTGTAGTATCTGTTGTGTTTAGAGATGATACAATATCATCTACCATTAAAATAACGATTAAGTAAAGAAAGACTAGCAAACACTAAACGGTAGGAAAGAGAAGAGGGTATCCCCCCACTAGATTTTCGGTTTTGTACTCTGTAAATTACATCTATTATATTAAAAATGTCTTTATTATTTTTGGTGCTTATGCAGTTTACGAACCGGGCTATTTTTTAGATAGGATTTTCAAGTTAACTTCGATTTTTACGATTCCGTTTGTTTATTAAAGTGTTAGCTGAAAGTACAGAATAGTTAATCAACCCCCACACCTACCGCCACCCACATCTCCATGTTAAGAATGGCTTTCTAAATTATAACGTCATTATTTCAGCCTGGTTCGTAAACTGCATAAGTACCCATTTTTTCTGTAAATAAGAGTAATATGTATGTCTCTGTGTCTGCTCTGTGCGTGTCCAGCTCAAAGTGAAAAACCTACACAAAACTGATATACTCTTTTTCAGCATTGCCTCAGATCAAATTATAGGGACATTTTGTTAAATAATATTCAGTCTTTTGGAGGTCAACAGGGTCATAATTTAACAAGTAAAAATCATGAGTCAACGATTTATTTCCAGTTTTCCATATGAAAACAAGAGAAGATGCGAACGGGAGAATCGAACAGTATACTCTTATTTCTTCAGATCTACTAGCCCATATTAATTTGTCTTCTTCTTTTTATATATAAAGTAGAGACGATTTTTCCCCTGTAACTACTCCGAGAATAGAAAAATAACCACATGCATCACAGGCTACTAAACTCACCATTACATTACACTTATTCACTCGAGCGTGTTTTAGTAAATTTGTTATTATTTTTTTCAGCTACCACTAAATATTACATTTGGCCCACTATCTACGGCTCTCAGACAAACCAACTCCATATAGGTGGTAGCAGAAACTTTCCTCCGTAACAATTCTGTACTGTGACTATACTCATCGACACCGGGAACTAATACACACAGTTTAATTTTCACAAAACACCGGTTCTTATTTATTATTTACCTGGTATTAATTTAGCACGCATGCCAATAATCAAGCTTAGGTTAATTGGCCTATTTTCACATGCATGTGTAACCCGAAACAGTGGCGCAATCGGTAAGAAGGTAGGTTTCATGATCGTCAGTTGTAGCGTTCGATCCCATTCTACTCTACCACTTTTTTCTTTTTCTTTAAATTTAAAACATTCACCAACACGGTAGACGGGGAAGAAAAAACAATAGGCCGTTGCTTTTTTTATTCGACGTCATGCAATAGGTAGTACTTTCTCCCGTGCAACGGTGGGCGACGGATTCCGCTAGTTTTAAATAATGAAAATATAAAATGAAGCCCGATATTTGGGTCTTGATATGCGGTGACTCGAAAGTACATTAAAAAAAATGTTTTTAATTAAATATTCATTATTTTGGAGATCAGGAAAGACAAAATAATACAAGTAACAATCATTTGTCATTTAGGGCGATTTTTTAAATGTTATTATGGAGTAATTCGTCAACGATTTCTGTCGAGTTTCCAGAGAAAACAAGGGAAGGTGCGATCGAAGTAAATACTCTTATTTCTTCAGATCTACTGGCCTATATTAATTGGTTTAAAATAATCTATTATTTAACTGACAGTTTTACTGTGTGTATGTGTTCAGCTAAGAGTCGAAAAGTACAAAACAAACACCCACCAAGTTGGTATTTTCTTGATCGGCGTTGCCCCGGTTGAATAATATCGAAAATTCAGAAAAAAATATTTATTCTTTTGACCATAAACTAGCTCAGTTTTCTTCAGGGTAGGTCGGTTTTTCAACCATTTTCTTGTACTAACTAAATAGAAGTAACTCTTATTTTTTAATCAAGCAGTAACTTCCCTTATGCGGACTAATTCCTCGGTGAATCTATAAAAAGAATGTGTGTGTGTGTGTGTGTGTTCAGCTAAGTGTCGAAAACTACAAAACAAGTTTGTATTTCTTGATCGGCGTTGCCCCGGTTGAATAGTATCGAAAATTCAGAAAAAAATATTTATTCTTTTGTCCCTAAACGAGCGCAGATTTCCTCAGGGTGAACTACCCTGAGGAAATCTATAAAAAGAATATGTATGTGTATGTGTGTGTGTGTGTGTGTGTGTGTGTGGAGCAGGGGTGGTCAACCTTTTCAGAGTGAGGGGCAGATGAGACTTTTGAAAGCAGATCGCGCGCCGGAGTGAAAAACGAAATCTTAGAATTACTATATTTAGTTTACATCAATAAATTGTACAAAAATTGCATTGAACACTCTACAAATCTGATATTTTTTCTCAGGAGACTTCTGTATGTGATGTTATAAAAGGCGCCGACGAAGAGCCATTTTGGAATCATAAAAAATAATGACGGGGGAAGTAGCAAGTTGATCCAGCATTCGTTTTGACACACCTCACATAAGTTCTATGTTTCATGCCCTTTCCTCGTCTCACGTTTCCTCTTTGCCTCTCTTTTTCTATTTTCATCTCTTAATAGTTAAAGAAAAATGAAATATACATGCATCATCGCTCGCTGATGTTTATACATTTTTATCCCACTGTAAATCTTAATTGAAGCCTACTTTTACGTCTATGTCACAAAATGATATGAGTTTTACTGGGAGGTCCGCGGGCCGGATTGCAATAATAAAGCCTAGCAGGGTGGCGGGCTGGACGTTAAGCCTATATCGGGCCGGATGTGGCCCGCGGGCCGGAGGTTGCCCGCCCCTGGTGTAGAGAGAGAGAGAGAGAAATTAGCTGGGCGGAGGAGAAAAGAAATTAGGAAGAAGGAAGGAGAAAAACGGGGGAGGGTGAAAGAGAGTAAGATCGAGAGACAGATAAAGAGAGGAAGAGAGATAAAAGTTTTAACAGAAATGTGTTACACCTTTGGCCCGGAAAATGCCGGGTATCCCTGCTAGTGAAAATATGAAATAAAGCCTGATATTCAGCTATAAGACCCAACAACTAATAAACACGTGTCTGAATAGAGATATCTTGTTTGGATATTTACAGTAAAAGTGCTCAATACGCGAGTAGATCTGGATAAGTGAAAAATTGCGCAATGTTCAGCGTGACCCACGGCGAAAATGCCACCCATGAAATTCCCGTATGAATCGGATAAGTATCCAATACATTTGAATGGACAAAACAAACATCCATATTTTTAATATATTTAAATGACTCATCATTCTAGGCTTTTTGGCTAAGATCAAAGTTTAGTATCTGTTCCGATGGATACCGCACCCCATAGACTGGTATTGTCTTGGCCTTCGGGGCTTGATTTACGCCGGTCTATGGGTCTGTCCTGTGCAGTTCTAGGAGGTCCACCCTCCCAGGCTTCGCCTCCCCTCTTTGGGGAGGAGAAAGTTCATTGCTTACTGCCTGAGGCGCCCCTACCAGGGAATACTGACGGGGCTGCCCAGGCAATTTTGAAACTCCATTTTCCCGACGCGACCTTGGGTCCCATCTTACTTGTGGGAGTAAGATAAAAACTGGCCTTGTGCCTAACTCCTGCAGAGGAGTAAATCAATAATCAATACTCTTATTTCCTCAGATCTACAAGCCTATATTAATTTGTTTTAAATAATGAAAGTGTAAAATGGAGCCCGATATTCAGCAATAAGACCCCAACACTAATAAAGACGTGTCTATATAGAGCAAGAGTGCTCAATACAAGAGTAGAGCTTAGTAATACTATAAAAAAATACTTATGGTAAGTAAGCTACAACTAATCAGGCAATTAGTCCGATTATTTTCCACAGGTATAAAGCACAATATTTCTGTATAGCTTACTTGGTATAAGTGTGTTTTGGTATTACTATAGTATAGTGTTGCCTACAGACTATCAGAATGTTTAGTACTAATATATATATATACAGGGTGGGCCAAAATAAGGGTCCTATCTTTAAATTTGAATAACTTGAATTTGAATAACTTCCACAAAATAAAAGTTAAACTCACCAAACTTTATGTGTGTGTAGACTGACCCTTCCGAGATTTTTTGAAATAAACAAAACAAATTTTAGCCGAAAAACACTTCTTAAAACTTACAAAAACTAAAGTATTGTTTTTTACACTGTTTTGAGTTTTTTAAGCAAAAATAATGTTTTCTAAATGAGGATACGTTCCTTAGTGCTAATACGGCTCATGCTTGCTTCGGAAGGGGTCCTTTACTTATTCTAAAAAAAATTAAAAAAAATCAATAAATAAAAAAGTTATGAATTTAAAAAAATAGGACCCTTATTTTTGCCCACCCTGTATATATATATATATATATATATATATATGTATGTATATATATATATATATATATGTATATGTGTATATACATATATATGTATATATATATATATATGTATATATATATATGTATATGTACATATATGTATATGTATATGTATATATATGTATATGTATATGTATATATATGTATATGTATATATATATGTATATATATGTATGTATATATATATGTATGTATATATATATATGTATATATATGTATATATATATACATATATATATATACATATATATATACATATATATATATATATGTATATATATATATATATGTATATATATATATATGTGTATATATGTATATATATATACATATATATATATATATATATATATATATATATATATGTATATACATATATGAGAGAGAGAGAAAGGGTCATAAAGAGAGATGCACAAAAATTAACATAAGTAGCAAAAGTATTATTTTCGTATTCTGTACAATTTAGAAATCAACCGAAAATGGCGGGAAATTTGCATTTTTATCGAAAAGCGACGGAAATCCCTGAAAGCAAGAATTTGTGCCGCCAAATAATTTGACTGTATCTTTTTTCACATTACCAACGTTTATTTCATATATATATATATATATATATATATATATATATATATATTTATTTATTTATTCTGGTACAGAAAAATTAGTACAACATTCGTACCGTCGGTTTCAAGCACGGAAGGTCTTACCCATCCGGCTCTCTTCAGCTGCCGTTGTCATCTGTTTTGGAAATGTGAAGTCACATGACACTCTCGTTGGGACGCGTTATTTGCTCAGTGTGTTGTGTGTGTTTGTTTAAATTTAAATTTAGTGTAATAAGACCGTTGAGATTTAAAACACGAGGAAATTCAAGATTAAAGGGAATAAAAAGGGAATAAAAAATAAAAAAATATATGAAAATATATATAAAAAAATATATAAAAAAATATACATAAAACAATATATATAAAAACATTTCAATACTAAGAATAAAAAAAGAAAGAGAATAAAAAAAAATCCCAACGAGAGTGTCATGTGACTTCACATTTCCAAAACAGATGACAACAGCAGCTGAAGAGAGCCGGATGGGTAAGACCTTCCGTGCTTGAAACCGACGGTACGAATGTTGTACTAAATTTTCTGTACCAGAATAAATAAATATTATGCTCTTAATTTTTAACTTTAATTCTTAATTAATCGAGCACTCTGCTGGGATTGTTCCTACCATTTTACAAAGAAGTTATATATATATATATATATATATATATATATATATATATATATATATTACGATAAATATTGTAAATTCCTTATCCACAGATACATGTGTTTCATCTTTTTTTTACCTGGAATCATCAGTGTGGAGGGTGATTGCTCTGCCAGTCACACGATTCGGATTCGGAACCCTCAGAGCCAAGTTAATTTTTTTAGTTTTTGTCTGAACGCTTAGAACGATTCAGTCACCAAACCAACCACGTTGAACGGAAGAGACTTAAGATCTATTACGACTATTAGGGGACACATATAGCAGAATTTATATATATATATATATATATATATATATATATATATATATATATATATATTAGTACTTCATGTATCCACATAAAATATTATAAGGAGATATAATTTTTTATGTATCAGTTTTCAGTATTTACTTCAACAGTGCTCGATACGTAAGTAGAGCTAGGTAGTAAGCAATGAAAATATATATGGCAATCAAGCTACACAGAGGCTCCCGTGTTTCATCCCCGGGGGGAATCGTCAGGCTAAATGACGATTCCCCCCGGGGATGAAACACGGGAGCCTCTGTGTAGCTTGATTGCCATATATATTTTCATTGCTTACTATATATATATATATATATATATATATATATATATATATATATATAGTGTGTGTTTTAAAATAAATAATGAAGTACTCGATCATAGGTTCTATAAGCGTTAATATAAATTATTTTATTAAAATACTATACATTAAAGGGTTAATTGGGGGTACCCGGGTTTCATCAATCTGATCATCCATGATAGTGATAAATTTCGGCTGGTCATCTATTACGACTAAGTTAGGGGACACATATAGCAGAATTTATATATATATATATGAAGCAATCCAACAAAAGATATAAGCGTCAACTAATATCTTATAATTAGTGAAACATCCGGATAAAAAAACTGAAGCTCAATATACTGGATAGAGCATTAATATTATAATATAAAATGAAGTAATAAAATAAGGTGTCAATCAAATTTTATTAGAATTCAAAGTTCATGCAAAGCATCCTTAAGTCCTTAGCTCATGAGTTTTCAAAGATAATTCTTCTCTTCAGAGGACCATTACCGCAGTTATACTACTACAGGCAATAAAATTACGCTTTGAAAATATATAAAATAATATACACAAATATATAAAAATACATAACATCAAACATATCAATCCAAAAACATACTTTTGTTGAATCCATACAGTCCATCCAGGTCATATAAGTTGAGAAGCATAATCAGGAAGGACATCACTCCAAGATACAAACAGCAGTCCAAATATGTGAAATTGAAGGGGCCGGCAAAGTTATCCAGTCGCGAAATGTGTCCATATTCAATGTAACTCATGAGCTAAGGACTTAAGGATGCTTTGCATGAACTTTGAATTCTAATAAAATTTGATTGACACCTTATTTTATTACTTCATTTTATATTATAATATTATATATATATATATATATATATATATATATATATTGTTGAATATAAGAGACAACTCGTGTCTAGATATCCTTTGGTAGATCTTTTCAATAGTCCGAATTAGGATCTTAGTTTCGGATGGGAATTGGCTGATGAATTTGCCATAATTTGCATCTGTCTTCCAAGTACTTTCGGACCCATCTGGGTCCATCTTCAGGGGGGATGAGGTTAATCAGTCTAGACCATGTGTAGTATTTATAGAAAAAAAGATATCTAAACACGAGTTTTCTCTTATATTAAACAATACTTGGCTGAAAGAGAAGATGCTGCCCAGATATTCATATATATATATATATATATATATATATATATATATATATATATATATATATATATATATATATTTGTTTGACTCCTTCACCTTCTCCTCGAACGTATCTACCACATCTATTGCTTCCCCTCCTACTACCGTTTCTGCTCTCTATTCAATGTATAAAGTGTAGAGTTCTGTGAAATAAAGCTCAATTTACCTAACGATTACGGTCGAACTTATCGACCGAGATATATTGAGCCAGCTTGTATGATGTGTTAATGTCCTTATTGCTACTAGCATGTGGGCTTGATTATAAACAATGTTGATAAATAGAGAATAGTGCACCTTCTCCAAGTGATGTTGCCTATAGTGACAACACTAATCTTGATATTCCACCAGACAAGATGAATTCTTGTCCCTGAATCCAGTTAGACCAAGAGACCACAATAAAAATAGATTATAACATAGTTAACTCGTCAATTGAGGAGAGGAACATTAATGTTCCTAACTTCTGTACTAACCTAACGTCTGAGAAGTAAAGGAGAACTTTAATGGAATATTCGAATATCTATGTATCGCAAGTGTTAGAAGGGGCCCTTGATTTCTGAGGACTTCAAGTGAAGTAAAATGAAACAAAACATGCACACACACACACACATACACACATGTCCCTTATATGTTAGATGGACTTTTCAAAACTTCTTATTATTTCCTTTATTTATAACCTATTGAATAAGAATGAGAGAGAAAGAGAGACAGAGAGTAACGGAAGCTATGATCATGATGAGGAGGATGAGAATGGTTAGTATGATTATGTGATGACGAGGACAGGGACAATGATGCCGATGATGATTATGATGATGATGATGACGATGAGGATGATAATGCTGATTATGTGATGACGACGACGAGGACAATGATGATGATGATGATGACAATGATGATGAGAATGATGATGATGATTATGTGATGCCGACGAGGACAGTAATGATGATGATGATTAAGATGAGAATGATGACAATGATGATGATGGTTATAATGATTATGTGATGCCGACGAGGACAGTAATGATGATGATGATGATTAAGAGGATGATGATGAGGATGATGACAATGATGATGATGATGATGATTATGAGGATGCTGATGAGGATGGTTATGATTATCATGTGATGCCGACGGGGAAAATAATGATGATGATGCTGATGATGATGATGATGATGATGATGATGATGATGATGATGATGATGGATGTGGTGGTGATGATGATGATGATGATGATTAAGATGATGATGATGAGGATGGGGATGATGATGATGATGAGGAGGATGACGAGGATGAGGATGGTTATGATAATTATGTGATGACGATGACAATAATGATGATTGGGATGATGATGATGAGGAGGAGGAGAGGGAGGATTCTGACGAGGATGAGGATGGTTATGATGATTATATGATGATGACGACTATGAGCACAATAATGATAATAATGATGATTATGCCGATGACGATGATGATGATGATGAGGAGGAGGAGGGGGAGGAAGGGGAGGAGGATGGAGCAGGATACATAGTGGGCAAAAAAATTGACCTTCCTCTACTCTTCTCTAACACCGCTACAGGCCAATAAAATAAATTTTCCCCAAATCACATTAACGTTGCCATGAAGAACCCTTGGGATAATGAATGTAATAAAGTCAAGAATGATTATTTTGTTGCTTAAATAAACCTTCAACGAGGCCCACAGGAGCAGAGATGAGAAGTTGTTTCTTTTTGGCCGCACTGTATTTTTGTTTCTCAGACAGATAGACACCTATGTACCTAGAACTAAGCTGAACCGACCGGCGGTTGAACACAATACCACGAGACTGCTTCCTGGTTGACTATAACATTATCGGTTTAAAGTGCAATATGAACAAATTCTTGTTGAGCCGTCCTCTTAAATAGTCACTTTCTGACCAGTTGTGACCATCGTTAAAAATCACCCCGGTGTCTCACTGTCTACCTGTCCGACCCAATAACCCTTAACCTTGAGTGGCTTTTGCGCCTTTATAAGGGGTGACTCATTTGTAAAAAAAAAAGAAATACATTGACGGAACTAAGTGTTTTTTTAAAAATAAATATCATATCACCATCCGCCCATGCATGGAGTATTGTTGCCACATCTGGACTGGTGCATCATCTACTAGTCTCTCCCTCCTTGACAAGGTCCAAAAAAAAGTCGCTAACCTAATAGGTCCCTCACTGTCAACCAAGCTCCATCCCCTGTCCCATCGCCGCCATGTAGCATCCTTGTGCTTGTTTTACAAATACTGCAATGGTTTGTGCTCCGATGAATTGGCTACTCTGGTGCCCCCTCGACGTAAATTCACTAGAACAACTCGACAATCAACTAAATCCCATCCATTCACTGTGGGGGTCCCCAGATGCCGGAGAGCCTTCTACTTAAATAGCTTCTTTCCTCGTGCTGCTGGCCTCTGGAACTCCCACCCTACCCCCTGTTTCCCCGACAGTACTGATATGCAGCAATTTTAAACTAATGTAAACAGATTTCTCGCTGCTCAGATCCCAATTTAGGTTGACCCCCCCCCCCCAACCTTATCCTCTTTTCTTTCTTCTCAGTAACCCTTTACGTCTACAGTGGCGGCCTGCCTTGTTTGGGGTGAACTACGTTAAAAAAAATTTAAAAAAAAAAAAAATTTAAACACTGTTAATTTTATCTATATTAGTTTCTTCCCCGAGGCATTCATGCAGTATAGTTAACACCCCAGAAATAAAAAATAAGCAAAATATACAACAAATAACTTTTACCAAACGCATTAAAATTTAATTTTCTATCGTTCTATAAGTTTCTGTTATGTAAAAATTTGTTTTATTTCTCTCACTTAGCCGAATACGACTCGATTAAAAATGGCGGTCGATTTCTTTTTTTTTGGGGGGGGGGTCGCTAATTTTAGACTACCTGTCCAACCAGTAATCTTTATCCTCGAGATGACTTTAGGCTTTGATAATATGTGACTCGTTTATAAAAACAATTCTTGTTAATATTATAATAGACTGTTTTTCTTTCTTTTTATATTTCGTAATTTTTAGATGAGGATTGATAATTTGTATTATTTGGTTTATTCGGACTACTGTTCTCATCTAGGATGTTATTTTCACAACGTTTCGGCCGATGTAACCTCCGACCTTCTTCAGGTGCTTCTTTTACCTATTTGATATTATGTTATGAATTTTTGAGATGAGGATTGATAATTTGTATTATTTGGTTTATTCGAATTATTGTTCTCATCTTGGATGTTATTCTCACAACGTTTCGGCCGATGTTACCTCCGACCTTCTTCAGGTGCTTCTTTTACCTATTTGATATTATGTTATGAATTTTAGAGATGAGGATTGATAATTTGTATTATTTGGTTTATTCGGACTATTGTTCTCATCCTGGATGTTATTCTCACAACGTTTCGGCCGATGTTACCTCCGACCTTCTTCAGGGGTTACTTTTACCTATTTGATATTATGTTATGATTTTTTTTAGATGAGGATTGATAATTTTTATTATTTATATTATTCGGACTACTGTTCTCATCTTGGATGTTATTCTCACAACGTTTCGGCCGATGTAACCTCCGACCTTCTTCAGGTGCTTCTTTTACCTATTTGATATTATGTTATGAATTTTTGAGATGAAGATTGATAATTTGTATTATTTAGTTTATTCAGACTACTGTTCTCATCTTGGATGTTATTCTCACAACGTTTCGGCCGATGTAACCTCCGATCTTCTTCAGTGCATTTTTTTCGAACTCGAGAATGTTTATGTTGAACTCGGAAATCTGTACGTAATTCTGCAATAAAACCTTTATCATATCAACGGGGGTAGATTATTCTCGTTCCGTCTACCATGATTGGGTATAATTCTAAAGTAATCCTTGCGGATCCGTGGCGCAACGGATAAAAGTGCTGAGGAATAATCAGTTCTAAGTGACAGTCTTCTGGAGGTTGAAGGTTCAATCCTCACTACAGGCGATACTAAGAATACAATTACGAATTACTTAAGACTTCACAACATTTCGGCCGATGTAAACTTTAGCTTCAAGTTAATCTTTTTGAACTTGGGAACCTTCTGGTCGAACTCGGGAATCTTCGAACTGAATCCTTTATTTAATCTACGAAGGTAAATTGTTCTCTTTCCATGTTATTATTGGTCGCCCGATTTATAAAATCGGGGACTTATGTTTTGAGGCATGTCCGTCCGTCGTCCGTCCGTCCGTCCGGATTTTTCTCCGCAACCATCCATTGAATTTCTCTGAAATTTTGCATGAAGTTGTAACTTTGGTCAGGTTAGAAAGTGACATTCTCCGATTTTTGAAAAAAAAATCTGGTTAGCCCCCCAGGGGGTCAAAAGGCCCTGAAATGGCAAAAAAAATGTCATTTTTTTTACCCCATAACTTTTCATCCATCGATTCAATTTCTCTGAAACTTGGCCAAAATGTTAAGGCAATTGTTCCTAATAGAAAATAAGTATCGCTGACCTTGGAAAAAATCTGGTTCGCGCCCCCAGGGGGTCAAAAGCCCTCAAAATGACAAAAAAAATGACCCTTTTCTCCCATAACGTTTGATCCATCCATTCAATTTTTTTGAAACTTGGCCAAAATGTAGAGGCAATTGTTCTGGATATAAAATGAGCATCCTTGACCTCAGAAAAATTCTGGTTCACGCCCCCAGGGGGTCAAAGGGGGGTCAAAAATGCCCCAAATTGCCCAAATTTATTGCATTTTACAGAGGGGGACCACGCACGTGCGGCTTGTTATTATCATTATTTTTATTCTTACTAAGAGTTATCACACAAATCATCGTCAGTGATTGCTCACCGACAACAACTAATGGATTTCCCTGTAGTCTGAGTGACAACAAGCCTCCCCAGATTTCCAGTAACCCTCCACCTCTTTTCGATAACCACCGCAAATGACCTTGCAGTATCGCAACAGCCGCTTACCATTGATTTCTCGCTGGTAAGAACCATTGGTCTTCTCTGGTATTTGAGTGGCAATAAGTCTCCCCAAAGTCCCAGCATTCTCCGCACTCTTCCAGTGGAGGTCTGGTTTGTGCTGTCCCTCCTCGGTCTTATCATCCGCCTTGACCCTCTACAAATATTTTGTGTGGTATCCGCCTAGGCCAGCGCCATTTTTTTTAGGGGGGGGCGGCAAGAGCAGCTTAAGATACTTCTTTGCAGCTTGGGGTCGTGTTTTTCCTGTGGTTTTGTTTTCTTCTTGTACTTCCATGTGACTGGTTACCATTCGTAGCTTATGCAGGTTGGTTTCCGCATTCGAGGATTTTTCGTTAAGATTGCAGCTGTTTTGATCATTGCCGTTCTTTGTATTGTCTCGATCCCTTTGATTCCAATTTCTGAAGTGTTCTTTATTATTATTATTATTATTATTATTATTATTATTATTATTGTTATTATTATTATTATTATTAAAATGTTTATAATTATTATTATTATTATTATTATTAAAATGTTTATAATTATTATTATTATTAACATTTTTATAATTATTATTATTATTAACATTTTTATAATTATTATTATTATTATTAAACATTTTATAATTATTATTATTATTAAAATTATTATTATTATTATTTTATTATGAATATTATTAAAATTATTACTTTATTATGATTATTGTTATTATTATTATGATTATCATTATTATTATTAAAATTATGATTATCATTATTATTATTAAAATTATTATTATTATTAAAACATTATTATTATTATTAAAATTATTATTAAAATTATTATTATTTAGATTATGATTATTATTATTATTACTAAATTATTATTATTAAAATTATTATTATTTTTCTTATTATTATTATTACTAATAATATTATCAATAATATTATTATTATCATAATTACTGTCATTATTTTTATTATAATAATACAAATAATAATATAAATATTATTCTTAGTTTGTAGTGAGGATCGAACCTTCAAACTTCCGAAGACTATCATTTAGAACCTTTTTACATAACAACTTGATCCGTTGCGGTACCGGTGCATTTGTTCAAACATTCCGAA
Organism: Sepiola atlantica; assembly: GCA_963556195.1. Taxonomy (NCBI): domain Eukaryota; kingdom Metazoa; phylum Mollusca; class Cephalopoda; order Sepiida; family Sepiolidae; genus Sepiola; species Sepiola atlantica. Next base: position 40,475,790 of record OY744554.1, read on the forward strand.
ACCTATGTCTTTTATGTTGTTTGATAGCAGCTTTCTACTAAATTAATATTTGAATAAATCAAGAGTGAAAACTAATATTCGTCATTTGATGTCCGTTTTTTGTGTTACGAATCTCTAAACTTTTCTTTGAAGTAAGCATCGCCAGCTTTTCAACCGATTAGGTGACTCGGCGCAAATCGCCCCTTTAAAATCGTCGTCAAATGTACCGTGTTTATGTTAGTCTGCACATGGTTCGAGGTTTTTCAATGAGAAATAATTACACACGGACAAATCAGGGAAACGAGAAGCCTCAGCAAACCTGGGAATGGGGTCGGTCACGGAACAGCGGCCAAAAAACATCCACGTGAGCTCTTTCTCATCTGTTTACCCTGGTGATACCAGATCAGACTGCCCTGTGGCTCCCTGAGACGAAATTCACCTACATTGACGTTTTTTTTTTTTTTTTTTTTTTTTTTTTTTTGTAAAACTTAATTATGTTCTACAAAACCAAAAACAAAAAACAACAGCCCCTCTCCCTTTCTCCCTCCCCTTTTTTATTTTATTTTTAGAACTTGAAGCATAAATCTTTTACTATAATGACCAGATTCGGCATTAAATAACCCAAAAAGGGTTGATATGCCGTAAAACAAAACTACCAAACCAAAAACGATGATTAAACATTTGAAGATATAAAGAACTTGAAGCATAAAAACTTTTACTATAATGACCAGATTCGGCATTAAATAACCCAAAAAGGGTTGATATGCCGTAAAATAAAACTACCAAACCAAAAACGATGATTAAACATTTGAAGATATAAAGAACTTGAAGCATAAAAACTTTTACTATAATGACCAGATTCGGCATTAAATAACCCAAAAAGGGTTGATATGCCGTAAAACAAAACTACCAAACCAAAAACGATGATTAAACATTTGAAGATATAAAGAACTTGAAGCATAAAAACTTTTACTATAATGACCAGATTCGGCATTAAATAACCCAAAAAGGGTTGATATGCCGTAAAACAAAACTACCAAACCAAAAACGATGATTAAACATTTGAAGATATAAAGAACTTGAAGCATAAAAACTTTTACTATAATGACCAGATTCGGCATTAAATAACCCAAAAAGGGTTGATATGCCGTAAAACAAAACTACCAAACCAAAAACGATGATTAAACATTTGAAGATATAAAGAACTTGAAGCATAAAAACTTTTACTATAATGACCAGATTCGGCATTAAATAACCCAAAAAGGGTTGATATGCCGTAAAACAAAACTACCAAACCAAAAACGATGATTAAACATTTGAAGATATAAAGAACTTGAAGCATAAAAACTTTTACTATAATGACCAGATTCGGCATTAAATAACCCAAAAAGGGTTGATATGCCGTAAAACAAAACTACCTCATCTGTTTACCACTACTGAAATAAAAAAGAACAAAACAACTTTCCTGTCTCCGTCAGTTTAAACGTCGATGAGCGTGACTTCTTTTTAAGAGCATACCGGCTGTGGAACGTATTACCACAGGAATTCTTCCCTACAGATTACCACATAGTCGTCTTGAAATCAAACAAATTCTTGTCATAATTCGTCCTCATAGGGAGTCAGTCTAATGCAGACATGGTTCGAGGTCTCACTATGAGAAAACATGGACAAACTAGGGAATCCGAGGATCCCAAGGAAACCTGGAAATAGGGGCAGTCACAGAATAGAAGCTAAGAACGTTCATTTAGGCTCTTTCCTTGAGGAAGTCTATTAAAACAAAAATTTTTTTTAACAGTTCACCCCAAACAAGACAGACCGCCACTGTAGACGTAAGGGGCTACTGAGAAAAAAGAAAAGAAGGTTGGGGGGGGGGGGCAACCTAAATTGGGATCTGCGCAGCGAGATGTCTGTTTACATTAGTTTATAGTTTCTGCATGTCAATACTGTCGGGGAAACGGGGGGCAGGGAGGGAGTTCCAGAGGCCAGCAGCACGACGAAAGAAGCTATTTGAGTAGAAGGCTCTCCGGCATCTGGGGACCTCCACAGTGAATGGATTGGATTTAGTTGATTGTCGAGTTGGTCTAGTGAATTTACGTCGAGGGGTCATCAGAGCAGCCAATTCATCGGAGCATAATCCATTGAAGTATTTGTTTTTTGTTTGATAAGCTCCTACGACTGACTTTAATTTCAGATCAAAGTACAGGGTGGGCAAAAATAAGGGTCCTATTTTTAAAAATTCATAACTTTTTTATTTATTGATTTAAAAAATTTTTTTTTTTAGAATAAGTAAAGGACCCCTTCCGAAGCAAGCATGAGCCGTATTAGCCCTAAGGAACGTACCCTCATTTAGAAAAGATTATTTTTGCTTAAAAAACTCAAAACAGTGTAAAAAACAATACTTTAGTTTTTGTAAGTTTTAAGAAGTGCTTTTCGGCTAAAATTTGTTTTGTTTATTTCAAAAAATCTCGGAAGGGTCAGTCTACACACACATAAAGTTTGGTGAGTTTAACTTTTATTTTGTGGAAGTTATTCAAATTCAAGTTATTTAAATTTAAAGATAGGACCCTTATTTTGGCCCACCCTGTATAAGACCTGAAAGTTGCTAGACAAATAGTATAATCCTTTTTATAGCTCCAAAATGTACATGACTTCTGTTTCCGTCCTCTATATTTCTCCCAGGTGTCACCACCTCCTTTGGGGAGGGAATAATGTAGTATATCTTCTGTTTTCATGAAACCATCTTTCCAGTGACTATTTTCTCTTTCTTTGGGGTAATAAATATGTGCTTTGTTGCCATGATACCATACTCCCAGGCATTATCTTTTCATTTTATGGGGCTATCCTCCCAGGTATTACCTTCTCTTTTTTTGTAGGGGGAGGGTAGGGCAGTATAGTATATGTTTGTCCATCGTGATACCATCCTTCAATGATAATTTTCTCCATTTATTGTCACATCATCCTCTCAGTAAGTACCTCCTACTTTGGGGGTCAGTGTCATATACAGGGTGGGCCAAAATAAGGGTCCTATCTTTAAATTTGAATAACTTGAATTTGAATAACTTCCACAAAATAAAAGTTAAACTCACCAAACTTTATGTGTGTGTAGACTGACCCTTCCGAGATATTTTGAAATAAACAAAACAAATTTTAGCCGAAAAACACTTCTTAAAGCTTACAAAAACTAAAGTATTGTTTTTTACACTGTTTTGAGTTTTTCAACCAAAAATAATGTTTTCTAAATGAGGGTACGTTCCTTAGGGCTAATACGGCTCATGCTTGCTTCGGAAGGGGTCCTTTACTTATTCTAAAAAAAAAAAAAATCAATAAATAAAAAAGTTATGAATTTTTAAAAATAGGACCCTTATTTTTGCCCACCCTATGTATATATATATATATATATATATATATATATATATGTGATAATTTTATTTACACAGACATGTACAAAATCTGCGACACTGGCAAGTCGATGTTATCGATCAACAGTTACTATAAACTATATATTTATATATATATAATCTGTTCACCATCATATTATACTCCAGGGCGAGCAAAAATATTTTGAAATACTTTAACATTCTGTAAAACCATATTCTTCGTTTTAGCCGAATCAATTGTTTGCCTTGATTAAAAACGGTTTTTTCCAGTGAACATCTATCCTCTATCATCATCTTTCAAGGTAAAATAAATAAAAACTTATATATATAAGTTTTTATTTATTTTACGTCGAAATATTATGATAAAGGATAGATGCCCGGGTTTTCGAATCACGTGGCCAATAGTGAATAGTTATATCTCTATGCTGATGAGTCCCGATTAAAAAGGACGAAAGGTATACGTACATAGATAAAAAAAACAAAAAATTTTTTATTATATATATATATATATATATATTTTAATTTTAATATTTTCAAAGTAATACGTTAATACTTATTAAAGTAATACTCATAATATAACTTTAATGCATTAGTATATAATAAAAAGAAATATCATAAAAGTACAATATATACATATATATATACATATATATATACATGTATATACATATATATATACTTATATATATATATACA
>OY744554.1:40484841-40497341 GCA_963556195.1 Sepiola atlantica
TTTTTCTTCTTCGTTCTTCGTTTTTTCTTCTTCTTCTTCTTCTTCTTCTTTTTTTCTTCTTCCTCTTCTCCTTTTTTCTTCTTTCTTCTTCTTTTTCTTCTTTTTCTTCTTTTTCGTTCTTGTTCTTCTTTTCTTCTCAATCTTCTCCTTTTCTTCTTCTTCTTCTTCTTCTTTTCTTCTTCGTTTTCTTCCTCTGCTCCTTTTTTCTTCTTCTTCTTCTTCCCATACTATTCACCCTAAAACCCCTTAAAATACTACAAAGAAACAAAAATTTGTGAAGTATACATATTTATTAATATATATATATATATATATAATTAATTTTTGAAGACAATATATGTATACTCATATATCATCAGATCCTTTTAGTTTGTAGTCTCCTTAGAAGATTCAGCTCAATGTTTGTCAATTATTGATAACAGAGCAAAATATAGAACAGATATTTATTATATTCCAATTACCATGGTTAGTTTTATTACTTTTATTTTTGTTTTTATTTTTTTCACATTTCCAAAAATTCCAAATTTCTGTGAGATATATTTAACGGTCCGTTTCATTTGTTTTGTGCCAAACAACATTTGTATGTCAATATCGTCTCTGCAACACTACAAAATCATCAGAAAATATTCACAAATAATAACAGTTCTTAGATTAGAGTGTCTTGAAAAAACACCCACATCATACATCAGTTTCATTTTAAGGTGAAAATAAACAAAAGAACAAACGAAAATTACAGAGCAGACACTCACGTGTGTACTATCAAGTTAATCAGCCATTTTGATTTTTACTTTTTTAATTTTTAATTTTTTATTTTTATTTTCGTTCAAAGCTAGTATCTCCCAAAAAAAATTTGTGCGATTCGTTTAAAAACTTTAATTCGGTAATATTTGCTAAATATTTAATATGTACTATAATTTATTTATAAAGTTCCAATTTATTTGAAGATAATTTATTTATTATTAAAGTTACCTGAATGTTTATGGTGCGAAACTCATTTAAGCAGATTCTAATAGAGCTAGACTCAATGTGTCAAACCGTCCATTCAATCAACCATTAAAAAAATCTCTTTTACATAAGTGTTTATATGGAATTTATATAGTATTTATTAGTAAGCCCTATCTGAGAACATTGAGACAAGCTAACCTTCCCAGTAAATTCATCACTCAAGTATTAAGCCACTAGTTAAAATACGAAACTAAGAGGGTTACATTTACAGCGAAATATATCCTCCATATTTTAGATGATACTAGTGTTATTAGTTTATACTCCTACCAAAAGGGATATTTTACTTACTATTTACCATTTCTCACCCAATTAATACAGATCGAAACAAAAAACCAAGATGAATAAACCTATTTCAATTACTTATTGATGTTCTCATAATCTAGCCTTCTTACTATTTTTTATTATTATAAGTCAGATACAATTTTAATTACTTCAGTTATTTTAGATTATAAGTGATGTGCTCTATTTCTAAATGTTTTATATTGATGTATTAGTACTCAGTTATCTAGTATTAGGTTTATGTTTTTGTATTGTTAGGAAAATTCTTATGTTGTTCCTATACATTAGTTACTTACATACTCTTGTTGATGAAAAGGGCTACCAGCACAGGTATTTTATATGGGTCTGTAGCGGGATAGGATGTATGCGGTTCTATGTAGGCAGTTCTGAATCACCTCTTGTCTTTTATTTAATAAATTTTCTTTAGACATTACTATATTGTAGGATTCTAGAATACAGAGGTTGCATCTATTAGATTTGTTAGGTTTATATTTCCCTGCTCTACCTAGTATAGACCATTTAAGGTTGTATTTTATGTTTTTGCTATTTAGTTCTCTTACATGCTTAGCTAAAGTCGTAGGAATCTTTTTTGAACTTGTATTAGGTTCTTTAAAAGAGTGTATATGGTTTCGATATCTGTCCTTAAAACTACAGCCCGTACGACCAATGTATGTTTTAATTCTGTTTTCTTCTATAACGTTACACTTATACACTATATCTGAGGTTAAACAATTCCCCTCTATGGATTAAATGTCCTTACTGACATACCTAGACAATTTTACCAAATTATCGAGAGAAATTTTCCTAAAGATAGTAGACTAGGCAAACTTATAAATAAGAATACAGTTAAGCTGTCCTTTTCAACTTCGATAAACTTCACATCAACTATAGTAAGTTCAAATAACACGAAAATCAAAAAGAATAGTAACTTAGATACCAGCACAGTTCATAATCAGAATAATAACTCCCAATGTAACTGTAGAAACATTAGCCAATGCCCTTTAGAGGGGAATTGTTTAACCTCAGATGAACTGTGCTGGTATCTAAGTTACTATTCTTTTTGATGTTCGTGTTATTTGAACTTACTATAGTTGATGTGAAGTTTATCGAAGTTGAAAAGGACAGCTTAACTGTATTCTTTTTAGTTTTAGAAGTAAAAGAAATACTTGCTTTTTATCGTACATATACTGAGAAATATTTCGATATGTGTGTGAGCGTATGTATAGGTGTATACATGCATGTATGTGTCTGAATGTATGTGTATGTATGAGTGTGTGTATATATATATATATATATATATGTATATATGTATATATATGTATATTTTATGTGTGTGTGTGTGTATATGTACGTATATGTATACTTATGTTATGTGTGTGTATATATGTGTGGTTGATATGAATTTATTGATGGATACTAAGCATATTTTGTGAATGTATATTAATAAGCAAAATTGATACTTAAAAGAAGGGAGAAAAAACGACTAAATAATAGATGGAAATATTAACGTAAAAACTCTAATTGTTTACATTCGTATATTTGTCTTAGCAATTCACTTGATAGTACAATTTAGAAATAAAACATAGTAAAAATTAGTGTTTAGGGTACAGATCCCCGTTAAACTACTTTTGAATCCTTAGAACACCTTAAGAAATTAAATAAATAAATATATAATGTCCATTTTATATTTTGAAAATCGTAATTTGGCTAAATATGGAGGATATATTTCGCTGTAAATGTAACCCTCTTAGTTTCGTATTTTAACTAGTGGCTTAATACTTGAGTGATGAATTTACTGGGAAGGTTAGCTTGTCTCAATGTTCTCAGATAGGGCTTACTAATAAATACTATATAAATTCCATATAAACACTTATGTAAAAGAGATTTTTTAATGGTTGATTGAATGGACGGTTTGACACATTGAGTCTAGCTCTATTAGAATCTGCTTAAATGAGTTTCGCACCATAAACATTCAGGTAACTTTAATAATAAATAAATTATCTTCAAATAAATTGGAACTTTATAAATAAATTATAGTACATATTAAATATTTAGCAAATATTACCGAATTAAAGTTTTTAAACAAATCGCACAAATTTTTTTTGGGAGATACTAGCTTTGAACGAAAATAAAAATAAAAAATTAAAAATTAAAAAAGTAAAAATCAAAATGGCTGATTAACTTGATAGTACACACGTGAGTGTCTGCTCTGTAATTTTCGTTTGTTCTTTTGTTTATTTTCACCTTAAAATGAAACTGATGTATGATGTGGGTGTTTTTTCAAGACACTCTAATCTAAGAACTCTTATTATTTGTGAACTTTTTCTGATGATTTTGTAGTGTTGCAGAGACGATATTGACATACAAATGTTGTTTGGCACAAAACAAATGAAACGGACCGTTAAATATATCTCACAGAAATTTAGAATTTTTGGAAATGTGAAAAAAATAAAAACAAAAATAAAAGTAATAAAACTAACCATGGTTATTGGAATATAATAAATATCTGTTCTATATATATATATATATATATATATTTATATATACGTATACATATTTATTTATATATATATATATATATATTTATATATATTTGTTTATTTATATATATACATATATATTTATATATATTAGTTTATTTATATATATATATATATGAATATATATTTGTTTATTTATATATATACATATATATTTATATATATTTGTTTATTTATATATATATATTTATATATATTTGTTTATATATATATATATATATATATATATATATATATATATTTATATATATAGATATAAATATATATATAAATACATATAAATAAATATATATATATATATATATATATATAAATATGTATATATATATATGAAGCTACTAGTGACGTCTCCGGCGCTCACAGTAGTACACCTAAACACTAACTCTAACCTTAACCCTTACCCTAACACTAACCCTACACCTAACTCTAACCCTAAAACTTAACTTTACCCCAAAATGGACATCTAAACCCTAACTCTAACCATAACATGTTCCCCAATGTACACCTAAACATTTACCCTAACCATTACCCTAACCTGTTCCCCCAAAAATACACCTAACCCCTAACCCTAACCTGTTCCCCAAAATGTACACCTTACCCCTAACCCTAACCTGAACCCTAACATGTTCCCCAAAATGTACACCTAAACCCTAACACTAACCCGAACCCTAACATGTTCCCCAAAATGTACACCTAACACCTAACCTAAATCCTAACCCTAACAGCCATAGTCAAAATGATTTCAATATTTGAAGTTTGTTCTTTTTTTAATCCATTTTTGTTTGTTGTGTTTTCTTTTTTCCTTTTTTTCTCTCTATTTCTAATGTCATTTTCATCCGCAAAATTATTTTCTTTTGTAAACAAAATAATAAATGCGCTCATATTTCAAGGGTCTCGGAGCGACAACAGAGCCGAATTATTCTTTCAATTCGAGATGTCGTGACCAAACAAAAAGCAAACAAAATGGAGAAGCGATGATTTTTTTAGATTGTTATTCATTGCGTGAAAACGATGCCATTTTATATTGGAAGACATTTTTTTTTGGGGGGGGGGGATAAACAAAGACATAAGAGATTCATTCCGGTAATTCTGCGCAAATTTATTTACATGAATAAAAGATGATAGTTACGCGTTTGTTTCGCTATTTGTTCGCAATTAATTAAGTTCTAGTAGCTTATTCACACAACTCTAGGTTTCTGGTGGCATCGTACATGTCTATACAAACCAGCACACACACACACACACACACACACACACACACACACACATATATATATATATATATATATATATATATATATATATATATATATATATATATCAGGTTCATATTATATTCCAATAACCATGTTCTTATTTTATTATTTTTATTTTTATTTTTTCACATTTCCAATAAACATAACATTTCTGTGAGATATATTTGTACGGTCCGTTTCATTTGTCTTGTGCCAAACAACATTTTCACATAAAAATATATATATGGTGGGATACCTAGACAGGTTGACCCCTTTTTTTTAGATACTTTGACTACCTTCCCTGCCTCTTATACACCGTCCTTGGTAAAAAAAATTCCCCACTCTCTGTATATTTATTGCTCTCTCCCCCTCTCTGTATTGGCTTCCGTTCTAAATCGTGGAACCTCCCCTCTCTAAAATGATATATTAAATATGTTTCCAATCTCTCCTCCTCCTACTCCTCAACTTACGTCTTAAATAACTCATTTCTCCCCTCTCACTAAATATGTATTAGATATGTTGTCGCTCTTTCTATATGTATATTGAATTGGTGAGTGTAAATTTCTCTTTTTTTCATTTTCAAAAATGTAATCACCTCACCTGGAGGCTTGAATAAGGCCGGAGCGTCGAAATAAATTATTACATGAGTAATTATGTGATTCCGTCTTACTTTATTTTATTTTATTCATGCTCTGTTTATTATATTAGGCTCTCATACCCGGATTTCCTTCTGGAATTCATAACACACTATATATATATATATATATATATAATATATATATATATAATATATATATATATATATATATATATATATATATATATATATATATATATTAGTACACGTATTGTATTAGTTTTTGTAGATGTAAATCCGTTAAAACTCCAGTGTTTATAAAAAGTGCTCAATAACAAGTAGAGCTGTTCTTTAGTATACATTTTTATTTATACAAACATTATTGGTTACATATGTGCATACATGTTTCGGTTGTACTCTTCACAGAGAGTCAACCTCTTCAGACCAAAGAAGACAAGGAAGTGAACATTTCTAAGTAAAAGATGAGAATACTATCACTTCCTTGTCTACTTCGGTCTGAAGTATATATATATATATATATATATATATATATATATATATATATATATATACGCCCTAAAAGTAGGTCGACATTGCGTATACAAGGGGAGATAACGCATGCGTATGTAAAGGCAAGCTTATGGTGAGCCAATTTACCAGTATTACAATTATAGCTAAAAAAAAAACAATAACAACAAATATAACTTTATGTAGATAGATATGGCGGACATATATTTCATTTGTAGTATGTTGTATATCCGGACTAGTGTTCTCATCTTGGGTGTTTTTATCACAACGTTTCGGCAGATGTATACTCTGACCTTCTTCAAGTGTACATTGTCGAACTCGGGAATCTGTCTGCAAGGACCCGCGGTGCAGTGGATATAGTACTAAGTAAACTTCAGTTCTAAGTGACAGTCATCTGAAGGTTGAGGTTCAATCCTCAGTGCGGGCGATACGAAGAATTGCGAATTACTGAAGACTTGTTCCCAGTCATGACAGATAAAACGAGTTCGACAAGATACACCTGAAGAAGGTCAGAGGTTACATCGGCCGAAACGTTGTGATAAAAACACCGAAGATGAGAACAGTGGTCCAAATATATCATATTCGACAAATTGTCAACCCTCATCTGAAAAATTCTGAAACATCTATTTCATTATCTAGAGATTCAAGTTCGAATTCTGGTGTAAGCAGTGGCACTTTTTTTATTCATATATGATACTTTTAGAGATTTGTGTGTTCTTCCGCATTCATCTCCGTTCGATTGTTTGTGCAGATGCGCACTCGCTTTTTCATGGTGAGTGACACGGCGTGATTTGGTTTCTCCTTTCGGCTTCTGTATTATTAAAGGCAGGCGCGCTTCTTTTTTTTTTTCATTCTGTGTTGATTAAGCACTTTATGTCAAACACGAAGGGTTTATCGGGTAAGGAATTACAGGTTGGGGGAGATTGATGATAGCGGTAGGGAGGTGCGAATGAAAATGGGTAACTACAAGGAGACAGGTGGTTGGAGAACAAACACAGAGAGAGAGAGGGGGGAGAGAAGGAAAAGGCGAAAGTGGAAGTGAGATGGGGGTATTAGTTAAAGTGACAAAAACAAAGATATGACGTCAGAATACGAGATAGAAGATATATCTTTCCTCTTTAACAAGTCATTATTGTATAAGTACCGAGATAGAGTACTGTTGCCACATCTAGGGAGGTGCCACTCTTGCCTGTCTTGACAAAGTACAAAATACACTTCAAAATCTAATGAGGCATGTCCTCTTCTTTTCCCTACAGCATTTTTGTCACAGAAGAGACGCTGCTAGTCTTTCTCTACTCTATCGAGATTTCCATGGAAGGTGCTCGACTGAGCTCCAATCTCTTCTCTTCTCTGTAGCCCCTTTCTCACAGAAGAGACGTTGCTAGTCTTTCTCTACTCTATCGGGATTTCCATGGAAGGTGCTCGGCTGAGCTCCAATCTCTTCTCTTCTCTGCAGCCCCTTTCTCACAGAAGAGACGTTACTAGTCTTTTTCTACTCTATCGTTATTTCTAGGGAAGGTGCTCGACTGAGCTCCAATCTCTTCTTTTCTCTGTAGCCCCTTTCTCACAGAAGAGACGTTGCTAGTCTTTCTCTACTCTATCGTTATTTTCATGGAAGGTGCTCGACTGAGCTCCAATCTCTTCTCTTCTCTGCAGCCCCTTTCTCACAGAAGAGACGTTGCTAGTCTTTCTCTACTCTATCGTTATTTTCATGGAAGGTGCTCGACTGAGCCCCAATCTCTTCTATTCTCTGCAGCCCCTTTCTCACAGAAGAGACGTTGCTAGTCTTTCTCTACTCTATCGTTATTTCCATGGAAAGTGCTCGACTGAGCTCCAATCTCTTCTCTTATCTGTAGCCCCTTTCTCACAGAAGAGACGTTGCTAGTCTTTCTCTACTCTATCGTTATTTCTATGGAAAGTGCTCGACTGAGCTCCAATCTCTTCTCTTCTCTGTAGCCCCTTTCTCACAGAAGAGACGCTGCTAGTCTTTCTCTACTCTATCGTGATTTCCATGGAAAGTGCTCGACTGAGCTCCAATCTCTTCTCTTCTCTGTAGCCCCTTTCTCACAGAAGAGACGTTGCTAGTCTTTCTCTACTCTATCGTTATTTTCATGGTAGGTGGTCGGCTGAGCCCCCGGTCTATTGTTATCAATGCGAAACATTCACAACTAAAATTCGTCTAAATACAACCACTGTAATTCTTTTTCCTTTTCCTGATGTACCTAAAACTAAACAGAACTTCCATGAGCAAAGTTTCTTTCCGGGACATACTGCTCTTGTTAACACAATGCCACGGGGCTGCACTGTCCACCTAACAAACTCATAAACCCTTATCCTTAAGTGGCCTTCTGGACTTGATAAGCAATGACTCATTAGCCCATGAAACGTCTTCACTAAGTTTCCCAACAATTGTTGTCTGCTTTGGTGCTTATTAGTGAGTTAATTGTTTCCTTTGGTTTGTGTTACGGCATATCATCCCTCGTAGTATGACTACCACGACTTCATCGAGAAGATTGACGATGCATTTGTCTGACACTAGCGCCATAGCCCAACACTTAACTAACGACCACTCCTGCCCCTGATCGGAATTCGGAAAACTCTTAGTAGAAAATACAAAAATCTTAGAATTTAGTACTAACAAACAAAAACTCCATATATTAGAATCCCTATATATATATATATATATATATATATATATATATATATATATATATATATATATAAACCCCAAAAAAAACTAATTAATAGAATTAACTTTAATATCCATAATAATATTCTAAAATGTTTATAGCTCAAAATATATTTCGTACTTAGTACATAATTCCAGCCAAAAACCTTCTATAAATACTAACGCATGGTCTAGACCGGATTAACCTCATTGCCCCTGAAGATGGACCCAGATGGGTCCGAAAGTACTTGGAAGACAGATGCAAATTATGGCAAATTCATCAGCAAATTCCCCTCCGAAACTAAGATCCTGATTCGGACTAGTGAAAGGAAAAATTAGTACAACATTCGTACCGTCGGTTTCAAGCACGGAAAGTCTTAGCCATCCGGCTCTCTTCAGCTTCTGTTGTCATCTGTTTCGGAAATGTAAAGTCACGTGACACTCTCGTTGGGACGCGTTATTTGCTCAGCGTGTAGGGTATGTTTGTTTGAACTTAAATTTAGTATAATGAAACGGTTGAGATTTAAAACCGGAGGAGATTTAAAGAGATATAAGAATTTTAAAAAAGAGAATAAAAAAAAATAAAAATAAAAAAATAAATTAAAAATTAAAAATTAAAAAATAAAAATATATATATAATGAAAAAGAAAGTAGGAAAATAAAAAAAATAAAAAATAAAAATATATATATACATAATGAAAAAAAAAGTAGGAATAAAAAATAAAAATAAAAAATAAAAATATATATATATAATGAAAAAGAAAGTAGGAAAAAAAATAAATAAAAAAATAAAAATATATATATAATGAAAAAGAAAGTAGGAAAAAAAAAAATAAAATAAAAATATATATATATAATGAAAAAGAAAATAGGAAAAAAAAATGAAAAAAAAATATAACAAATAAAAAAGTTTCTACATAATTCCCTTGAGCCAATTTTATGAATTTGTATCATTGGCCGTTACTGTTTCGGGGTTTGAAGATGTGCGTTCTAAAAGGAGGGAGAAAAAGGAAGAGAAAAAAGTTAAAGGGAAAACCGCTAATTAATTTCGTGTTTAAATTCTTTTAGACAACTCGAAGGAATTTGAATAAAGAAATCGCTGGGTCTAAGGGAGATTAATCTGTTATAATTATAAATGGTTTGAGGTCGTTTAAATAGATTTGTTAGATTAGTCTAATGACTGATAAGTAAATTGTGAAATGGTATATATATATATATATATATATATATATATATATATATATATATATATATATATATATATATATATATATTTAATTTTTTTATTTATAAATACAGATTTAAATCAGACATATGGACCGGCGGTTTCTGACAGGAAAAAGGTTGGATCCCCAAATCGATGCTGACGAAGACGGGATTTGGGGATCCAACCATATTCCTGTCAGAAACCGCCGGTCCATATGTCTGATTTAAATCTGTATTTATAAATAAAAAAATATTACGCTCTTACTTTAATTTAATTGAACACTCTGCTGGTATTTCCCATTTATTCTTTTTTGAGTATACCTGTATACTTATATATATATATATATATATATATATATATATATATATATATATATATATATATATATATATATAAATATACTAGATAAACTGTCTAGGCCTTGAGAGTCTATTATATGAAAGAGAGTGAATAACTAATATTATTAATAAAGAGGAATGGGCTGGGCGGAGGTGAAAAAGGGTTAGGAAGAATGGGGAAGGGGGAAACAGAGACAGATAGAGGGACGGATTGAGAGAAGTAAAGAGATAGAAGTTTTAATGCTTTTTAACCTCTTGTATTTTTTATAACCCCGGCGTAACGTCGTGTAAGAAAGGGTGCATTGATCATTAGACGGTGAAGAAGTTTTTTTATGTTATCTGAAGACCTTTAAAATGAAGGGGTGAGATTTTGCTCCAAGTTGGGTTTGTAGGGAGTATTTACGTTGAGGAAGTACAAGCGCAGTACGGTTTGTGAAGAACTTGTAAAACAACCACAATCGACAATCATTTATAAAGAGGTATACAAAAAGGCGGTACTACTCCAGGGTTTGCGCCTAATTTCCGGGACTGCTCGACAGCAGCGAGCCGACAGCTAACGGAAGCGTCCGAGACCTGCCGAGTCGAAAACGAGGCTGGCGTCGACGCTGTATAAACAAAACTAAAAAATCGTTTTAAAAAATGGATGGTCGGCAGACGACAACAATATAAGGCGATGAATATACGGAAAGAAAAAGAAATGCATATATTTTTATAAAAAATGAACAAACCCATAGCTGAAATGAATAAACTTTTTTTAATTACTTTTTAACTATTTTTTTTTTTACCTTTTAGAAATGAACGATGAACGCTGAAATAAATAAACTGTTTTTTGGGGGTATTTTTTAACCAATTATTTTTATAATTTTTTTTTTTTAAATTAGTTGTTTTTTTCTTTTCGTAGATTTTTTAGGGTGGGGGGAGTTTCGATCTTTTCTCGGAGAGGTAGCGCTTGTTTTTTGTTTTTTCCCAGTCGCCATATCCTGGGACCACAGGTAGATCATCTTTAGGATTGTCGGAATTTCCAAATTTGATCTCGAAAAAGAAACGTCCCCGATCGCAACGAAATCCAAGCCCGGCATTCCTGGGTGGGGCATCTCCAGTCATATCTGTCAGCTATATGTTTCCTAGCAGTAAACCGGCAAAGTCGGTCGCATCGCCTACACCGCATTACGGTGGCCAGCAGAGCTTTCTGCTGACAAAAGTTCATGACATCCTCCGGAGATTCAACGGTGCGACAAAGTTGCTCAAAATTCATTTTGTTATGTTAGCTTGTCTTAGCGTCTCCTTCCAATACTTATCGGCTGATTGGTCAGTTTTGTTTACAGCCTCGTTTTCGACTCGGCAGGTCTCGGACGCTTCCGTGAGCTGTCGGCTCGCTGCTGCCGAGCAGTCACGGAAATTAGGCGCAAACCCTGGAGTAGTATCAAAAAAGCTATTTGGCTCTGAAGCGGTCGTAATGTTGAAACCTTAACAAGTTGACTATTTATTAATTTATTTATCTACCTCCCACAGCGGTAAGATGTGACACAAGGTCAGGAAAGTAGGTTTTAAAAAGCCAGCGTCCGAGAATTTGAGCACTCTGGCCTACAAAAAATGCCTTGGCAGCCCCGTCGGCATTCCCCGGTAGGGGCGCCTCAGGCAGTAAGCAATAACTTACTCCACCCCAAAGATGGGAGGCAAAGCCTGGGAGGGTGGACCTCCTAGAACTGCACAGGGTAAACCCACAAACCGGCGGAATTAAGACCCGAAGGCCAAGACGACCCCAGTTTATAGGGTGTAGTATCCATCGGAACAGATACTACACTTTGATCTTGGCAAAAAGTTGACTATTTGTATGCATTTATTTACTATAACATGCAACACATTTGTAAATGAATGACTTTTTTAACTTTATGAAATCCATTTTTTTTTTCATGTTTTTTTTTCTTTTTCTTCTTTGTGTGTTTTCAGAGGGACCGTTGTCGAAATTTATGAAATTTATGAAATCCATCTTTTTTTTTTGTTTTTCCTGTTTTGTTTGTTTTTTGTTTATTTTCTTTGTGTGTTTTCAGAGGAACCGTTGTCTAAATTTACGAACTTTATGAAATCCATTTATTTTTTGTGTTTCATGTTTTATTTTATTT
>OY744554.1:40502341-40512341 GCA_963556195.1 Sepiola atlantica
CCATAGATTGACTATTGGTAGCTGAATGTGCTGCTGATTACAAAGATGGCGTTTATCTAAAATTTGATTTGCTGCTGATTACAAAGATGGCACCAATTGTTAATTTTATTTGCAGCTTATTACAAAGATGGCGTTTATCTAAAATTTTATTTGCTGCTGATTACAAAGATGGTGTTCAAAATCTTATTTGCTGCTGATTACAAAGATGGCACCAATTGTTAATTTGTTTTGCTGCTGATTACAAAGATGGCACCAATTGTTAATTTTATTTGCTGCTGATTACAAAGATGGTGTTTAATTAAAATCTTATTTGCTGCTGATTAGAAAGATGGCACCAATTGTTAATTTTTTAATTTTTTTATTTTTATTTATCTACCTCTCACAAGGTAAGATGTGACACAAGGTCGGGAAAGTGGGATTTGATAAACCAGCGCTCGAGAAAGTGAGAACTCTGGCCATTAAAAATTGCCTGGGCAACCCGTCGGCATTCCCCGGTAAGGCCGCCTCAGGCGATTAGCAATAAACTAACCCCTTCCCGAAGGGTGAGAAGGCAAAGCCTGAGAGGGGGTGGACCTCCTAGAACTGCACAGGACCAACTCACAGACCGACGTAAATCAATCCCCGAAGACCAAGACAATACCGGTCTATGGGGTGCAGTATCAATCGGAACAGATACTACACTCTGATCCCGGCCAAAAGGCCGAGAAAAAACCCACACTTAGACAAAACCACACGCATACATAAATCACTCGCAAACTCAAACCTCATGCAGACCATGCAAACTACGTACGCGCATGCGCAAACAAACCGGACGTTTAACTGACGCATTTATCTATGTTATGAAAATTTATTTCAGTGATAACTCGAGCAACAAATAACAAATCAAAAAATAACATAATAAAACACGTCAATCGAAAATGAATTCTAATTATTTGAGCCGGAAGATTTCCCTGGGGAGATTTTTAACAAATACACCGTTAGCATCTAACTTTCATTATTGATTTATTTATTTTTTATTTTTTATTTTTAGAAAAAATATTCATGGCGATAGATTATATGCAACAATTATCTGCCTAACCTTGCATCGTATATATCATCATTTTCATCAAGTTATTTATCAAACTACGACCAGGCATGACCCTAACCGGTGATGCCCGGGAAAGAATACCGATTCACCTGCACCTCTGCTCCGTAATAACCGTTTATTTTTATTAAAGAAAAGGTGAAGTGGTCTTTAGCTTTACTGGACCATCGACTTGAGATGGTGTCTATATAAAAATAAAAAAAGCACTGGTCCCCATCACCGCACCGGGTTGACGTCAAGAAAGGCATGCTGCCTACAAAAAATTGCCTCAGTTAAGGAAATGCCTTCCAAAGTAACCTGGCCAGAGATAAGTTTGGAAGTTAATTTCTAAAAGTCGTCCAACACATGCCAGCATGTAAAACAGACGTTAAACTGATGATGATGATGATGATGATGATGATGATGATTTCTTTTTAATGGGAATCGCTCCAGACAAGGCATGAAGCCACTTGATGTAAAGAGCTAAAAAAAATACTACTTCAAGGTCAAAAACTAGTCAACGATAAGCGTTAGATGGATAGATTGCGACCCAGAAAACAGCAATTATTCCCCCTTTGTCAGAAACATCTCTTATGGAATGTGAGGATTAAAGGACAAAATAAAAGAAGCGAGAGTTACGAGGTTGCCGAAAGTAAACCCAAGTTAGTCACTTTCTACTCTCCTTTTGATAAGAAAGTGTATGGCATGGGGTTTTATTTAGAATTCAATATGAGCGCCAACATTCGCAACCAGCTTCTGAAGCCGCCTGGGGACCGCATCAACTGATTTCTCAAGAAACACTTTTTTATAACTAATACGCACCACTTATCAAGGTTAAGAAAGACTCGTAACTATCGCTCCTCCTCTTCTATTTTTAAATCTTTATATCCCATGAGTGATGTATTTGAATCGGGTACCTTCGTGGGGAGGGTTCCTGAAGGTTGCCTACATCCATAGTGAAAGTGATGCTATGAAATCGACTGGATTTGAACCTGGCACACCCAAGTCATCAATCCACATTACACACGAGAACCTCCCCATTTTGTTTAGTTAACCTCTATAAATAGATGTAAAATATTTTTTTGGATTATTTAAAAAATATTTTATCCGGATACATAATCTGATTACTATTATAAACATAGAAATATACGGCTGAATCACGTGGGCACACTATTTCCCATAAGATCATTGAAGTTAAGCGACGTGGTACTTGGTCAGTACTAAATGGGTGACCATTTGATAATACCAGGTGCTATTTGTGCTCTCCGCTTATCTCGGCATTGTTTCCAATCGTCTTTGGATTTTTCTTGCTACTGGAATCGAGCAATGCCGACTCAAAGGAGGTGTGGTTGTAGATTGCGCAACCCTTGCTTCACAATTACACGTAGCAGGCAACTTTACAGGGGGTATCCGTTGTCTCTCAAGACATGAGAAATATTCAGACGCTTCTCTGTGTTTCCTTCGACAAATTTAACCTCCACAGGTAACATGAATTGGAACAAATACATTGAAGACATTGCCAAGGCTGCTGCAAAGAAGGTGGGCTCCCTCTATCGTGCTAGTAAACTCCTCACCCCTGACATTATCTTGTATCTCTACAAAGCCACCATCCGCCCATGCATGGAGTATTGTTGCCACATCTGGGCTGGTGCATCATCTACAATCTCTCCCTCCTAGACAAGGTCCAAAAAAGAGTCGCAAACCTAATAGGTCCCTCACTGTCAACCAAGCTCCAGTCCCTGTCCCATCACCACAATGTAGCATCCTTGTGCTTGTTTTAAAAATACTTCAATGGATTATGCGCCGATGAATTGGCTACCCTGGTGCCCCCCTCGACGTAAATTCACTAGACAAACTCGACAATCAACTAAATCTGATCAATTCACTGTGGAGGTCCCCAGATGTCGAAGAGCTTTCTACTCCAATAGCTTCTTTCCTCGTGCTACTGGCCTCTGGAACTCCCTCCCTACACCCTGTTTCCCCGACAGTACAGACATGCATAAATCTAAAACTAATGTAAACAGACATCTCGCTGCGCAGATCCCAGTTTAGGTTGACCCCTCCCCAACCACTTCCCCTTTTCTTTCTTCTCAGTAGCCCCTTACGTCTACAGTGGCGGCCTGCCTTGTTTGGGGTGAACTATGTTTAAAAAAAAAACAAAAAAAAAAACTTGTATTTGCTGTTGATTACTATTCAGCTTGCGTTCGGATACAGCAACCATACCACCAACGATGTGCCTTTTCAGAAGAATTGGTGCTGTGGTTTCGTAATTCACAGCATTTAGACACACACACGCGCGCATACAGACATAGACATATACTGGGGAGTTTGAATTACCTACTGGGGAGTTTGAATTACCTACTAAACACTATCCTCGAGTGTCTTCGGTCTCTCTGTACAAGGGTTTGTCAGGACAACCTGACATAAGGATACTTACCCCTACAAGTAAACCCTGACCAAATATTCAAAATTACATAGTATCCGCAGCACAAATAAGATCCCCTCATACGAGGAATAGTGCATCTTCTCCTAGCGATGTTACCTCAAGTAACACCACGTAGCTGGATACTCCACCAGACTAGATGAATTCTTGTCCAGGAATCCGGTAAGACCAACAGACCACAAGAAAGATATACTATGACATACTTGACTGGTCAGTTGGGGAGAGAATAAATTTATTATTCTTAACTTTTTACTAACTCAATGTTTGAGAAATAAAAGAAGAATTTTAATAGAATATTCGGGTATCTATGTATCTCATATAGAGATCAAGTGTTAGCCCCAGGAAGGGGCCCCTTGATTTCTGAGAACTTCGACTGAAGTAAAATGAAACATTAAGGGAGACATACACACGCGCGCACACAGACATACACACGTGCGTACACACGCCAAGGGTGATTGGAAAGTAACTTCCTATCATCAAGTGCTCTAATTTATTATTGAAACATGATTACTAAAAGAAATATATATGATAAGAATGTATATAGCATAGGGTGTTTTTTTTTAATTCGCTATTGGCGCCAGCATTCGCCACCAGCATCTTTTTTCTTTTGCTACTAATAAGTCACCACTTATTCAGGCTAAAAGAGACTCGTTTGTAGAAAAGTAAGTTCCTTGTGAAATCAGTTGATGCGGTTACCAGGAAGCTTGAGAAGCTAGTAACGAATGCTGGCGCCTATATTGCAGGATAAGTGTTTAAGAGTTTGACTCGAGGCTAAAGGTCACAGAGTTTGACTGGTGGATGGTGAGATAACATCCCGTTCACCGGCACGATGGTTGTAGCGGAGCAGAAATTGATTATTTACGGGGGACGGTTCAACTAGAACTTGTTTACATTGGACTTGAAGACGACCATATTGTAGTCGGCAGGGAAGTAGGTTTGCGACACCCGGTTCCACAGTTCCATGGAAACAAGCTCTGCCTATGGAGGTTTCGTTTTATTTTTGGGCCCGCAGAGGAAGAAAGGGAAAGTATTGACGGTGGTAGTAGCTAGGCGGGGTTTTATTGTGAATGTTTTACAAGGGAGGGGGGGTCATTTGAGCTCAGTCGAGCCTCTACCATGAAAATAACGGTAGAGCAGAGAAAGACTAGCAACATCTCTTCTATGAGAGTTTGTCAGAATACTAAAAAAAAAAGGTGCTTCTATAATAAATTCTGTATTGATTGGTATTAACACAGCCATTAAGGCTAAAAGACACTCGAGGATAAGGCTTAATGATATGGATTGATTGATAGTTGAATTATGATTAATATTATGAGATGATAAAAATCCCCACATTTCGCCTCATTAAACCTCCAGTAACTTTTGGCCTTGATAAGTGGGGACACAATAGCAAAAAAAGTGTTTTAATAATAATAATAATAATAGTAATAATAATAATAATTATAATAATAATAATTATAGTAATAATAATTATAATAATAATAATAATAATAATAATAGTAATAATAATAGTAATAATTATAATAATAATTATAATTATAATGATAGTAATAATAATAGTAATAATTATAATAGTAATAATAATAATAATAATTATAATAATAATAATTATGATAATAATAATTATAGTAATAATAATAATAATAATAATAATAATAATAATAACTTTTCATGATAGTAACTCTTACAACGAATTTTAAACACGATTTTCCAGTAATCAAAACTAATGGCTTTAATTGGCGTTGCACATGTGGCTACTGTGCAAGGAGAACGTAGATTAGACATAAAAGGGTTAGAAAAATATTGTTCGAAAGCTAGAGCTGTTGTGAAGAGTTATCTGCCCCTTATTTACCTCTCCAACACTAAAAGACAAGTAAAACGTTTTTTTCGGCTTTTTATTATACAAGCACCAAAAAAAAAAATTAAATAATAAAAATAAAACAAATTTAATGCATATAAATATAGACACCCCCCCCCCCCCTCAGTTTTGGTGGAGGACCAAGGGAGCTGTGGCAGTTTTCTGAATCTGCTTTGCCATGAGAAAGTTCTAAGTACCAACCCCGTTATTGTTGAATCAATCCCGTGACAACCGTTTCTCCCAGGGGTGGGGGTGGGGGTGGGGGAGGAGACCAAATAAATATGAATATCGAAGAATGGCTCGTGTTCCACGGGCGACGGAAAGCTCTTCGAGTATTTCCGTATAAATCAAATTGATTTTGCCGGTCAAATCTTAAGCGACAATTTCCGACGTGCCGTTTGGCCGGATTGCGTTGGCCAAACCGGTGGAAATAGGCATCCATTTACTGTCCATTCGCTCCCGGACATTTTCGATCGAGATCTATGGTCAACCATTCGGAAGGAAAGCCGGCGAAAATCGCACTTTGTCGGACATGACGCGATTGGAATTGATTGCAACGGAATTGGGAACGAGCGAAGGCATAAATTCCGTGTTTCCGGACTTTCCACTCACGGAACGTATTAACCGGAGGGGGAAAAGGGTGTCAGAACGTTGTGAAGTTTTTGCAGCGAGTTCACTTTCTTCTTACAGGGGTGGATAATTTGGGTAAAGTGAAAATAAAGAGTAAAAATTAATTTAATATTGTATTGTTTTAATTATTCTGAAAACTGTTCTGGTCTTGGATGTAATACTTACAACGTTTCAGCCGATGTAACCTCCGAGTGTGTTGTTTTTCAGAAAGGAATGTTCTCTGGGAGTGCGCTCCTGTTTTTTTTTGTTTTTTTTTGCAGCCATGGAGCGGAACGATCATTATTTTTATCCCGCCGTGTGGAGACAAGTAATCAGGGACTTGTTTGAAAATACTATTGCGAATGTTGAATTTTTCAACAGGTTATTTTAAGCTGCAGATGGAGCGGGGGAAATGCAGCTCCTTTTTTTAGGAGTGAGAGCAGCTCCCAAACTAGTGGAAGAAGATAAGGAACAACGGATGGAATAGGCAGAATGTTTGCTCAAAAAGACGGACTTGCAAACAACCATGTTGAAGTCATCCGGGAAGCAGCTACGCAGTATTGTCTTCCACAGATTGGAAGTTCTTGAAAATAAAACCTATGTTCATAGCAGTTCCATTTCGTTTAAGGTGCAGTTCATACTCTAATAGCTTTGTAAAATCGAGGAAACAGGGAGCAGGGAGGGACTTTCTTGGAAAGAAACTCTGTTAATGGAAGTTTAATTTGGTTTTAGTTGTTAATTTTTGTTCACCCCATACTACAACGGAGGCAAAAGGGGCTATTGTAATAGGGGCCAAATTTATAGGAGAGCAACCTGGGTGGGGAGTTGCGTAACAAGATGTTTTTTTATATTACATTTAAATTTCTGCATGTGGTTACAATCGGGAAAACTGGGAGCAGGGAAGGGAATTCCAAGGGCAAGCGGTTCGAGGAAAGAAGCTATTAGTGTATAAAATGTTCCGGCATCTAGGGACCTCTACAAAGAAGGGGTGTGATTTTGCTGTTAGTCGAGTAAATCGGGGGTACAAGTGCAGTGCGTTCATCAGATTTTTTTTAGCATTTGACCTGAAAACAATCATGTTACAGTCACTCGGGAAGCAGTTATACAGTATCGTGTTCCATATAGATATGATGTTCTTGGAAGCATCTCTTTTCATAAAAGTTCCATTTGGTTTGAGATGCACAGAGGAAGAAAGGAAACTCAGTTACAGTGGTTGTAGGTAGACGAGTTCTTGCTTCGAACGTTTTCCACCTGATCAGATACGTAGTGTTTGAGTTATCAACATTTTCATGGCATAACTTCAGGGATACTTCATGCAATACGGAGAAATAAGCGACAGATAAGAATTTGGCTTATACTTACGTTGTCAATCGGAGGTATGTTGTCTCACGACCGACTTATGTTTTTTGTCAAAATAGCAATAACATCTCATCTGTCTCAGTACTTCCACGGAATGTGCTCCGACGAACTTACCGCATGTGTATTTTCTTCAACGTAGATACCTCGACAGAGCCGGCTAGTAGCAAAATTCTACCCCTCCACTATAGAAGACTCGAGATGCCCGAAAAATTATTCTTATAGCCTTTTTTCTCGAACCGCGTGCATTTGGAATTCCCTGCCTGCTCTCGGTTT
The DNA here is from genome assembly GCA_963556195.1 of Sepiola atlantica. Classification (NCBI taxonomy): domain Eukaryota; kingdom Metazoa; phylum Mollusca; class Cephalopoda; order Sepiida; family Sepiolidae; genus Sepiola; species Sepiola atlantica. The sequence goes on from OY744554.1 coordinate 40,509,947, forward strand.
CGTCGACTGTACTAATATGTAGAAATTTAAATGTAATGTGAACAAACATATTGCTGCCCAACTCAGGTTGCCCTCCCATAAAGTTGGCCCCTTATCACAGTAGCCCCATTTGTGCTTCAGTGGAAGTATGCCTTGTTTAGAGCGAACAAAAGTTGACAAGAAAGCTACAACCACTACAGGAAACTTACCTTTTTATCCTCTGAGCTTCCATGAACGGAGTTTCTTTCCAAGAAAGTCCCTCCCTGCTTTCTGCTTCCTCGACTCTTCTGACAGGCAGAAATTTAAATGTAATGTGAACAAATATCTTGGATTCTACACCCCATAAACTGGTATCGTCTTGGCCTTCGGGCCTTGATTAACTCCGGTCTGTGGGTTTGTCCTGTGAAGTTCTAGGAGGTCCACCCTCCCAGGCTTTGCCTCCCCTCTTTGGTGAGCAGTAAGTTTATTGCTTACTGCCTGAGGCGCCCCTACCGGGGAATGTCGACGGGGCTGCCCAGGCAATTTTTAAATGGTCGGAGTGCTCACCTTCTCGGGCGCTGGCTTATCAAATCCCACTTTCCCCACCTTGTGTCACATCTTACCTCTGTGGGAGGTAGATAAATACCATCTTGTTACCCGACTCCCGAATTAGGATAACCCCTATAAATCTGGCCCCTAATTCACGGTAGCCCTTTTTCGTCTCGGTTGCAATGGGCCTTGTTTGGGATGAATTAAAGTATTTTTAAAAAAAACATTAATCTAAAAATAACGTCAGAATTTGTTGGTGTTGTTGGTGGTGTTGTTGTTGTTGATGTTGCCGCTGCTGCTGTTGTTGTTGGTGTTGTTGTTGCTGCTTCTGCTGCTGTTGTTGCTGCTGCTTTTCTTAATCGTAAACGTTTTTTTTCTTTTTCTTCTTTTCCAGAGGAGTACCTCGAGTACTTCTATCCAACACCGTACTCAGTTGTTTTTGGGAACAACGAAAAAACCTATGATCGGGTCACTCCGAACAGATGCGCTCGAAATTGTTTGGAAGAAACGTCGATTGTGTGTCGTTCTTTTGATTACCAAGTAAGTCGACGTTTTATTTTCGTTCACGCACGAAGAAAAAAAGTTAAATAAAACTTTAAAAAATCAAGCCAGCGTCAACGTGGTGTTAAATCAACATCCGAGGAACAGCCGAGTTTCGCAGCGTCTAATATAAACGAAACTATTGCATATAGATAGCAAACATAAGCCAATGCAATTCCAAATTTATAATACTAAACATTAATTAATTATGAACGGTTTTAAAAATAGTTATGCTAATTAGGCAGTCAAAAGGTTCTCTCTTAATCTTTTATATTCACTATATATACAGAATATCAAGAACTCGGCCTTTTGGCTAAGATCAAAGTGTAGTATCTGTTCCGATGGATACTGCACGCTTGTCCTGTGCAGTTCTAGGAGGTCCACCCTCCCAGGCTTCGCCTCCCCTCTTTGGGGAGGAGTAAGTTTATTGCTTACTGTCTGAGGCGCCCCTACCGGGGAATGCCGACGGGGCTGCCCAGGCAATTTTTAAATGGCCAGAGTGGTCACCTCTCGAGCGCTGGCTTAAAAAGTCCAACTTTCTCGACCTGACCTTTGGTCACATCTTACCTTGTGGGAGTAAGATAAACACTGGCCTTGTGCCTAACCTTCTGGGGAGGTAAATAAAATGTTGTATCATTGATACACGCCATAAACTGGTATCGTCTTGGCCTTCGGGGCTTGATTTACGCCGGTCTATAGGTCTGTCCTGTGCAGTTCTAGGAGGTCCACCCTCCCTGGCTTCGCCTCCCCTCTTTGGGGAGGAGTAAGTTTATTGCTTACTGCCTGAGGCGCCCCTACCGGGGAATGCCGACGGGGCTGCCCAGGCAATTTTTAATGGCCAGAGTGCTCACCTTCTCGGCGCTGGCTTTTCAAGTCCCACTTTCCCGACCCGAGCTTGGGTCACATCTTACTTGTGGGAGTAAGATAAACACTGGCCTTGTGCCTAACCTCCTGGGGAGATAAATAAAATGTTGTATCATTGATTGATACACCCCATAAACTGGTATCGTCTTGACCTTCGAGGCTTGATTTACGCCGGTCTATGGTTCTGTCCTGTGCAGTTCTAGGAGGTCCACCCTCCTAGGTTTTGCCTCCCCTCTTTGGGGAGGAGTAAGTTTATTGCTTACTGCCTGAGGCACCCCTACCGGGGAATGCCGACGGGGCTGCCCAGGCAATTTTTAATGGCCAGAGTGCTCACCTTCTCGGGCGCTGGCTTTTCAAACCCCACTTTCCTGACCCGACCGTGGGGCACATCTTACCTTGTGGGAGAAAGATAAAACTGGCCTTGTGCCTAACCTCCTGGGGAGGTAAATAAAATGTTGTATTATTGATTTAATTAACAATAACC
>OY744554.1:40522341-40549841 GCA_963556195.1 Sepiola atlantica
TTCAATGATAACATTGCCAATTCAAGAAATTAATTTTTCTTTAAGTCATAGGGATTTTATTGACACGGAATTTAGGGGCCTTTTTCGTAATATCTACAAAATAATTTACAAACTTTTATTATATTTTAAACATCTACAGTGCGTTATTTTCATCCTTTTCCCCATCCCATGTGTGTGTCTTCAAAATAAAATTACTTTCAAATCTTCACTTTTTCGGAAGACGTTCGCCAACACGAACGAAACCGGTCAAATCTCTTGTTTTTGTTTTTCTCCTGCACTTTAACTTGTTTTTTGTTTGTCATTTTTCACACAATTTGTTCACCATGACATTTCATTTTCATGAATTATCGTGTACCTTAACCCATATATATATATATATATATATATATATATATATATATATATATTGGCAATTAAAATCACTTTTCATATCAAGTTCCAAATAAAGAGCATAAACAAAGTTATTATAATTGTTTACAGCTGTTTAGAGTCAGTGTTTATTTTAAGTCATAAAATAAAGCAAAAAGATAGACCGACACGGTTTGTATTATAGATTCATTAGGATATTATATTCACTACTTACTCGTGCGTGGATCAACGACGAATTCTTCTGTTGGTCCGGAATAATCAGATTACTCGAACTCTTCAAACATGAACACGATGTTTTATTTGCTCTTCGTCTGGTTGGAGTCATCGATAAACACCACGAGAAAAAACAACAACCCTGGCCGGACTATTCAAGTGGATACTCCATAAATGTTTAATCGTCCTGTTTGGACTGCGGCGAAAACAGATTGGACATTGTTATCGACTGGTTATCTTCCAAGAAAAATAAACAAAAAACAACAACAAAAAAACGATATCGCTCATCTGTTGAACATTATAGATTCTAGTCATAGCTGACGGCATAACTTCTCAACGGTCAGCGAGAAACGTTGTTGTCCGGCTTGAGTGGACAAGGACACAAGAACAAATTATGGTACGGATAATTAGGTACGGAAAGGTCATGGGTATATAAAAAATAAATGACTAATTAAGAAGTATGGAAATCACTCATGAATATATGCAGACATGTTAGAGATTATATATATATATATATATATATATATAGAGAGAGAGAGAGAGAGATAGATAGATAGAGATAGAAGAAAAAAGAGTGATAAATATGCGACGATTGTCCAAATTTATTTCAAATGTCAATTGTTCAATGCAAGGTGTATTCAGTAATAAACTAGTGTTTATTATTCTTTCCTGTATTTCTCCTCTGATGATAAGATCTCGATCTTTGAAAAGCCTTGGCTTAAGGAAAGAATAATAAACACTAGTTTATTACTGAATACACCTTGCATTGAACAATTGACATTTGAAATGAATTTGGACAATCGTCGCATATTTATCACTCTTTTTCTTCTATCTCTACAATTGCTCTATCTCGTATATTGAGCTAAACCTCTTTACTATAGGTTCCATCTACTAAAAGTTTTACTTTTGGTTTATCTTTGATCCTACTATATATATATATATATATATATATATATATATATATATATATATATATATATATATATGTAAATTATAACTAAAAGGTAAACTTTTAGAGAGTTGGACTTATTGTGAAATAAGGAAAGCTCAATATACTGGATAGAGCAAACATATGGTGAGTCAATGAAAATTGATAAGACCTGCAAATGGAAGCAAATCGATATCTTCAGTTGTTCAAAACAAGGAGCAGTTTAGTTAATAAAAAACATTTATTTTTCTTCTCTTTCATTCCTTAAACCAGGCTTTTCAAAGATTAAAATCTTATCATCAGAGGAAAAATTATGATCGATAAGTTGACAGGATAGGACTGTCAAAGTTTCAAATTTGAAAGAGTTTTTTTTAAAAGATTTTAAAGTTCAAACGGGCATGGGAATCTCCAATAACGAAATCCAAAAAAACGTGGGGCTCAGAAATATTGGTAAATCCAGAAGTATCTGTATAAAAATCCAACGACGACATATGATAATTTATTTCATTTTGACTACAAAATTGATTTTGTTTCACGAGAGCAGTTTGAGGGACTCCCGATCATCAGGTCTCGAAATAAAATTATGCCTGTTAAGATAGGATCATAATCACACAAAGTTTTTTGAAGGTGATAGAAGTTTAAAATAAAATTAAAGATGAATTAAACAAAAATACAAGTAAAAAGGAAAAAAAGAAAATGAGAAAAAGAAAAAGGAAATATTAAAGTATAAAATATAAGAATTGAAGGCAGAGATAAGAGCTACACGAGACAGAGGAAGGAAACAGAAAGAGAGGACGGAAACGCAGACATGGCCGTTTCCTGCAACAGTCCTTCTCCCACTGATGAGGGTAAAAAAAACAGGAAACGATATCGACCGCAGGTTCAAAACACTTAAATAATTTACATTATTTTACGCGGTTCGTCTAAAAAGTATCCGACCTTAGGCCAGAAAAAAAATATTTAAAATACGTGACGAGTTTAGGACCCGTATCCCCTTCAAACTAGGTCCCTTTATTTTTCCGTGCGAAATAGAGACAATAGGGCGGCGCCACTCTACACAGTGAAGTAAGATACCTTCATGCGCATGTGTGAGTTTTATCACCGCCTTCCTGCGCGTTAGTCGCTGCCTGTCGGTCGCTGAGTGGGGTGCTACACAACGTGTTCGTCGGATTACCGATTCTCTCAAGATGACTGAACGTATTGCGCAAAGGTACTGCATCAAACTTTGTCAAAAGCTTGGTGATTCTCAAAGCAAAACAATTCGTAAGATCTAGAAGGTGTTTGGAGAAGATGCGATGAGTGTAACACAAATTAAGGAGTGATTCAACCGATTCAAAAATGGCCGCATATCAGCGGAGAGTGACCAACGTTCTGGCAGACCCCAAACTGCTCGAAGTGCAGCTGTTGTTCAGAGAGTGCCAAATTTGGTGATGTCGGAGTGACTAAAGATTCCGCACATGCAATTTTGCGTGATGATTTGAACATGCACAGAGTGGCTGCGAAATTTGTGTCCAAGTTGTTGTCGCAAGAAAAAAATGACCTCCTTTTTCAAGTTGCACAGGACCTTCTGGAAACCGCCAACACTGATCCTGGGTTTCTGAACACCGTGGTAACTGGAGATGAGTCGCCGGTGCACGGATACGACCCAGAAACAAAAAGACAGTCGTCGCAATGGAAGCATTCCGAGTCTCGAAGGCCAAAAAAAGCGCGACAAGTGTGAAGCCAAATCAAGGTTAAGTCTGACAGTCTTTGATATCCGTGGAATTGTGCATCACGAATATGCACCGGAAGGACAAACAGTGACAAAGGAGTACTATCAAGATGTTCTCCTGCGTCTCCGTAATGCAGTTCGGCGCAAACGACCAGACATGTGGACGGCGAAAAATTGGCAACTGCATCACGACAACGTCCTCGCACATTCTTCCCAATCACTCCAACATTTATTGGCCAAACATGGAATTCCAGTCGTTCGCCAACCTCCCTACTCTCTAGAAATGGTTCCTTGCGACTTCTTGGTTGTTTTCAAAATTGAAGACACCACTGAAAAGTACCCGTTTTGAGACTAGAGAAGAGATAATGCGGAACGCGACGGTGGAGATGAACACCATTCCTATTCCAAATAAATACTTCTATAGGTGTTTCCGGCAGTTGATGGATCGGTGGGATAGATGTGTGCAAGCACAATGGGCCATATTTTGAAAGGGATTAAGGCCCCAACCCCGTCAGGTATTTGAAATATTTTTCTTGCCTAAGGTCGGATACCTTTTAGACATACCTCGTATATATATATTCAAACCCCTCATTTTATTTCGCGTGCCTTCTAACGACCTACCTACAAATCACTTTCACCGCTGGACTTTTTGACACCGGATGTTTTTGCAATCGGACATTTGCTTGCATTCTGGCAGCATCTTGCCTTGTTTGTTCCCCACAATCTTTGTTTCACTTTTTCAAATTTTAAATCTTGGCCTTTGCCAACTTATCTATCCCAGCAATTTCCTCTGATGATAAGATTTTGATCTTTGAAAAGCTTAGCTTAAGGAAAAAATTAATTGAATAAATTGCCTTTTTGCGGAATATACCTTGCATTGAGCAACTGAATTGAAAAAAGACCTGCCTTTCGCTTTTCTAATTCCTTTTCATCCTTCTACCTATATATAGGTCAATTTCTGACCTAATAATAAGAATGATTAAACAAGGTGGCGATCAGAATAAAATATTTAGACAATTAAATAAGGCAATTAATCGTCATCCTGATGCTGTTAAGTCTTATGAAATTAATCAAAATAAATTGATAGAGAAAATCCAAAGCTATCTAAATATAAATAAAAAATAATGTAGAATATGTATAATCGTATATATAACACATACTAATTATATAAAAAAATAGTTACGTTTAATAGACAGTAGAAAGGGATGAAGAACTAAAGAAATGTTGAAAAAGTTAAAAAAAAAAAGAAGAAGAAAGAGAAAAAAATCGACAGTTAGCTTATAACGCCGATTGGAAACGCTGTGAGTTTAAAAAAAGAGGAAGAAAGAGAGAAAGGATGGACAGTTGGCTTATGAACGCCGATTAGAGGCGCTGGGAATTAAAAAAAAAAGAAGAAGAAAGAGAAAAATCAGCAGTTAAGTTTATGAACGCTGTGAGTTGACAAGGAGGATTAATATTTATTTGAAATTGATGTCAAGGAATTGAACAACAAAGAGAGGAGGAGGAGATGGAGGGGGAGAAAAAAGAACTAAAAGTATATATATGTATATATATATAATTTAAAAATGTTTTTAATGGATTCGTCTACACACTTTAAAATGCAGCAACATTTTTGTAAGTAACGGATAAATTTTATTAGACAGACGAACAACACAGGTAAGGAGGACTTTTTTCTTTTTTTTAATAACTAATATAAGTTAGCAAAACATTTATACGGAACAAAACTTAGGTTTAGTATACGAAACGTTTATGTTTTTGTCTTTTAAGGGGAGTGGGGGCTAATGAACTCTGCTGGGAAGCCATGAAATTAAATACTGTCTTGTTTTTTAAATTCCCAAAACAGTTTTTCATGGTAAACAACTGATGATCCCTTAAATAATGTTAGAAGCAAACTAATATAATAACTGAAAAAGTTAAATTGACTTACATGAGTGATTTTTCACTGAACGATTTGGGACTTAAGTTTGTTTTTTTGTTTTTTTTTTAATATAGTTTTAATGGTTGAGAAACTTCCAAGACTATATATATATATATATATATATATATATATATATATATATATCAGAAAATGGTTGTTTGCTAGATTTTTATAATTTTTACATTTTTAAAACGTATTCATTTAGTATTTGCTGAAGTGTTTCACCCAGGAAGGGGCTATTTAGTTTCTAAGAACTGAAGCAAAAATAAAACAAAAAAATAAACATATACATATAACTTTATACATAGATAGTGATTTTCGAATAGTGAAATGAGGAATTCTTTGACGTCAGGCGTCAATAAAAATTGACATGAACGACAGTAATTCGAGGAGTCTGGACTATCGCAGAGCTGCATCCTCTGAGGGTGAGTGCGTATCGATTGGTTCATCAAGCATTTGCTATCTGAACAGGTTGTCACAACCGAATGACGAAATAGCCAGACCGAGACGTATGCCCCTCCCCTTTTTAGGGGCCGGGCTATCATTAGATAGCCTCCAGCTAATATCTGTAGTACTATCATCCTCATTTCTCGAATAATTCAGTTTAATTTAGGTATGTGTGTATACTTATATATTTGTATGTGGAGGATTCACTCCAAAATTAATCCACCGATCATTATGAATTGTTAAACATAACTGCTAGGCGTAAGTGTGGATAATGTAGGCTATATGTTTTTTTAAAATTTCACTTACTAAAATCAATGGGTCCTGCTATCTAGGGACTGCTGTCATGCGCAAGCAAATGATCACTATGCTGGCGTAACGCCAATATATATATATATATATATATATATATAAGTCAGTCTTTCTATAGGTGCCTCCCTTCGTGGCAATGTCTCGTGGCCGTATGGTTATGACGCTTGTTTGCGGAGTCTAGGTTGATTCTGTAGCAGGGATTCGAACCTTGCGACCGTCTGAGATTATCATTCCCTACACTGATGAGAGCGAAAGATTGAAATCCTGGCGTATGTAGGTAAAAATAATTCAATATTTTTTACTTAAAATTTATCTATATATATAAAATAGTAACTCAGTGTGTGTGTGTGTGTGTCCGCCTGATCTTTGTGTCTTATGTTCACCCAAACCGCTGGACAGAATTGATTGAAAACTGGCATGGCTACTACTGACTACTCAGTTAAAATCATAGGCTATATATATCCCTCTAACGCTGAAAACTGTTTTTCCTTTGATTCAAATAAAATTAAAATCATAATTAAATGAGGAAAATGATGTCTATTCCCAAAATTTCAGCAAATTTTGATAATATTAAGATGGTCCCCGTGGCACAACAATCCACTGAAAACTGTGTCCCGTTTGATTCAAATGCTATATATATATATATATATATATATATATATATATATATATATATATATATATATATATATATATAATCAAGGAGAACACCTCTCTGTCTGTGCATGTCTGTCCCTAAAAACGAAGACACACTTGGAAGTGTACTTTCAATATAATTGTATTCACACGCACAATTTGCATGTGAACATAATGGAAGTATTTTTGCGTCTCTGGCTGCCCCTTAAAGAAGCTAATGACAATTTTCAAACATGTTACACAATGAAATTAATCTATTTATTAGCGTTAGTTTAAGAGTATTAACATATATCTGAATAACTCGGTGAGTAAGATATCTAGCTGACAGCATCAAGGTTGCTGTTAAAGTAAACTCTCCCTACCATGATGTTGCATATGATGCTATCCAACACTCTAACCCGGGCAACACCGGATAGCTCTACCAGTATTTATATATAAAGATATGGAGAGAATGAGAAAGAAAAATAGGTTGCTATGAACATACAAAAATATAGGAGAACAGACGAAATGAAATAGATATTAACCAACTAATACATGTCTAGCCACATAGATAGATCGCTTGATATAATCTACATACATAGCTAGCTCGATAGATATTAAGATATTTCAAAATATCTGAGGACTAAGATAAGACCCACTGTCGCATTTGTCTTTTTAATGCCTACCGTAGTGAAGTTAAATCTCTATACTATATTGAAGATATGAGCTTCCTGACGAAAAATACACTGATGTTATTCTTTTTTTCCTTTCTTTTTCAAAAACTCATGTTCTGCAAAGCTAAAAACAAAAACATTTTTCCTCTAGAAAAAAACCCAAACCAAACACCATGAATACATATTTAAAGATATAAAGAACTTGAAGCATGAAAACTTTTACCAAAATAACCCGATTCAGCATTAAATAAACCAAAAGGGGTTGATATGCCGTAAAACAAAATCAAACCAAACACCATGAATACATATTTGAAGATGTAAAGAACTTAAAGCATAAACACTTTTACCCAAATGACCAGATTCAGCATAAAATAACCCGAAAAGGGTTGATATGCCGTAAAACAAAACAACCAAACAAAACACCATGAATAAATATTTCAATATATATATATGACCTGATCCGGTATTAAATAACTCGAAAGGGGTCGATATGCCGTAAAATAAAACGACCAAACCAAACATCATGAATAAATATTTGAATATAGAAAGAACTTGAAGCATAAACACTTTTACCAAAATGACCTGATCCGGTATCAAATATGATGCTATACTACACTTTGATCTTAGCCAAAAGGCCAAAAAAGACTTGCAATTTAAACAATACTTTCAATTGAAAGTTAGGTTCAGAAAACACGCTGGTTCATGAAGAAATGGCTTTAATTAATTGTATGAATAATTTTTATTATTATCGGAAAATATTGTAAATACATATGTAAACTTGATAATAGCAGTTATAAGTGTATATTTGTAAATATGAATTTAATTGAATGTATTATGTAAATGACGAAACCCGTCTTGTGTCTGAACGACTTTTACTAACGGTATATAAGGAATTTTAAATATATTAATTACAGTAAGATCCTTGACACGTTTTCCGTTCTAATCGCAGCCTCGTCTTGAAATTTCGTTCCTCTTTGTTTATATGTAATCTAATAATGTTATTTAATGTTATCTAATGTAAATTAATTGATTAATAATAGTTTCCTAATTCTAAAGATATACAAATAATGATCATGATATCTTAACTAAACAATAGCCTATTAATTTTTTCCAATTATTTGACTAACATAACAGTAGGTATAAATCCTTTTTTTAAAAACAACTATTTAAACTGTTGTTTACTTCATGATAGAAATGGCAGACACGTGGGTGGAAAATGGTGTCTTTAGCTTCACCTAAACAATATAAAAAAGATAACACCTATTTTAACTTGAAGGTAAAAAATAGGATTTATCTCCCTTGTTCTGATTCAACATCTGTAGCTAGTTTGGCTTTTCGATCAACTGCTAAAACTGCGATGATGCGACAGACAGACATACACATATTCAGACAACTTTGCTTTATATATATAGAGAGAGAGGGGGAGAGAGGGGGAGAAAGAGTGATGGAGAGAGAGAGGGGGAGAAAGAGTGATGGAGAGAGAGAGGGAGAGAGAGAAAAGGGAAAGAGAGAAGGGGAGAGGGAGAGAGAGACAGGGAGAGAGAAGGGGAGAGAGAGCGAGAAAGGGAGAGAGAGATTGAGAGAGTGAGAGAGATGTGTTTCAACCCTCAATGCAACTGGTTGATTTAAATTGATTTAAATTTACTTTTCGTTTTATGATCGACAATTGTTCCATGATTCAACGGGATCTGATGACATTTGAGAATGTAGGTCGAATTGTATTTTAGGATAACGAACAGACTAAGAACTCCCACCTCCGGGGGTTCTTTCTTGGCCTTCTTGACCTTTAGGCAGGAGCAAGAATAGATATTTGCCGCAAACAGAAGAGGAAGGATGTGAGTACTAGGATGTAGAGAGTACACTAGGAGATAATGGAGGTAGGAGGCGGGGAAAGATGAGGAGGGGATTGAATGGGTAGAAAAAGTACAACAAGAGGGAACAGGAGGACTAGGAATACGAGAAATCAAATAGAAAAGGAAAGAACAACAACAACAATAACAATACCACCACCAATAATAACAACAAGAAAACAATAACAACAATAACACCACCACCAACAACAACAATAACAATAACAACAATAACACCGATAACAACAATAATATCACCACCACCACCACAAACAACAACAGTAACAACAATAAAAATGATAACAACAATAACACCACCACCACCAACAATAATAACAATAACAACAATAAAAACCATAACAACAATAACAACAACACCAATATCAACAACAATAACAACAATAAAAACCATATCAACAATAATACCAACACCAATAACACCAACAACAATAACATCACCACCACCACCACCAACAACAACAACAACAACAACAACAATAACAACAACAACAATAACACTAATAATAACAATAATAACAACAGTAATAACACACGCACTACAACAACAGTGACAACAATAACACCAACGACAGCAACAAAACAACATAAATAACACCACCAATGTTAAATCCGTTTAATATATTATTATTATTATTATTATTATTATTATTGTTGTTGTTACGTTATGAATAAAACTGAAAGTCTTTTAAAACGACGCTTCTCGAAATGCGCAAATTTTGTACGAATTTTGTAACACTCGTTTTTACCATTAATTTTTAAGCCTTTAAACTGTCGACATTAAACAATTAAACTGTCCCTTCTTTTTTATACAGTCTTTTGCTTGCTTACCGAGTGGGCCAAGGTGATCGGGTGGGAGGTCTTAACGGGAACTTTAGCGGGTGTACATTTATGCGATGACCAAAAGTTATTACAAACATATTAACTCCTTTTTTTAACAATTTTCTCAAACTCTTAATACATTTTATATTTTACCTGATTTCGTCTGGCCGTAATTTCACTCTTCATCGTCTAGTGGTCAACTGGTTGAACGTTGTGCCGTGGGTTTTTTTTCGATTCTTCGTCTGGAAGTGATCTCTTTCTTGGTCGTCTAGTGGTTTAGCGTTTTGCAGTGGGTTTTTATGTTCTGAAAATGAACACTCTTGGGTACGACAAGAAAAGGCTTCGAAGACATTTCGAGAGGTTCAGGAAGGTTTTATTTACCTTGAGTAACGCCTGGGAGAGGGTCGCTGTCTTCGACTGTTGTTACTTTTTGGTTACCTTACTAAACTGCTAACTAGATGGGGGGGAGGTAGGTGGGGTTTTATGTCATCTTAGAGACCCAGTCCTAAACCGGTTTTTCTTCCACGACAAATCGTTCTCGACGACTGTTTGTTTCGGCCTCCATGGCGAACTGTTCCCTTTTGCATCCATGACGGAACTGCTTTTGCTTCTCGCCTCGACATTAAACAATTCAACTGTCCCTTTTTTATATAGAATTTTTCTCGCTTGTCCTTACCGCGTGGGCCGATGTGATCGGGCGGGAGGTCTCTTTTAACGGGAACTTTTGCAAATGACCTCACAGTCCTTTGTGTTGTCATTAACGAACATCCCTACGTTGTGTCTGACCTTTATTGACCCAACATCTTTTGAAGTCAGCGAGGCATTGTCAAACCTATTATGATTTACAACACAAATCATTTGACTTAACTATCCAAAATAGATGTAAGTTTAACCTGCACTGAATCCAACAAATTCACCCCCGGTCACAATTAATACTAGTTGACCTACACTCTTTTTTAGAAATGCAGGGCCCCTATAATCTAACACAATAACGAAAACAACAAAAACAACAACAACAACAATTAAAACAACAACAATAACACTATCACCAGCAACATCAACACAATAACAACAACAACACCAACAACAATAACAACAACAATAACAACAACTACTACGAAAAGAAGAAAAAGAAGAAGAAGAAGAAGAGGAGGAAAGGGCCAAAGCAGGGGAGACAATGAAATAAAAATAAGAAAATGATAACAATTGAAGTGCATCAAAAGATCAAATGAAACCGGCACCAAAATGTCGAAATGTTTGCCAAAGAAAGCAAATCTGACCGAGAAATATTTGCTAGTCATTAAAGGAATATTGGAAGTGAATGGTGATGCACTTGTGTCGATGTGGAAAGTCATGATGGGGACAAACTAGCAACTTATGTTCAGTTAATCGTCGGCAATTGAACGGTGGGTTAGGGTTGTGGATTGCTGTTAAATATGTACCAAAAAAGGTTGATATGCCGTAAACAAAATAAAAAATTGAAAATAGGTAGATAAACATACTGGAGATACACATACGAATATATATATATATATATATATATATATATATATATATATATATATATATATATATATAGACAGACGTACAGATAGATATGCATAAATATAGATTGATTGATTGATTTATAGATTCAGAGATAGATAGATGGATTGATTTATTGATAGAGAGATAGATTAATTGATATATATATATGAGAGAGAGAGATAGATAGATAGATAGATGTTATTTATCTACCTCCCACAGCGGTAAGATGTGACACAAGGTCGGGAAAGTTGGATAAAATAAGCCAGCGCTCGAGAGGTAAGCACTCTGGCCATTTAAAAATTGCCTGGGCAGCCCCGTCGGCATTCCCCGGTAGGAGCGCCTAAGGCAGTAAGCAATAAACTTACTGCTCCCCAAAGAGGGGAGGCAAAGCCTGGGAGATTGGATCTCCTAGAACTACACAGAACAGTCCATAGACCCGCGTAAATCAAGCCCCGAAGGCCAAAACAATACCAGTCTATGGGGTGCAGTATCCATCGGAACAGATACTATACTTAGAGAGATAGACATGTATATAAATATACATAGACAGATAGACACATATATATATATATATATATATATATATATATATATATATATAGAGAGAGAGAGAGAGAGAGAGAGATAGAGATAGACAGATATATATAGAGAGAGATAGACATATACATATATATATATATATATATATATATATATATATATTTTTTTTTTTTTTTTATTTATTTATACGTACATAAAAGTAATCAATGGACACGTGTTTCTGGCTCACAGCCGTCATCAGCATGGCTAACTTAGACAGAAATCGAACCTTCGATATTGATGTCTATAGTCCAGCGTTCTACCACTGGACCAAGACGCTCTGTATAGAAATATGTGCGATTTTTATCACCCAATCAATCGAAATAATAGTAAGCAAAATAACAACGAACGCTGCAATCATCAATAAAAATAATTACATAAAAATACATATATATATATATATATATATATATATATATATATATATATATATATATATATATATCGATAGGTAGATAGATAGACAGATATGTAATATATATATATATATATATCGATAGGTAGATAGATAGACAGATATATATATATATATATATATATATATATATATATATAATATCGATAGATAGACAGATATATAGATATATATATATAGAGAGAGATATATAGACAGATATATATATATCGATAGATAGATAAATAGACAGATATATATAGATATATATATCGATAGATAGACAGATATATATATATATCTACATATATATAAATATATATATGTAGATATATATATATAGATATATATATATATATATATATATAGAAAGATATATATATATATATCGATAGATAGATAAATAGACAGATATATATAGATATATATAGATATATATATATATATACATATAGAATTATAAAAAGAAAAAACTATACACACATTAAGGTTGTACACATTATAACTTATTTCGCCCCCTTAATTAGGTCTCCTCAGATGTATAAACAACCACGTCAAAAAACCAAAAAAAAAATCTACATATATATATATATATATATATAGATAGATAGATAGACAGATATATATAAAGAGAGAGAGATATAAATATATATATATATATATATATATATATATATATATATATATATATAAATGAGGGAGGGGGAGTGTTATAAATGGGAATGGGCTGGTAGATAGATAGATAGATAGATAGATAGATAAACATATATATATATATATATATATATGAGGGAGAAGGGGAAGGGTTATAAATGGATAGAGAGATATAAATGCGAAGGAGGGTGATAGATAGATGGATAGATAGATAATTTCACACCTTCTAACACTGTGTTCGGAGTTCTTCTCAATTAGCACTAGAATATTTCTTGTTTTTTTTTTGTTGTTTCTGTTTTTTCGTTTCATCCTTCGATTACCGATGGGAATTTGCCGAAACCGATCATCTGTCATCCATCATTCCTTAGTTACCAACCGTCACATCGCGGTCGTCCGGGTAGAAGCGTGAAAACCGTGGCTAACACAAATCTCATTATTTGGTGGGAACACAAGCGGATGTGATGATCGCTTCCGCCTTTTCTTTATGCCATATTAATTGGGCGGAAAGTTTTGTTTTTTTTGGGTTTTTTTTGCCTGTTACTTTTTTGTTGTTTTTGTTGTTGTTGTATTTTTGTTTTTTGCCTGTTACTTTTTTGTTGTTTTCGTTGTTGTTTTTTTTTTTTTTTTGCATGTTACTTTTTTGTTTTCGTTGTTGTTTTTTTTGTTTTTGTTTTTTTGCATGTTACTTTTTTGTTTTCATTGTTGTTGTTGTTGTATTTTTGTTTTTTGCATGTTACTTTTTTGTTGTTTTCGTTGTTGTTTTTTTTTTTTTTTTGCATGTTACTTTTTTGTTTTCGTTGTTGTTTTTTTTGTTTTTGTTTTTTTGCATGTTACTTTTTTGTTTTCATTGTTGTTGTTGTTGTATTTTTGTTTTTTGCATGTTACTTTTTTGTTGTTTTCGTTGTTGGTGTTGTTGTTTTTTTTGTTTTTTTGCATGTTATTTTTTTGTTGTGATCGTTGTTGTTTTTTTTGTTTTTTTGCATGTTATTTTTTTGTTGTTTTCGTTGGTGTTGTTGTTTTTTTGTTTGTTTTTTGGCATGTTACTTTTTTGTTTTCATTGTTGTTGTTGTTGTTTTTTTGTTTGTTTTTTGCATGTTACTTTTTTGTTGTTTTAAACTCACTAAACCAACCCGACAATCTGCCAAATCCCACTCTTTTCACAATTGAGGTCCCCAGATGCCGAAGAGCTTCTTCTTCCTCTTCCTCTTCCTCTTCCTCTTCTTTTTTTCGTCTTCTTTCGAGTATTCTTCTTTCTCTTCGTCTAATTTTCTTCTTCAATATCTTCTCTTATACGGCATAATCACGTTGACACACCGGCTCCCGTTAGATCATCGAAGTTAAGCGGCGTCGAGCCTGGCCAGTACTAAATAGGTGACCATTTGGGAATACAAGACACTGTATGTAGGAGGACGTCGACACCTCCCCACAAGAACTGCAAAACGTCGTTATCTCCCCTAACCCTAACTCCTAACCGGGGTATACATGCGATAGGGGACCGCTTGTGAATCTGATACTCCCATGAGGAGTAAGCCGGTTCAAACAACCCAGGTGAATGCCGTACCAGGTTCGGGTACGTAGGTAGGTACGTAGGTAGGTAGGTATAGTCATCAGATACCAACTAAGCAAAATTCCCTGAATTTTTATTTCATCTTAAGACCCCATTAAGCTTGAGCGTTAAATTTTAGACATTTTCTAGCATTAACATTATGCAAAGGGATTGTTATTAAAATTATAATAAGGATTCTAGACATAAGGTGTAGTAGCATTATATCTTGATTTAAATATTCGTGAGTCGACATAAAAGTGGTGCAAAAACTGTTACTGTTCTGGGAATCGATTCTGTATAAACAATGCGATAGATATATTTATAGATAGGTATTAACAGGAACGTCTTCACGTGAAGAATTCTTGATAGTCGATCGAATCCAAATTCGCCACACGTAGTCCCGAAAAATATGCCTCGCGGCGAACCATCGTCGCTTGGGATTACTCTGCGATGATTGGCCGTTTTCGATAGGAGACAACAACCAAGAAGCAAGATTACCATTTCTATGGGGAATTCGGACATTACAATCCAGCCAAACATCAATGGAAACAAATCTACATGCGAAGAAAATGATTATTGTCTGTCTGTGTCATAGTTGATGAGTCAGCTTAAACTGCCTCCATGATTTTACTTGCCTCTCGTCTGATGACATGTATGCTGATGATGCTTTCTGATCGTCTAGTATTGATTTACTCTTCTCCAGGAGTTAGCCACAAGGCCAGTTTTTATCTTACTCCCACAAGTAAGATGTGCCCCAAGATCGGGTCGGGAAAGTGGGGTTTAAAAATTGCCTGGGCAGCCCTGTCGACATTCCTCGGTAGGGGCGCCTCAGGCAGTAAGCAATAAACTTACTCCTCCCCAAAGAGGGGAGGCGAAACCTGGGAGGGTGAACCTCCTAGAACTGCACAGGACAGACCCATAGACCGGCGTAAATCAAGCCCCAAAGGCCAAGACAATACCAGTCTATGGGGTGTAGTATCCATCGGAACATATACTACACTTTGATCTTAGCCAAAAGGATCGTCTAGTAGCAGTGGTTTTTTTCCAGTTCGCCATCTTAAATTCGGATCGCATAAACCTTTCGATCTGAAAATGAATGCTTTCAAAGAACGACGATACCATTTCTACGAGCAAAGTGTAGTATATTCTGATATAACACTTTAAATTATCCGTCCTCGATCAGTGAAAGAAATCCTTCTAAACTGAGGCAATTTTAATTTTTGTCCACAGTGCATTATTTTTGTTGTGTTTCTGGTATGCTTAAAAAATGACTACAAACACTGGTGCATAAAAATAATTGATGGAAGTCATTTTCTCAAATTCGATCGCCAGTCGCCTGCATCTAAATTTCGAGTTAGTTTATCTAATAATTTGAGACATCAGCCACATGTAAACGCCCATTCTGTGATTTCGCCTCCGCTGTCAATCTAGCCATGCCTATTCGCGTTTATTTAGCGATGGGGTATTCCCGTCTGTAGGTAATCTTTTACAGATAATCTGCGCATGAAGTAACCAATCAATCAACAGATATTTTATTTCCGAAATATTATGTTTTCGTGTTAATTAACCGCGTCAATCAACCGCGTTCCGTTTCTTCCGGCCAGGTGCGTGTCTTTATTCCAACCAGGTGATATTTCCGGTAAACGTGGCCGGATATTGTGTTTGATAATGGCCCTGTGAGAACGGACGCATCTTGAGGTGGGCGTATTTTTTGGAAATCGTTGGTTTGACTTGCGCGATTTAGAGCGGATGGATCCGTGCAGTCGGGTGCAGAATAGGACTGTTCTCACGGTTGGAGCTCACAGGTGCTGTCAGAGCGAACGTTGACGAGCACCGGGTCAAGAGGTCAGAAAACATGAGTGACGGAAATGTTTGCGCATGAGTGTTGCACGTGTGGATCCGTGACGTCACTCGTTCTTCATGAGAAGCTGACAGTTTTGAGTCTGGGTTTTGGAGGCGAGCCTATGAGACGTGATTTAAGATGTAGTCCGCAACATGATTAGGGGAATTGATTCCATAAGAAAATACAGGCGAAAAATCTCTTTTCCCCCCTCCACGGATAGTTAAGGACTTAATTGATAAGTAATTACAAAAGCTGTAATTTGCTCTCTCTCTCTCTCGACGTTGGTGAATATCTCCAAGCCGATAGATAACTAACGCCTGAAATGAAACATAATTTGAGTTTAAAAGATTGTTTGTCTTCTGAGTCGGTCATGGAGCTTTTGTGTTGCAGCGGCGTGGTTCACGGCAGAAAGAAAGAAGAAAGAATTCAACCACTAGACGACGCACCCCTCCACGTGGCGAGGAAAGATTGAGGGTGCGAGATATTTAAAGGTATGCAAATTATATGACTTATGGTGTTAAAAATGACGAGTGATTAAACGAGAACTGCCACGGCTCGTTCCGGGACGAGTATACAAAACAAGAACTGCCACGGCCTATTCCCGGGACGGCTATGTAACAATTGAACACCGACTTGAGCTAGTTATCGAAAGTTAAAAGGAAAACGAAAATGATAAAAAAATTAAAACTATTATATGAATGGCAGTTGTATGTGTGTTTTTTATGTGTTTTTGTGTGTTTTTCCAGCTTAAAGTCACAAACTATAAAACAACGAGCCACAAAGTTTGTATATTATTGATCAGCGTTGCCCTGGAGAATAATAATATCTAAAGCATTTCTAAAATGTATTCATTCTTTGTGGTTCAACTGACCAAGGTTCCGTAAGGGGACTTTAATTTTGCAGCAATTTCATTCACTAAAGGGAAGTATTTCTGATTTTTGATATAGGATTTAATTCAATTCCTCCTTATGCCGACACATTCCTCGGGGAATGTATATAAAGGATAGCTGTATGTGTGCATGTGTACATATGTATAGCTAGAAAAAATTGGAGGGAGAGAGAGGGGGGTGAAATAGGAGAGGGGAAAATAGAGAAAGATCGAGTGACGTATCGAGAGATATTAGTTTTGATAGAAATATGTTGCACTTTTGCCCTGGGCAATGCCGGGTAGCCCTTCTAGTTTAATATAATGTTGCACCTTCACTTAGCGATGTTTGTATGAACCATTATACACCTGTATTGTCGTCGTCGTCGTCGTCGTCGTCGTCGTGAACTCTGGTTCGTTTCGTTTGCTGATAAACACACTCCGACACCGGTTGTTTATATAAAAGATGTAATTAAAATAAGTAACCGAAAACAAAAACATAAGCGAGGCGACTTGTATACATGTGTATACACGAGAAATAGATAGATAGATAGATAGATAGATAGATAGATAGATAGATAGACCGACATACGGATAGCAACACTGTGCGTGCTGGCCTCGATTGGGGACAGCAACCAGACGCGTATTTCCACCTTGAAACCTCGCCAGCTAAGAGAGAGAAATTCCCAGGCCGATCGTCACGTGGTTTCGTTGACATTCGCTCTTAGGACTTTGACAATTAAAAAGTGTCACTAAAATATTTCCATTTGAAAGCGGCCTTCATTATGCAAAATTAATTGCCCGAACAGAATAGATTTGCACCACAGACAGACAGACAGACGGACATAGAGATAATTAGAAAGACAGACTGACAAATAGACAAATAGATAGAGAGATAGATAGATAGACGGATAGACACGCTGTGCGCGCTAGCCCCCATTTGAGACAGCAACCAGACGCGTCCTTCCTCCTTGAAATCTCGCCAGTTAAAACTGAAAAATTACCCGGCCAGGAGTCACGTGGTTTCGTTGACTTCCGCCATGAAGGGGGGGGGGGACATGTAAATAAATGACACCATTTCCACGGGTCATATTGCTGATTACATTACTGGAACTGAAACCAGTGAATGTCAGTCGTTTTAAAGTACGCCAGAAAGGAGTGAGACCTCATCAACCTATCATAAAACGCGTCCATCCCCGCTGATATCCAAAAGAAAGAGAGTGAGCCAGTCAGGAAGTGGATGTAGCCTTACCGTTTCTCTAAGTCAGACCCCACTTTCTACAAATTAGCGTGAGTGGTCATATGTATATATATATATATATATATATATTATCAAAAATAACAGTTTATCGAACACCATACACCTAACCAACATTACACTAATATTCTAAACACCAATCATATATTTAACATAATATTAAAATAAAACTTAACTTAATTTATATTCCCTGTGAAACTGTTTTTTTTTTGCTGCGGTCTATATCTGGCAGCCATTTTGTTTTGTATTATTCTCTACACAGTCGGAGAAGAATAAAATATTATTCTTCTTCTGGTCTAATTATTTTTGAAAAAGGGATGTCTTTTCCCGAAATATCAAATAGTGATTTTTAATCACCCGGACAGCTAAAACACTCTTGCTGTTATGTAAGAAAAAAAAAAAAAAAAAGGGAATTAAAGGAAAAATAAATAGTAAGTCTTATATCGTATTCGATTTATTTTTATTGTTTTTGTTCCTTTCCTTTCAACTTGCATCTTACCCGGAATTGCATTGCCCACAGCCTTTCAAAAACTTACTACTAATATATATATATATATATATATATATATATATATATATACAATAATATTTTTATAAATAGATATTAAATATTTAAATACCTAACGCAATCTTCAGTCTAGGAACTAATTCCCAACGGTCGGTGGGCGCGAACCCCGAACAAGATCTTACCCGCAGGCCACTGTCAACCAGTTAGTAAATAGAGAAGAACTTTAACTGTAAATAGCGGAATTCGGCGACTATTTACCAAGCAGATAAGAGTGATCTACGAAACGTCGGATCATGCATATAGCTATTTGTACTGCTTGTTATTAAAGCTCCTCGAAAAGTGTCCAGCCTCCGTGGGAGGGGGCTGATAAACAATAATATTTTTATAAATAAATATTAAATATTTAAATACCTAGAGACATCGATGTTTCATGCTAACGCAATCTTCAGTATATATATATATATATATATATATATATATATATATATATATATATATATATATAGACTGGTAATCGTTTAAGTCCGAAATGTTTCTGTTGACAACTTTTCTTTGCCAAATTCTCTCCTAACCATTCTTCCATTCACCACCACCACCACCACCACACCACTCCTCTTCCTACCTTCCTTCCTTTTTTTCAAACCCTCTCCGGCCATGGCTAATTACTTACAATTTTTTCAAAATACCCATCCACCAAAAACCACTTCTAAAACTCCCCAAATTAGCGACGCTGATTGCCTCACATGGCCGCAATCCACGCGTAATAACCCCCATCTGCTGCCAATTGCCCGATTCATCGGTGAGGCTATACGTCTGTTGGCCGATAGTTGTGAGGATTCATGATTAGACGGAACATATACACATATATATATATATATATATATATATATATATATATATTACATCACTGTCCAAGAAATTCACCCATCCAACTATGTAATTCAATATTCATATATTTTTTCTATGTTTCTTTTTTTAATATATATTTTCTATTTGTCAATGATATTATTTCAAGGGAAGGGTTATTTGATATATATATATATATATATATATATATATATATATATATATATATATATATATACATTTTTTTTATTATCTTTCTGTTTTTGCTGGAGATGGGGCATCCTACCTGGTGCCAGACATTCACCGGCTATTTCAGACACTCCAGCCTAGAGATCGTTTCAAGATTCTAACCGTCCCTTTAAGTGCAGTTGTTTGTTTTTTTCTTGCACTCGGTTCACCGGGTATACTCGCCAGATAGCTCTTGAAATTATTTTTCATTAGTCCTGTTGCTCCTATAATTACTGGTATTATGGAGATTTTCCTGAGATTCCAGTTTATTTTTATATCGTACATAAGACCTTGGTATTTCGTAATCTTTTCCCTTTCAGCTCTGTTCAATCCTGCATCATTAAACAGAGCAGAAAGGGAAAAAGATTATATATATATTACGTTTTGATGTAAGTTCAATTGCGATTCGCGACAAAAATAGAAGATTTGTAGAATTTGGTACATTCGGACTACTGTTCTCATCTTGGGTGTTTTTATCACAACGTTTCGGCCGATGTAAACCCCGACCTTCTTCAGGTGTACGTTGTCGAACTCGGGAATCTTTCTGTCGAACTCGGGAATCTGGACGGAATTTCGAACGGAACCCTTTATTTAATCCACGTTCCATCTGCCATGACTGGAAAGAAATCTTCAGTAATTCGCAATTATTTATACCGCCCGCACTGAGAATTGAACCTTCAACCTTCAGTACTATATCCACTGCGCCTTGCGGACAATTCTAGTATAAATTTTGGGAACCTTAAACCTATTCTTGTTTTTGATCTAACTACGTATCACTATAGATCACTACTTATCTATTATTTTGAATTCTATACTAGGTCTGCTTAGTAAGTCATTGTCGCCTAACATATGTGCTGCTTCTTTGAGTCGTCTTACTCTCCACCGTTCTTCTTTATCTATAAGTTTTACTTACTCCCATAAGGGTAGATGGTTTCCCTTTTTCCTTCCATATGTGGGCAGCCATAATTGTTCTACGTCCAGGATTGAACGAGCAAACTGGAGGAATGATTAATGTAACGCTGGGCTGACTTACTGTAGAATCTAATCGTACATTTTGGGAACGACAACGATGTTTTCATCCGAGATAAGAGTATCTTTATTACTTCTCTTACACCGTTCATTCTGTAATTATTGTAATCTGTAATTATCTCCCTTGTATATTTCTGATGTATATAAATAATAACTTTGCTGAGCATATATATATATATATATATATATATATATATTCATAACAAAAATATTAAATTATATTTACCTACAGACGACGTCGTTTCGAGCTTATTGTTCTCTTGAGTGTAGGGAAGTAATAATTTCAGACGATCATGAGGAACGAACCCGGTTCACAGAACCACCTTTGGATCTACACGCTTTCACTCTATCCACACGGTCATTTCAAATTAGCACATGGTACAGAGAATTTCAGTTTTATTTTTGTTATTACAGCGTAAACTCTAAGACAGACTAGAGGACTCGACGACCTTACATATATATATATATATATATATATATATATATATATATATATATATATATATAAACGATCTTATATATATATATATATATATATATAAACGATCTTATATATATATATATATATATAAACGATGATATATATATATATATAAACGATCACATATATATATAAACGATCTTATATATATATATCAAAACGATCATATATATATATAAACGATCATATATATATATATATATATATATATATATAAACGATCATATATATATATAAACGATCATATATATATATATAAACGATCATATATATATATAAACGATCATATATATATATATATATATAAACGATCATATATATATATATAAACGATCATATATATATATATAAACGATCATATATATATAAACGATTATATATATATATATAAACGATCATATATATATATATAAACGATCATATATATATATAAACGATCATATATATATATAAACGATTATATATATATATATAAACGATCATATATATATATAAACGATCATATATATATATAAACGATCATATATATATATATAAACGATCATATATATATATATATAAACGATCATATATATATATATATATAAACGATCATATATATATACATATATATAAACGATCATATATATATAGATATATATATATATATATATATATATAAACGATCATATATATATATATATATAAACGATCATATATATATATATATATATATATATATAAACGATCATATATATATATATATACATATAAGATAAACAATCTTATACATATATAGAGTTCGAGTGCAAAACACGATAAACGCCACTTAAAAAATTGTGAAGCTATCGCTACAAGAAGTGTTGCCTTTCAACACTCGACCACACACTCAAATCAGATTTTACATAATGTGATATACGAATAATTTTTTTTGTTTTCAATTAAAATAAGGTTTTTGTTTGAGTCTTGATTCGATATGTTCGTCCTTCTATTGTTTTATGCCTCAATTTAAACATATTGGATTTATCGCGTTTTGCATTCGATCCCTTCATCTATATAATATATATATATATATATATATATATATATATATATATATATAGGCAGCATCTTTTCTTGAAATCAAGCATTGTTAAATATAACAGACAACTTATGTCTGGATATCCTTTCGTAGATCCTTTCCATTGTCCGAATCAGAATCTTAGTTTCGGAGGTGAATTAGCCGATGAATCTTCCCTAGTTTTGATTTGTGTCCCAAGTACTTTCAGACCCATCCGGGTCCATCTTCAGGGGAATGAGGATAATCAGGTTCATACCAAGTGTTAGTATTATAGATGGTTTTGGCAGGAATTATGTAATAAGTACAAAACTATAGTTAGCATTAGAGACATTTTAGTATATTATTACAGATATTAAAGTTAATTCTGTTAATTAGGGTGTTTTTTGTTTTATATATATGGGGCTTCTAACATATGGAGTTTTTGTTTGTTGGTACTAAATTCTAAGATTTTGGTATTTTCTACTAAGAGTTTTCTGAATTCCGATCGGGAGCATGAGTGGTCGTTAGTTAAGTGTTGGGCTATGGCGCTAGTATCCGACAAATGCATATATATATATATATATATATATATATATATATACAGGACCGGCGGGACAGTTATAAAAGGGGGGGTCTCTCTTAAAAAGTGTGTGGGGGGCGGTTAAACACATGCATATATAACTTCATTATTGATGACCGTAAAGTGGGGGTCAAGTTAAAGGGGGGGGGGCTTGAGCTCCCCCTCCCCGGTGCCGCCGTCCATTAAATATATATATATATATATATATATATATATATATATATATATATATATATATATAATGTGTATGTGAATTTTTTTCTATATATATATATATATATATATATATATAATTTTTTTATCTTTCTGTTTTTGCTGGGGATGGGGTATCCTACCGGATGCCAGAAATTCATCGGCTACTTCAGACACTTGAGCCTAGAGATCTTTTTAAGATTCTAGCCGTCCGTTTAAGTGCAATTGTTTCTATTTCTCTTGCACTCGGTTCACCGGGTATACTCGCAAGATAGCTTTCGAAATTATTTTTCATTAGTCCTGTTGCTCCTATAATTACTGGTATGATGGAGATCTTCCTACGATTCCAGTTTCTTTTCATGTCATACATAAGACCTTGATATTTCGTAATATTTTCCCTTTCAGCTCTGTTTAATCCTGCATCGTTAGGGACACTGACTTCAACTAGGGTTGCTACTTTCTCCCTTTTTTCCCATATCACTATGTCAGGTTAAACAGCTCCGATGTGTGTGTGTGTGTAAATTAGCAAACACCTGCCATGGGACGGGTATTTCTCTAATTTAGCATATTAATAATATGTGTCTATCTATCTATTTTCTTCTTCTTCATCTTAACAAAACCTAATTGTTTAAATAAGATAAAAAAAAGAATGATGGCGTCCATCTGAAAATCACACGTTAACGCATATCACGTCCAAGTGTTTTCGTTTTCTTTTAAGGCTGGTAAAAAAAAAAATGGATGACTGCCTGGCAGAAAGCCGAAAGAACAAATCAGGGCGGAGTTGGTTCGATAGAATTCAGGTAATCATTATTCATCCGAAGTCATTAGACGATTGGGATAGATCGATATTTTCCCGGGATGGGGGTCGTGAGTCGGGGTTCGGGAAGATTCTTTCCATTATTCTATTTTTATTAATATTTTGTGTGTTTGTGTTTTTTTTTTTTTTTTAAATTCTTATCGAAAGAAAATTACGCGTTTTAACTTTCTTGGTTACTTTTAGTGTTGTATTTATATTTTTATGGGTTTTATTTTTCTATGTTCATTATGGACTAGATAGATAGATAGATAGATAGATAGATAGATAAAGAAAAAAGATGTATACATAGAGAGAAAGGGAAAAGAACCGACTGAGATGGATGGATGGATAGATAGATAGATACATAGATAGAGAAAGAGATAGTTAGAGATGGATAGATAGATACATAGAGAAAAGAAGGAGAGGGAGAAAGAGAGATAGAGAACGAGATAGATAGATAAATATATAGATAGATACTTAGAGAAAGAGAGAGAACGAGAGAGAGATATATAGAGAGAAATATATATATAGAGAGAGAGAGGGAGAGAGAAAGAGAGACTGAGAAAGAAAGAGAGAGAGGGAGAGAGAAAGAGAGACTGAGAAAGAAAGAGAGAAAAAAGAGAAAGAAAGAAAGAAAGAGAGACAGAAAGAGAAAGAAAGAAAGAGAGAGAAAGAGAGAGAGAGAAAGAAAGAGAGAGAAAGAGAGAGAGAGAAAGAAAGAGAGAGAGAAAGAAAGAGAGAAAGAGAGAGAGAAAGAGAGAGAGAGAAAGAAAGAGAGAGAGAGAGAAAAAGAGAGAGAGAGAAAAAGAGAGAAAGAGAGAAAGAGAGAGAAAGAGAGAAAGAGAGAGAGAGAGAGAAAGAAAGAGAGAGAGAGAAAGAAAGAGAAAGAGAGAGAAAGTGAGAGATATATATATAGAGAAAGAGAGATAGATAATATATAGAGAGAGACAGACAGATATATATATATATATATATATATATATATATATATATATATATATATATATATATATATATGAGAGAGAGAGAGAACGAGTGAGAAATATAGAAAACTAAACACGAACTAATATCGGAGTTATTGAAAGTATTCGAACCTGCTCCATGAAACTGGCTTAGTAGAAAGTTCGGCAATAATGTTGTATTGTTAACAGCCGAGAAATCGAAAATAAGCAAAATATACAACAAATAACTGTAACCAAACGCTATAAAATTTAAAGAGGGAGAGACTAGTAGATGATGCACCAGCCCAGATGTGGCAACAATACTCCATGCATGGGTTGATGGTTTCTTTGTAGAGATACAGGATAATGTCAGGTGTGAGGAGTTTACTAGCACGGTAGAGGGAGCCAACCTTCTTTGCGGCAGCCTTGGCAATGTCTTCAATGTATTTGTTCCAATTCATGTTACCTCTTGGATTAAGATAACTGTTTTCATGTATGGTGTTCTCCGACAACGTTTCGGTCGATGTAACCTCTGACCTTCTTCGGGTGTGAACTCAGAAATCTGCATAGAATTTCGAACATAACCCTTTATTTAATGTACGAGGGTAGCTTTCGCTCGTCCCCTCAGCCACGGCCGGGTACAAGTCTTTAGTAATTCGTAATTGTATTCTTAGTATCGCCCGTGCTGAGGGTTTAAACCTTCAACCCCCAGAAGACTGTCACTTATGACTGAATAAATACTTAGCACTTTTATCCGTTACGCCACGAACGTTTTGAGAATAACATCCCAGATGAGAACAGTATTCCGAATAACCAAAATAATACTAAATAAAAATGCAAGAAACAATAGAAAAAATGATCCAGTAATAGTTAAAAAAAAAATAAACATGCAATGGATTCAGTTTATTCACTTGCGTTTGCCTTTTTTTTTGCATTATTTATTTGTTTGTCAATATGCGTGTTTGTTTTTATTTTATTTTTGTTGTTTAATTTATTTGTTTTGGCAACAAATCTTCGATTAAGCTCTAACTCACTTCGAGTTTCTGTCAACGGTTACTCCATCCCCACCTCCCCCATACACACACCGGACTTTCTCATCACAACGACGCACAATCTTTGAAGACCTCGCTCAAATTGCAAATGTCCACCTCGCCCCTACCCACCCTCCTACACACCTATTCAGCCGCGGGGAGTGCAACAACTGACCGTTAGATGACCCCTCTTCTTATCGGCTCCCTTTGTTGCCAAAGTAAGCGGTTCTTGCGCCCCCTTCCTCTCCAGATGAACCGAAAATACAATTAAAATCCAGAGAAAGGCATTTTTCGTACCACCCATCGCCATCTAAGACATCGCAGCTTCGTTATCATCTCCTTTCATTCCAATTTATCCGAAGCCCCTTTTTCTTTGTTGTCCCCTTTTTTTTTTAGTCTGCGTCACGCCCGCAAAAATAGAGCGTGGGGAGAAACAGCAGACAAAACCAACGTTTCTGTTCTCTCCCCAAGAGTCCAGCGTTCAAACAGCCTCGGCCTAACATCTACAGGCACCATGAATTATAATAAATGCGTAGGATATTTCTTTTCTTGAAAGATATTTCACCCCAAACAAGGCAGGCCGCCACTGTAGACGTAAAGAGCTACTGACAAAATTAGAGTGTAGGTTTTTGGTGTCATCCTAAGTTGGGAGCCGTGCAGCGAGATGTCTGCTTACATTAGTGTTAAACTTCTCCATGGTTGGTACAGTCGGGGAAACAGGGAGCAGGGAGGGAGTTCCAGAGGCTGGCAGCTCGAGGAAAGAAGCTACCGTCATCTGGGGACCTCCACAGTGAATGGATGGGATTTAGCTACTTGTCGAGTTGGTCTGGTGTATTTAGGTTGAGGGGGGCACTAAAGCAACAAGTTCATCGGAGCACATTCCGTTGAAGTATTTGTAGAACAAGCACAAGGATGCAACACTGCGGCGATGGGACAAGGGCTGGAGTTTGGTTGACAGTGAGGGACCTATTAGGTTGGCGACTCTTTTATATATGAAAGGTATAGCAATGGATTGCGTATTACTTTGATCATTGGAATGCACATATAATATATATATATATATATATATATATATATATATATATATATATATATAGTCTTGGAAGTTTCTCAACCATTAAAACTATATTAAAAAAAAACCTCCAAAAAAACCTTAAGTCCCAAGTCGTTCCGTGGAAAATCACTCATGTAAGTCAATTTAACTTTTTAAGTTATTATATTAGTTTGCTTCTAACATTATTTAAGGGATCATCAGTTGTTTACCATGAAAAACTGTTTCGGGAATTTAAAAACAAGACAGTATTTAATTT
>OY744554.1:40554841-40577341 GCA_963556195.1 Sepiola atlantica
GATCTAGAGATAGATAGATAGATAGATCTAGAGATAGATAGATATGAACCGAGTGGGAGTGATAGATAGATAGAGACAGAGGATATAGATAGATATATAGACAAACATGCACCGACTGGGATAGATAGATAGATAGATAGATAGATAGATAGATAGATAGATAGAGACAGAGGATATAGATAGATAGATAGATAGAGACAGAGGATATAGATAGATAGATAAATAGATAGATAGACAAATATGCACTGACTAGGATAGATAGATAGATAGATAGATAGACAAATATGCACTGACTAGGATAGATAGATAGATAGATAGATAGATAGATAGAGACAGAGGATATAGATAGATAGATAGAGACAGAGGATATAGATAGATAGATAGATAGATAGATAGAGACAGAGGATATAGATAGATAGATAGATAGATAGAGACAGAGGATATAGATAGAGACAGAGGATATAGATAGATAGAGAGAGATAGATAGAGACAGAGGATATAGAGAGATAGATAAATTGGTCGGGCAATGGGTACGCAGACTTACCATCTTGTTTTATTTAAGAACAATTTGCTCTCAGACATTCGTCATTAGTAAAATGTGTGTTCGAGCCTCACAAGTCAATGGCGACGCTCCAATAAATCCCAACTCGTAAATGGACAAACATTAACAAGATGTCGGCTAGGCGACGAGAAAGAAAACTAATGGACATAGAGCAAACTTTCGCAGACGTCCCCCCCCCCTCCGAACCAAAAGGGCGGCGGCGGTCTCGGGGTTGAGAGTGTAGACAGACGTGCAACCGAAGACTTATTGTTTGAATGCCACTTCGGAAGAGGAAACATCCACCGACTATTCAATCTCGATTCTTTCCAATTAAAAAGCTCCTTTCCTGACTTTATTTTCATTACAACTTAGCACTTTTATCCGTTGTGTCACCTATCCTTGCGGATAATTATAATACGAATTAGTGTAATGATTCCGATTCTTTTTTTTAATTTTTACAAATGAATCTTCATCATCAAGGCCAAAAGCCACTCGAGGACAATGGTTAAGGCGATGGAATGCTTGTCTCCCCTTACCACTTTATCCTTTACGCCACGGGTACATGTGGATTAAACAGTTTTTAATTTCGTATTGATTCCCGAGGTGAACATAAAGTTTTCCGAGTTCGATAACACACAACTGAAGAAGGTCGGAGGTTACATCGGGCGAAACGTTGTGAGACTCACATACAAGATGAGAACAGTAGTCCGAATAATACAAATAATACAAATTATCAATCCTCATCTATAAAAAAAATCATAACATAATATCAAATAGGTAAAAGAAGCACCTGAAGAAGGTCGGAGGTTACATCGGCCGAAACGTTGTGAGAATGGCATCCAAGATGAGAACAGTAGTCCGAATAATACAAATAATACAAATTATCAATCCTCATCTATAAAAAAATCATAACATAATATCAAATAGGTAAAAGAAGCACCCGAAGAAGGTCGGAGGTTACATCGGCCGAAACGTTGTGAGACTCACATACAAGATAAGAACAGTAGTCCGAATAATACAAATAATACAAATTATCAATCCTCATCTTAAATATTCTGAAACATAAGGTCGAAGGTTACATCGGCCGAAACGTTGTGAGAAAAACAATCCAGAAAAAAGGAAAAACACTTTGCTTTGACAATGGAAAGTTTAATTGTCGAAAGCTCAGATTAAAATAAATTTTATTGAATCCCTTTTTTTATTTATGAATTTTACAACGGTAAGTCAGCTTATGCAAGTGCTAAGTCTCCGATATCTTGGATTTAGTTAGTTTCTCTGGGAATTTAAACTGCATTTCCTTCTATATTTTACTTACTCAAAGCTCCTTTAGACTATATATATATATATATATATATATATATATATGAATATATATATATATATATAAATATATATATATAATGTATATATATAAATATATATATATAATGTATATATATATATAAATATATATATATAATGTATATATATATATATATAAATATATATATATATAATGTATATATATAAATATATATATATAATGTATATATATATATATAAATATATATATATAATGTATATATATATATATATAAATATATATATATATAATGTATATATATATATAAATATATATATAATGTATATATATATATAAATATATATATATAATGTATATATATATATATATAAATATATATATATAATGTATATATATATATAAATATATATATAATGTATATATATATATATAAATATATATATATAATGTATATATATATATAAATATATATATATAATGTATATATGTATATAAATATATATATATAATGTATATATATATATATAAATATATATATATAATGTATATATATATATATATATAAATATATATATATAACCTTCTCTTAACTTAATAAATTACCCATAAACTTCGTTAGCTTCGCATTTCCCTTAGTTTTAACACCTTTCTTCCATTACCCCCTAAATCTTTCCACTTAACCTCCTTAACTGTATAACTTTATTTGGCTTTCCATTTTCTTTCCCGTTTAACTTCTTTTAATGCATTCGTCCGCTTCCCTGCAGCACCTCCATTCTTCATTCTTTTCCCTCTCAACGTGATAACTAACCCACTCTATTCATATTATATCCTAGCCCTTTTATTTACTTGTTGATTAGCCTTATCTACTCCATATCCCATTTGCACACCTCGATATCGAACTCCTTACTGCTTCCACTGTGCACTCTAATTATTCTTCCCCTCCTGTTTTTAATTCTTCTCACTTTTTTAATAGCCTCGATTATTCCCCCCCTTGTTTTACCTCGCCCTTCGCACATCTCTCTCAAACTACTCAACCCCCAACCCGCCCTAGCTCTACATCTTTTAACCCCTATAGTATTTACTTGTAACTGCGATCTCCACTCTCCCTCTGGCTTAATCCTTTGTCACTTGTTTAACCTTGTATATCTCTTACCTCTTCCGGCCTTCACTAACCTATTTAACAATTTTCTTAATTAACCTCCATATAACTTTTTTTAAATAAAATTTCAAAGTTTTTATTTTCCCATATCTATTTGAACTAGCATCCCGTAACTGCTTATTTACTTCAACCCATAATTTTTTCCACCTTGGAGACTCCCATTCCGGATATCCTCTCTAGGTCTTGTTTTCCTTTTTCTTTTTTCTTTTTCCTTATTCTAATTTTCATCCTTGAGCTCCAATCTTATCGACTTTTCCCTCATTCTATTATTAGTATCTTATTTTTAATTTTTTTATTTTTTTATTTTTTTTATTTTTTATTTTTTATTTTTTATTCTTTCGGTCAATCCTCAATTTTCCCTGCGAGCTTAAGACTAATCTTATTATCTATTTTTCATTCTTTATTCTTTTATTTTCTTATTTCTACTTTTTATACTATTTTTATCTTTATTTTTTATCTTTACTCTTTTAATTTTTAACTCATTTTCCTAGTCCTACCCTTCGTATATATTTTGCCTCATTGTTCATATCTAAGGTCATTTCATTAAACTTCTAAACCCCCGAACTCTGTTCTTATACATATTCTGATATTTTAACCCCTTATCCTAACATTCGTTAACTTACCCCCACTCCTTTCTTCCCCTTTTCTATTTGAATCCTAACTTCCAATTTCAACTTTATGTTTCACCCCCCCCCCCCGACTTTCACACTCTTAGTTTTATCCGCATTCCTTCACCGCATCGCTCCCTTTCTCCTCCCCCCTCTCTTTCCTCGTACCCGTCCCTTTCTCCTCCCACACACCTCTTACCCGTTTCCTCCCTTGCCCATTGGTCGCATATTATATTCCTGTTTTCACTGTCTTTGCTTTTCTTCATTTATAGCCGGCTTTCTCAACTGGGCAGACTTTAAATATTCTCACTGCCCCTTTTTTCCACTTTAAAACACTTTCCTCTGTCATCTCTGCCCGGGAAGTTTCTTTAATGGCGAATATTTTACATCTCAATCTCCTCTGACGCCTGCCTGCATCATCGAATGTACCTCTTATTGGACTCTTTACCCTTCTTGGATCTTCTATTTTCGCCGTACCTGAAGTTGTGGCTTCTTGGATTTTAACTTTGAAACTTCTCTCATTACTTCTCGTGCCTCTAACGACCTACCTATCTACATCGTATCCTCTCCGCTGGACTCTTCGACACCGGACTTTTTGGCAATCGGACATTTGCTTGCACCCTGGCACAGTTTTGCCCTACGTTTCTTTCCCTACAACTTTTATTTTATTTCATTTTTTCAAATTTTAAATCTTGGCCATTGCCAACTTATCTATCCCAGCGACTTCCTCTGATGATAAGATTTTGATCTTTGAAAAGCCTGGCTTAAGGAAAATTTAACTTGAATAAATTGCCTTTTTGCGGAATATACCTTGCTTTGAACTTTTGAATTGAATTTTGATTTGGCTTTTGCTTTCTCTAATTCCTTTCCATTCTCCTTCATTTAATGTATATATATATATATATATATATAAATATATATATATAATGTATATATATATATATATATAAATATATATATAATGTATATATATATATATAAATATATATATATATAATGTATATATATAATGTATATATATATATATATATATATATATATATATATATAATGTATATATATAAATATATATATATATAATGTATATATATATATATATATAAATATATATATATAATGTATATATATATATATATTTAAATATATATATATATAAATATATATATATATAAATATATATATATATAATGTATATATATAAATATATAAATATATATATATATATATAATGTATATATATATAAATATATATATATAATGTATATATATATATATATAAATATATATATATATATATAATGTATATATATATATATATATATATATATATATATATATATATATAAATATATATATATATATTGTATATATATATATATATATATATATATATATATATATATAAGCATTAATGATACATGGACTGAAGTTTATTTGTACCAAATATGGTTG
Organism: Sepiola atlantica; assembly: GCA_963556195.1. Taxonomy (NCBI): domain Eukaryota; kingdom Metazoa; phylum Mollusca; class Cephalopoda; order Sepiida; family Sepiolidae; genus Sepiola; species Sepiola atlantica. Next base: position 40,559,905 of record OY744554.1, read on the forward strand.
GATATGAGAAAGAAATATGAGTTTTATTAACGATTCCATAGGTTACATTTGTGTGTGTATGGGGGCGGAGTGAACATATATCTCCATTTCGTCTGAGCAGATTTTTAAAAAGTCCGGTTTAGCGTTTTTCATTCCACCCATTTGTGATGAAGTCACGACTTCCCATATGCTTCTCCTGTTGCTCTCCGTGCCCCTCTTTCCAAATAGCCTACGTTGATACATCGGAACGTGACTCTAATCGATACTGGGGGAAAAGACAGACATTTTTCTTTATTTTCGAAATTGAATTACTGCCCATTTTTTTTTGTTGTTATCGGATTCCATTGCCAATGATTTTGCTGTGAAAATTGAATTAGAAATCGGTTTTAATATTGGCATTCCATTGCCAATAGTTGATTAGCACGTAAATGCCTTACACTGTAAGACATTTATGCCAGGTCAGTGTAATTTCGTACACTGTAATGTCTCAAACATTTATGTCTGGACAGTGTAAGGCATTACACTGTGATGTATAAGACATTTTTTTATTACAGTGTAATGCCTTACACTGTAATGTCTAAGGCATTCATGTCAGCCCAGTGTAATGCGTTACACTGTAATGTCTTAAACATTTATGTCTGGACAGTGTAAGGCATTACACTGTAATGTCTAAGGCATTTATGTCAGCCCAGTGTAATGCGTTACACTATAATGTATAAGACATTTATGTCATTGCAGTGTAATGCTTTACACTGTAATGTATAAGACATTTATTACATTACAGTGTAATGCCTTACACTGTAATGTCTAAAGCATTTATGTCAGGCCAGTGCAATGCCTTACACTATAATGTATAAGACATTTATCTAAGGCCAGTGTAATGCCTTACACTGCAATGTCTAAGATATTTATGTCAGCCCAGTGTAATGCCTTACCCTATAATGTATAAGACATTTATGTCAGCCCAGTGTAATGTTTTACCCTATAATGTATAATACATTTATGTCTGGCCAGTGTAATACCTTACACTGTAATGTCTAAGGTATTTATGTCATCCCAGTGTAATACCTTACACTGTAATGTCTACGGCATTTATGTCAGGCTAGTGCAATGCCTTACACTATAATGTATAAGACATTTATCTCATGCCAGTGTAATGCCTTACACTGTAATGTCTAAGGCATTCATGTCAGCCCAGTGTAAGGCATTACACTGTAATGCTTAAGGCATTTATGTAAGGCTAGTGTAATGCCTTACACTGTAATGTCTAAGGCATTTATGTCAGCCCAGTGTAATGCCTTACACTATAATGTATAAGACATTTATGTCAGGCCAGTGTAATGCCTTACACTGTAATGTATAAGACATTTATGTCTGCCCAGTATAATGCCTTACCCTATAATGTATAAGACATTTATGTCTGGCCAGTGTAATACCTTACACTGTAATGTCTAAGGCATTTATGTCATTACAGTGCAATGCCTTACACTATAATGTATAAGACATTTATCTCAGGCCAGTGTAATGCCTTACACTGTAATGTCTACGGCATTTATGTCAGCCCAGTGTAATGCCTTACACTGTAATGTCAAAGGCATTTATTTCAGGCCAGTGTAATGCCTTACACTGTAATGTCTACGGCATTTATGTCAGCCCAGTGTAATGCCTTACACTGTAATGTCTACGGCATTTATGTCAGCCCAGTGTAATGCCTTACACTGTAATGTCAAAGGCATTTATGTCAGGCCAGTGTAATGCCTTACACTGTAATGCTTAAGGCATTTATGTAAGGCTAGTGTAATGCCTTACACTGTAATGTCAAAGGCATTTATGTCAGGCCAGTGTAATGCCTTACACGTTAATGTCTAAGACATTCATGCCAGGCACGTGTAATGCCTTACACTGTCATATCTAAGGCATTTATGTCAGGCCAGTGTAATTCCTTATACTGTAATGTCTAAGGCATTCATGTAAGCCAGTGTAATGCCTTACATTGTAATGTCTAAGGCATTTATGCCAGGCCAGTGCAATGCCTTAAACGGAAATGTCTCAAACATTTATGTCATTGCAGTGTAATGCCTTACACTGTAATGGCTAAGGCATTTATGTCAGGCCAGTGTGATGCCTTACACTGTAATGTATAAGACATTTATGTCAGGTCAGTGTAATACGTTTTTCAAGGGTCAATTGTTTTCTAATTAAATTAGAATTATTTGGTACATCAGAGACACTGATATGGTACGACGGAGACACCGAATGTTTGTAGGTCACTGCTTGACAACACATTAAAACTGCAAACATTTGCCATAGATGAGCTTGAAACAGTTCTACAAACATTAAAAATTGTTAAGCAGTTGGATTCGATTAAATTCCTATCGAAGTCTAGAAAATTTCAATGAAATCATGCTTGAATTATGTAACACTGTATAGCCACAGCAATGCATAGATAAATGGACAAAATAGTGTATGCATTGCTGTAGCTATACAGTGTTAAACGGCCGAGGAATAACTCTAACGGCCATTTCTGCCAAAATCTACAATTCAATGTTGTTGAACCAAATCCGACCTGAAACTGAGAAAGTTCGTAGACGCGCACAATTCCGAGGCAATGGCGGCATCCTTAGAACGTGACCTCCAGTCAGTAGTGGTAAAAAAGGTAAAGGTCGCATAGCCTGGACGCGCACGAGTGTCGTTGCCAACATCGCACACTGCCCATGGCCGTAGCGGCGGTGATTTGTTAAGAATCACCGTGTCTAGGGCACAGCATATGGAAGGCGGAGCCCATCCCTCTCCTTCCGATGCCTTGAACCTTCCCTGAGTTTTAGTCAGGTACCCATTTACTGCTGGGTGGACAGAGGGAGTTTTCAGACCCGAAAATTCGCAGTGAGTGGGATCGAACCCGGGTCGTTCAGCCCAAAGACAAGTGCTATAACCACTCGTCCACAGCCCCCCCTTCTCTGTAGTGGTATGAGGTCATAAATGGATCGTAACATTCAATGCTGCTAAGACAAAGCTCCTTACCTTAAACAAGTACAAGAAACCTCTTCAACAACCTATTTCCATGGCAAATCACATCCTACCTGAGAATCCAACGTCCGAACACTCCGACCTAACATTCACAAGTAACATGAGTTGGAACAAATATATAGAAGATACTGCCACAGTTGCTGCAAAGAAGGTGGGCTCCTTCTACCGTGCTTGAAAACTTCTCACACCGACCAGTATCCTGTATCTCTACAAAGCCACCATCCACCCATGCATGGGAGAATTGTTGCCACATCTGGGCTGGTGCATCATCCACTAGTCTCTCTCTCTTAGACAGGGCCCCCCCAAAAAAAGAGTCGCAAATCTATAAGGTCCCTCGCTATTCATCAAGCTCTAGCCCTTGTCCCATCGCCGCAATGTTGAATCCCTTTTGTTTGTTTTACAAGTACTTTAATGGAATGTGCTCCGATGAACTTGCTGCTCTGGTACCCCTCTCGGCGTAAATATACACCCGGCCAACTCGACAATCAGTTAAATCCCATCAATTCAATTGTAAATATCCCGAGATGCTGGAGAGTTTTCTACTTTAATAGCTTCTTGCCAGCCTTTGGAACTCTCTCCCTGCTCCCTGTTTCCTTGACTGTACCGACATGCAGAAACTTAAATGTAATGTAAACAAACATCTTGCCGCACAACTTCTCTCTTAGGATGTCCCCTTTTAATTTCTGGCCCCTAATTCACAGTAGGATTATTATGTCTCGGTGGCGGAATGCCTTGTCTGGGGTGAAAAAACCACAGACAGAGAAGCGACTCGAGGACGAATCGGAAGCCGAAAACAACAAACTCGCATAAAAGAATGTACGCATTAAATTATCCACAGGAACAGATACTACACTCTGTTCCTAACCTTTTTTTGTTTAGTATTTTCCTCTTTTTTTTTTCAGGATCAACCGATCAGTGAACCCACCGAAGGGGCGCAATTCTTTGTGCAGTTCGAATTTCAAAATTTTGGTTTTTTACGGAATTGTTTCTATTTCGCCACGAGTCGGTTTTCAATCTGCGGAAAATCCAGTTCTCTAGATAAGGTCACTTTGGGTTGGATCAAACATTTTAATTTCCTCAGTCTAGAAGGATGAATCCTTCACTGACCGAGGACAGAAAAGATGGCATGTAGTATCAGAACAGATACTATACTTTGCTCCTAGCGTGTGTATGTTTCATTATTGGAATTGCTTGATAGATAGATAGATAGATAGATAGATAGATAGATAGATAGATAGATAGATAGATAGATAGATATGAACAGACTGGGAGAGATAGATAGATATGAACAGACTGGGAGAGATAGATAGATATGAACAGACTGGGAGAGATAGATAGATATGAACAGACTGGGAGAGATAGATAGATATGAATAGATTGGAATAGATAGATAGATAGATATGAATAGACTGGAATAGATAGATAGATAGAGACAGAGGATATATATATAGATAGATATGAGTAGACTGGGATAGTAATAATAAAAAAGGAGAAGAAGAAAGAAGAAGAAGAAGAAGGAAAACAAGAAAAAGAAGAAGGAAAACAAGAAGAAGAAGAAGAAGAAGAAGAAGAAGAAGAAGAAGAAGAAGAAGAAGAAGCGTAGTGTTTGAATTTGAGTTGATCAAATAATGCTGCTCAGTGACAATCGGATATTGAGTTGTGCTTTGCCGGAAATGAACGAATCAAGACTTTTTTTTTTAAGTTCTGCCAAAAAGATGAAATAGCAAGGCGGTACGCGTGGTTACTTTCGAAGAAATAAATTGAAAGAAAGACGGTGAGAAGATTATGAAAAAATGGCCGGAATTATGAGGAGGAGGAGGAGGAGGAGGAGGAGGAGGATAATGATAATAACTAAAAGACGAAGAAATAGAAGAACATGAAAAACAAGAACAATATGAAGAAAATGAGAATATGAAGAGGAAGAAGATGAGAAAAAAGGTTATTATTAATATAAGACGTGTGATTATCTTGATTTTATATCTATCTATCTATCTATCTATCTACCTACCTATCTATCTATCTATCTATCTTTCACTCAATTTATCTATCTATCTATCTATCTATCTACCTATCTATCTGTCTATCTATCTATCTCAGTCTGTTCATATCTATCTATCTATCTATCTATCTATCTCAGTCTGTTCATATCTATCTATCTATCTACCTACCTATCTATATATATATCTATCTATCTATATATATATCTATCTATCTCAGTCTGTTCATATCTATCTATCTATCTATCTATCTATCTATCTCAGTCTGTTCATATCTATCTACCTACCTATCTATCTATCTATCTATCTACCTATCTATCTCCGTATAAATATATAAATTAATTTCTACGTGCATATAAGTAATCCATGGACACGTGTTTATGGCAATTAGCCGTCATTGCTGGTGTTATGGTCTGCTTGTAAAACGTCAGACTACAGACAATTATATCGAGGGTTCGATTCTTGTCCAGGTTAGCCATGCTGATGACGACTGATAGCCAGAAACACGTGTCCATGGATGTCTTTTATGTACATGAAAAAATATTAATATATATATATATATATATATATATATATATATATATATATATATATATATATATATATTAGTGTGTGTGTCAATTTATTTTGAAAAGAAAGCAAGAAAGTGCTCGATCGCAGAACAGCTAATACAAATAATTTATTGGAAAACTATATGTTAGATATTTCAGAATCGTACCACGGTTTCATCCAGATGGGTTGACTTTTTACATTAAAAAAAATTCTATCCCCAAGATACTCGTCAGCGTACTAAAATAAGATCATCAAATTCTCATTGTGTTTTGATCTCATTTCAGTACGCTGACGAGTCCCTTGGGTATAGATTCTTTTAAATGTAAAAAGTCAACCCATCTGGGTAAAACCGCGGTACGATTCTGAAATATGTAACATATAGTTTTCAAATAAATTATTTGTATATATATATATATATATATATATATATATATATATATATATATATATATAATAATGGTAATAATCATGGTGAAAAATATCCACAGGGTGGTAATCCAGAGAATTTTAACCGGGTTTATAAAAAGTGCTCAATATCAAAATAGAGCTTTATATATGATAATTTTATTTACACAGACATGTACAAAATCTGCAACACTGGCATGTCGATGTTATCGATCAACAGTTACTATAAACTGAGATCTCATCAGGCAGAGTTAGAATCCGATCTTAACCTCAGATCATATTTGGATTCGTTCCAAATGTACAAAATCTGCGACACTGGCATGTCGATGTTATCGATCAACAGTTACTATAAACTGAGATCTCATCAGGTAGAGTTAGAATCCGATCTTAACCTCAGATCATATTTGGATTCGTTCCAAATATGATCTGAGGTTAAGATCGGATTCTAACTCTGCCTGATAAGATCTCAGTTTATAGTAACTGTTGATCGATAACATCGACATGCCAGTGTCGCAGATTTTGTACATGTCTCTGTAAATAAAATTATCATATATATATATATATATATATATATATATATATATATGTATATATATATGCTAGGTAGCGTAACACGTGTAGGAAACAATAACTTTACAAAATAAATGAATAATAAAATAAAATATTTTTTTCGTTGTGATGAATCCTCTCTAGAAAAAAGTATCTTGGTAAACTCTACAAATGCATCGTTCCTTTCATTAAGTTGAACGCTCTTATGACGTCAAGCCGCCGAAATAGGTTTTTAAATTATCACTGTTTATTATGCTATCCAGCGGTGGCCGACTGGTTCTACGACTGGATTTGAGTTGTAAAATACTCGTTTCAAATCACGCGACCAGTAGTGAATAGTTATATCTCTATGCTGATGAGTCCCGATTAAAAAGGACTAAACGTATATATATATATATATATATATATATATATATATATATATGTTGAGTTCTGTTTACTAAAGCTCATTTTATCAAATGAATATGGTCGAACGAATCTGAAATATTTTGGTCCAGCTGTGTTTTTGTGTCCGTATTTCTACTTGCATGTTAACATGCTTATCCACTATTCCATAAACTAATCTTCCATTATAGTATATATATATATATATATATATATATATATATATACTATATATATACTATATATATATATATATATATATATATATATATACTATATATATACTATATAATTTTGGACACTTACAGGGTGGGTTGTATAGGGACGATGCCCTGTTTGTATCTGGGGAGAGATCGAGACAATATAACAACACTATCAAAAACCTGCATAACTTCTTTAAAAACTTTGGTTTGACCATTACAGTGGAACCTGAGAAAAGAATATCCAACTTTATTGACCTTACATTAGATCTTAACTCGGGAACCTTCAGCCCATACCATAAACCTAACTTAACCCTTTTCTACGTACATAGCCTATCTAACCACCCTAAATCCATCATAAACTCAATAGTCCCCTCAGTATCTAATAGAATATCTAAGCTATCTGCGAATAAATCTATCTTCGATCAAAATTCTAGCTTTTACAATAATGCTTTGCTCAACTCAGGCTACAATCACAAAATTAAATATAACTGCAACCCCCTTACTCAAGTTAACAAATCTTCAGGCATTATTACACACAACATGACCACACACAGAAATAAAAAGTTTAACTCATCAGCACCTAAGATAATCAAAACACACTCTAATAAGCCCATAGGAACTAAAGATATTGATAATCGGGTAGACCCACATTCGCACAAACAAAGAAAAAAACTTAGAAGAAAGAATAACATTTGGTTTAGCCGCCTTTCAGCAGTAATGTTAAAACCAATATACCTAAAGAATTTTTCCAAATCTTAGACAGATCTTTTAAGCATCCCCACAGATATAGCACTATCCTTAACAGAAATTCTATTAAAATATCATACTCTACTATGCCCAATATTGAACAAACTATCATAACCTCTAACAATAGGAAAATCAAACATATCCAACAGCAACCACCCACCACATCCCTCACCACTTGTAACTGCCGTAAACCTAGAGATTGTCCCCTTAACAACAACTGTGTACAGAAGGACGTAATATACGCTTGTACTGTTAAACAATTCCCCCGCTCCACCAATGTTGTGAGTAATCACAGTTCCCATACTCCACCCGAACTCCGGATCTCCCCGCAACCCTAATCCGCTTCTACTCTAAACTCCCGCTTATACAGCCATACCTCTAACCAAGCACCCCCAATAATAGATAGTGCTCATGGGCCAACTTACATTTCCCCCATATCCGCTCCACCCCACTTCTCCAAACAACTTTCCTCGCATAACTTGGATCTCCAAACCCAAATCTCTTCTAATACCATTAGCAATCTCAATGCAACCATAGCACCACCCTTCAAGATACACACATATATTGGGGCGTCCTCTTTCCCCATTAAGACCCGGATCTCTAACCATATATATTCCTTTAAAAATAGCAGCGATAACAGCACAGGCACTTCACTTTCCAATCTAATTAGAAACCTCAATCTTAAAAATACTCCCTATTCACTTCACTGGTCAATACTTAAAAAGTCCAAATCATATACCCCTGGAGCATCCCATTGCCAACTTTGTACTCTGGAAACCTTTATGATAGCTACTGCTTCTAAATCTAAAAATATTATTAATTCTAAGAATGAACTTATCTCCAGTTGCAGGCATAAACGTAAATTCAGGTATAGCAACCATAATAATCCCCCAGACACCCCTCCCCCATTTGATTAAATACCCTCCCTTCATCTCGGATTTTCCCTCCTTACATCTCGAATCCCCTTTCTGATAGTTCTAATTCCTGTTGTTCTATAATCTCTACTTATATCTCCCTCATCCCTTTAACCTTCTCATAACTTAATAAAATTACCCATAAACGCTTTTAGCTTCACATTTCCCTTAGTTTTAACACCTTTCTTCCATTACCCCCTTAATCTTTCCACTTAACCTCCTTAACTGTATAACTTTATTTGGCTTTCCATTTTCTTTCCCGTTTAACTTCTTTTAATGCATTCGTCCGCTTCCCTTCAACACTTCCATTCTTCATTCTTTTCCCTTTCAACGTGATAACTAACCCACTCTATTCATATTATATCCTAGCCCTTTTATTTACTTGTTGATTAGCCTTATCTACTCCTTATCCCCTTTGCACACATCGAAATCGAACTCCTTACTGCTTCCACTGTGCACTCTAATTATTCTTCCCCTCCAGTTTTTACTTCTAAATAATTCTTCTCACTCTTTTAATAGCCTCGATTATTCCCCCCTTGTTTTACCTCGCCCTTCGCACATCTCTCTCAAACTACTCAACCCCCAACCCGCCCTCGCTCTACATCTTTTAACCCCCATAGTATTTACTTTTAACTGCGATCTCCACTCTCCCACTGGCTTAATCCTTTGTCACTTTTTTAACCTTGTATATCTCTTACTTCTTCCGGCCTTCACTAACCTATTTAACAATTTTCTTAATTAACCTCCATATAACTTTTTTGAATAAAATTTCAAAGTTTATATTTTCCCTTATCTATTTGAACTAGCATCCCGTAACTGCTTATTTACTTCAACCCATAATTTTTTCCACCTTGGAGATTCCCATTCCGGATATCCTCTCGAGGTCTTGTTTTCCTTTTTCTTTTTCCTTATTCTAATTTTCATTCTTGAGCTCCAATCTTATCGACTTTTCCCTCATTCTATTATTAGTATCTTATTTTTATTATTTTTTTTATTCTTTATTCTTTCGGTCAATCCTTAATTTTCCCTGCGAGCTTAAGACTAATCTTATTATCTATTTTTCATTCTTTATTCTTTTATTTTCTTATTTCTACTTTTTATACTATTTTTATCTTTATTTTTTATCTTTACTCTTTTAATTTTAACTCATTTTTCTAGTCCTACCCTTCATATATATTTTGCCTCATTGTTTATATCTAAGGTCATTTGATTAAACACCTAAACCCCGAACTCTGTTCTTATACATATTCTGTTATTTTAACCCCTTATCCTAACACTCGTTAACTTACCCCCACTCCTTTCTTCCCCTTTTCTAGTTGAATCCTAATTCGCGCTAACTTCCAATTTCAACTTTATGTTTCACCCCCCCACTTTCACACTTAGTTTTATCCGCATTCTTTCACCGCATCGCTCCCTTTCTCCTCCCCCCTCTCTTTCCTCGTACCCGTCCCTTTCTCCTCCCACACACCGCTTACCCGTTTCCTCCCTTGCCTACTGGTCGCATATTATATTCTTGTTTTCACTGTCTTTGCTTTTCTTCATTTATAGCCGGCTTTCTCAACTGGGCAGGCTTTAAATATTCTCGCTGCCCCTTTTTTCCCACTTTACAACATTTTCCTTTGTCATCTCTGCCCGGGAAGTATCTTTAATGGCGAATATTTTCCATCTTAATCTCCTCTGACGCCTGCCTGCATCATCGAATGTACCTCTTATTGGACTTTTTACCCTTTTTGGATTTTCTATTTTCGCCGTACCTGAAGTTGTGGCTTCTTGGAATTTAACTTTGAAACTTCTCTCATTACTTCTCGTGCCCCTAACGACCTACCTATTCTACATCTTATTCTCTCCGCTGGACTCTTCGACACCGGACTTTTTGGCAATCGGACATTTGCTTGCACCCTGGCACAGTTTTGCCCTGCGTCTCTTTCCCTACAACTTTTATTTCATTATTTACAATTTTAAATCTTGGCCATTGCCAACTTATCTATCCCAGCGACTTCCTCTGATGATAAGATTTTGATCTTTGAAAAGCCTGGCTTAAGGAAAATTTAACTTGAATAAATTGCCTTTTTGCGGAATATACCTTGCTTTGAACTTTTGAATTGAATTTTGATTTGGCTTTTGCTTTCTCTAATTCCTTTCCATTCTCCTTCATTTCTACCTGCTCTATCCTGGATATTGAGCTGTATACTCTTCACAATAGGGTTTTACCTTTCCTAAAAGTTCGCTTTTAGTACACCTCTTTATATATATATATATATATATATATATATATATATATATATATATGTAGTATTAAAAAGGAAAAAGCGGAAGACCTGAGAAATCAACGTTTCGAACAACTGTTGTTCTTTGGTGCTTGAAAAAGCCCACACAACAGTTGGGCGAAACGTTGAGTTCTCAGATCTTTCGCTTTTTCTTTTTAATTCATACCTCGGATTAATTTATCCTTTCATCTAGTCATTATATACATATCTATGTATCTATCTATCTATCTATATATATATATATATATATTTCACTTAGAACCATCCACGTTTATTTCATTCCATGCGACTGACCTCACAATGCCCGGGCATCGATCCTACTGCTCCCAGTATTGGCTACTACTTCTTCCCATCAACCCATCATGTCAACCCAATATTTTCACGTACTTGCATGACATTTTTCTTAATATTATCATCCTGAAGAAGTCTTACAAATAAAGAGAAAACGTTGATGAATACATAAAAAAACATCCTTTTTGGGTTTTCCTTTTTCATTTCCCATATATATATATATATATATATATATATATATATATATATATATATATATATATATATATATATATTGGTACAGAGAAATTAGTACAACATTCGTAGCGTCGGTTTCAAACATAGAAAGGCATAGCAAGCCGGCTCTTTTCAGCTTCTGTTGTCATCTCCGCTGAGAAGGGGGAGATGGAGAAAGAGAGCTGACTTCGATAGTTAGAAAGAAAGACAGACAGACATATGATTTCTTTGAAATTAGAAGAATCGATTCGGATCCAGATTCGTTGTTGTACTTAAAGACAGGCGTTGTGTAAATTGCTTGTGGAATCGGCCCAGAATTTTTTGGCCGCTTCCACTGCAATCTTCGCACATAATTCGAAAAGAAAGAATAAAAAAAAGAAAAAAAAGAAAAAAAATGAAAACAAAATCACAAATTTCACTCTTGGTATTTATAGGAACATCTGTGACAACAAGTAACTTCTGCATTCCAGTACTCCCTCATTCGGGTATCCCTATTTACTTGCCTCCCCACGAAGATAGAGTTAAATACAAGATCAGATTTTAATGTAGGTAAACTCCAATATTTGTAAAAGAGATATTCTAGATTTTTTTTAAATTCTTATTCCCCCCAAACAAGGCACATTGCCACTAGGGCATAAGGAGCTACTATTAGGGGCCATGCCTACAGGAGCATTCTAAATAGGGAGTTGAGTATTGATTTACTCCTCTCCAGGAGTTAGGCACAAGGCCAGTTTTTATCTTACTCCCACAAGTAAGATGTGACTCAAGGTCGGGTGAGGAAAGTGGGGTTTAAAAATTGCCTGGGCAGCCCCGTCGGCATTCCCCGGTAGAGGCGCCCCAGGCAGTAAGCAATAAACTTACTCCTCCCCAAAGAGGGGAGGCGAAGCCTGCGTAGGTGGACCTCCCAGAACTGCACAGGACAGACCCATAGACCGGCGGAATCAAGCCCCGAAGGCCAAGACAATACCAGTATGGGGTGCAGTATCCATCGGAACAGATACTACACTTTGATCTTAGGGAGTTGAGTAGCGAGATGTCTGTTCGCATTACATTTAAATATCTAAATGAGCCAGGGGCTTTTACCCCACCTAGATTTTACAAAAGTAATGTTCATACCAGAATGTGGGTCTAATGGTCAATTAGAGTGTTATGGCCATAGAGTAACAGCTGATAATCTCCAGTAATCTCACAGTGTGGTGTAAGTGATATCTATAATGATTCCAGCAGAGGGGTAGCTGGGATCAGTAGGGGTTTTATTTACTCCGCTACACGAGTTAGGCACAAGGCCAGTTTTATCTTACTCCCACAAGTAAGATGTGACCCAAGGTCGGGTCGGGAAAGTGGGGTTTGAAAAGCCAGCGCCCGAGAAAGTGAGCACTTTGGCCATTAAAAATTGCCTGGGCAGCCCCGTCGGCATTCCCCGGTAGGGGCGCCTCAGACAGTAAGCAATAAACTCACTCCTCCCCAAAGAGGGAAGGCAAAGCCTGGGAGGGTGGACCTCCTAGAACTACACAGGACAGACCCATTGACCGGCGTAAATCAAGCCCCGAAGGCCAAGACAATACCAGTATGGGGTGCAGTATCCATCGGAAAAGATTCTACACTTTGATCTTAGCCAAAAGGCCTCAGAGACAGATGTACTTTTGGGCCCTAAGCTGATGTCTGTGTCTAATTTGACTCATGTTTTGATCAGATCAGGCTCAGAGTTTTGATTGCAAGTCTTGTCATTCGGTAGAGAAGAAAACAAATGTGTAATAAAATATCGTTACATGTTTGAAACTGATGTTGTGGTTTTGTCAGACGTTACAGAAACCACGTGATAGACATTGCGACCGGTGTCGGAATCGTGCACCGAATTCAGACATAGACAACAAGTGGAGGATCACGGCCTGTGCACTGAAGCACAGACCAGTGTACTCCGCTTCTTTCGACCACTGTTACAAAGCGTTTTATGTTCTCGTAACAGCCGTTTACAACTCATTTCTCGCTGACAAAGACCCTTGGAGTTCTCTGGGATCTGAGTGACAATAAGCGCAACTAGGACTCTGGTAGTCTCCCTGTCATTCCAGTTGAGGTCTGTTTTTGTGTGTTTCTTAGGCAAGTCAGACTTTTGCAGAGAGCTCAGGAAGATGGTGCCCCACAATTCCCTGGTCTGCATCAAGTCCCCCCCCCCTCGTTGTTCGCAGCTAATAGTTAATCTGCAGGATTGCAGATTTTTATCCCTGACTCCGAGAACAGCAAAGCTCAACGGTTTCATGCGAAGTCGGGGAAGGTTTGGTCTAAATACATAAAGGAATGGGGCAGAAGAAACGTTGCAACTTTCACTCCATTAATTTGTGGTTCTGCATCTCACATGTCTTGGCTTACAACATAAAAAGGCAGAAACGTGGCTGTTTTTTTTTTTCATATATCTGGAGCTAGTTTGCTGCATTCATTTATCATGTGGTTTACCGTTTCGTCTCTTTGCCCATATAGTTTAGATTTACTGCTTTCTTGGTTTATGTTTATTCTTCTTCTTCTTCTTCTTCTTCTTCTTCTTCTTATTATTATTATTATTATTATTATTATTATTATTATTTGTACTTACTACGAGTTCTCACACAGGTCATGAGTGATTGCTCAGCGACCACCGGTGGTATTCCCTGGAGTCTGAATGACAACAAGTCTCCCTAGATTTCCAGTATTCTCCACCTCTTTTCGATAGCCACCGCAAATAACCTTGCAGTATCGCAACAGCCGCTTACCATTGATTTCTCGCTGGTAAGGACCATTGGTCTTCTCTGGGATTTGGGTGGCATTAAGCCTCCCCAAGGTCCCAGCACTCTCTGCACTTCCAGTGGAGGTCTGGTTTGTGCTGTCCCTCCTCGGTCTTCTCATCCTCCTTGACCCTATGCAAATATTTTGTGTGGTGTCAGCCTAGGCTGGTACCATTTTTTTTTTAATTTTTAATTTTTTTTTCTCTCTTTAATTTATTAAAAAAATTTTTTAATTTTATTATTATCTATATATTAATACGATAGCGTGTGTGTTCGTGTGTCACGCTTCCGGCAAAAGCTCTGCGCATGCGTGCCGCACCTAGATTTAAAAAACAGTCAAGTCGCTTTATTTTCAAAGCGTTTTAAAGTTTTTCCCTCTGGCGTAACGGTTAGCGACGTAGTATATTTTGACTTCTGCCCTACTGGTTTATAGTTCGATCCCAACCAACCTCTAAGATTTTTTTTTCTACATTTTAAGAGGAAGAGGAAGAGAGGTAGGGAGGGGACGACTGGGAAGACACATATTAATACAATAGCGTGTGTGATTTTGTGTGTCATGCTTACATCGAAAGCAACGACCTTCCGAATCTTTGTATGCTACTCACCTGGTTAAAAATTACTTTTTTGTGTTGCTTTAAACTTAGAACTATTTTTTGTTTTTTATTTTGGCGTTTTTAAGGGCATTGTTTATTTACGTTTTCTTTTGGTTGTAGAGAGGGCCAGTATTATTTTTTTATTTTTATTTTTTTGAACGGATGGCATATCAATTTTTTTTAGTAGATTGTACACGAGTTACCATTTAAAAAAAAATTTTCACTCTTATCTAGTGTAACTAACAAATAAAGGGTGCTTTGTTACATTAGGACCCGCGCTAACTTTGACCCCGTCGTTAGAGTTAGGGTCAGTGTGGCAGACGATAACTTCGTCACTTTTTTCAGTTTTATTTTCAAGAAATGATTTTTTTAAAAAAACCAACACAACACGGTGTAAGTAAAAATAAAAATTTTAAAATTCCGTGTAATTTACACGGGTCCCGCTAGTTATTATTATTATTATTATTATTATTGTTATTATTATTATTATTATTATTATTATTATTATTATTATTATTATTATTATTATTATTATTATTATTATTATTATTATTATTATTATTATTATTCATAGTAGTCTCAACTTTTGGATGTTTTTAGTTGGGGTTTTGTTTTTTTGAACATCAAGTCAATTCCCTTGACCTTAGACATTCAAGCTGTACCTTAACACTTTCGCCATTCCTAATAGGCAAGCCTTTTGCAGAATTGGAAAAGAAATTGTCTCGTCAATTTGTTTAAGCCATTTATGGTGGCTTTTCGTTATGGTTCCAAGCGTTCTAATTACAACGGGAATCACCTTTACTTCTTTACATTTCCATAGTCTAACTAATTCCCATTTTAGATCTTGATATTTATTTATTTTTTCGTGTTCTTTCTTCTGCACTCTGGTATCGAATATTATTATTATTATTATTATTATTATTATTATTATTATTATTATTATTATTATTATTATTATTATTATTATCATTATTATTATTATTATTTTTATTATTATTATTATTATTATTATTATTATCATTATTATCATTATTATTATCATTAATACTATTATTATTATTATTATTATTATTATTATTATTATAGCGAAACGTTTTCCTTACATTTGAGTATTTTATTTTTCTTAATGGCAGAAGCGAAGTATCATCCCCATTAGCCAAACCATCATCTTCATCATCTTCATCGGCAGTAGCATCATAATACTAATTATTATTATTGGATGATCAAATTGCAATTTTTTTTTGGCGTGAATAAGAGCGATCCGAGAGAGAAAGCTCGTCCCAGCCGAGTCGGCTCGTCAGTAATTTTTGGCAATGATTCGCTTTCGTATCGATCGCAGTTCAATTGGCGCTGATTATTGAAAATTATGGATGAGTGACACCACCAGTCGTGCTTTTGCACCAGGGTGGGTGGTTGAGGGCCTCCACGCGTAATTGCCGACGTGGGGTAACTAGCCGTTTGGGAGAACACAGCGGCGTTTATGAAGGGCATGTTTTGCGGTGGGTGGAGAAAGAGGGATTCCTTCCTTTTTTTTTTCATATCTTTATAATTCTTTTCAGTAAAGATGGGTGATTCGGGTGTGGGGAGAATTAGAGGTCTGTAGATAGAGGTGGTGGGAATGGATAGAGGGGAGGAACGGTGGTAATTGGGGACAGAGAGAAAAGGGGAGGTTCGAGAGGGGGAGATGGGCAAATGTAATGAATAGGATGTCAGAATAAACATTTATAGAATTGGAATGCAAAAGTGATGGGGAGCAAGTGAAAGTGGGGAGGAATGGTGGTGGAGAAAGTGATTGGAGAAAAAAAAGAATGGCAGAAGTAAACTATATATATATATATATATATATATATATATATATATATATATAGAGAGAGAGAGATATATATATATATAGAGAGAGATAGATAGATAGGCAGACAGGTAGAAGCTATGTGAGGATATATATATATATATATATATATATATATATATATATATATATATATGTATTTAATAATAAATATGTAATTATTATATTCATACGTATACGTTTCATCTTTGCTGACTCATCAGTGTAGAGATAACAGCTGAAACCGGTCGCACGATTCGAACCCCGGAACAAGAGTAATGTTTAACTCAGTTCTGAGCACCCTAACTTCTTACAACGGCTACAGACGAGATGAGAAATAAATTCTATTTGTGTGTTAAGCAGGCGGACAAATATAGTTAGCCGTCATAACAGTGTTCAACAGAAATGAACTTGCATTTATAGCTAAGCAACATCATCACTGGGTTAACATCTGTTTTACATACTGGCATTTGTTGAAGGGCTTTAAGAAATTTTGATTTTCTTTGTTTCTAACCAAAAATATTTTTAGTTAAAAAAAGAAAGAAAACAAAACAAACATTTTTTTACCCTAATATTTTCAGTTAAAAAAAGAAAAAAAAATCCCTCCCTCTCAATTTTTTTTTTTTACACTGAAAATATTAGTATTCATGGGGGATGAATACTAATATTTTCAGTTATGAAAAGAAAAAAAAATTCCCCCCCCCACCACCAAAGAAAATTTTTTTACCC
>OY744554.1:40594841-40599841 GCA_963556195.1 Sepiola atlantica
CTTATTATCTATTATAATACAGGGTGGGCCAAAATAAGGGTCCTATCTTTAAATTTGAATAACTTGAATTTGAATAACTTCCACAAAATAAAAGTTAAACTCACCAAACTTTATGTGTGTGTAGACTGACCCTTCCGAGATTTTTTGAAATAAACAAAACAAATTTTAGCCGAAAAACACTTCTTAAAACTTACAAAAACTAAAGTATTGTTTTTTACACTGTTTTGAGTTTTTTAAGCAAAAATAATGTTTTCTAAATGAGGGTACGTTCCTTAGGGCTAATACGGCTCATGCTTGCTTCGGAAGGGGTCCTTTACTTATTCTAAAAAAAAATTTTTTTTAAATCAATAAATAAAAAAGTTATGAATTTTTAAAAATAGGACCCTTATTTTTGCCCACCCTATAAAACAACCAGATTGGTAGTTTTAGTTTTATTATAATAGATAATTAGTTTTACTAATAGACGAACAGGTCCTCAAAAACATTATAGATAAAAACGTACTCCCTACCGACCCAGACAAAAACGTAAAACTAATTATCTATTATAATAAAACTAAAACTACCAATCTGGTTGTTAATAATAATTCTTCACCCCGGATTAGAGTTCTTGATAGGACCGGCCTCGTATACAAGTTTAAATGCCCTTTGGGAGAATGTGTCGCCGACATTCATGAAAATGTATACATTAGGTCGACAGTTACGACGCTATCCAGAAGATTAACTATGCATTTATCTAACGACTCCGCCATAACCCAGAACCTCTATAAAAAGCATTCCTGCCCCCGTTCGCATATCCGTAAACTTCTAGTAGATAACACAAAAATCATCGCACAAAATACTAATACACTTAAACTCCACATACTCGAAGCCCTATACATTAAAACAGAAAAACCAGCTATTAACAAGATTAACTATACTATTAGTACTAATATACTCAAATGCCTATAAATATAAATTTAAATTAAACACAGTCATTTATTTTTCCCGCCTAAATAGAATATATATTCACTCCTAGGTCTATGCCTGGTTAACATTACTCCACTGACGATGGACCTGGAAGGGTCCGAAAGCGCTTTGGGAAGTTTGGCAATTTTATCAGCCAGTTTCCGTCTGAAACTAAGAACCTAATCAGAAAAACGGAAAGGATCAGAGAAAAAATATCCAGACACAAGATGTCCGTTATTTTTAATGATATTTGTATATATATATATATATATATATATATATATATATGTCTAATGAAGCTTTGAGTTATTTTAAACAAAAAGAAAAGAAAAGGAAAATGTAGTTTAAATTCCCAGAGAAACTAACTAAATCCAAAATATTGCAGACTTAACATTCGTTGGAAAATTCATAAATAAAAACATATAATAGTAAGTAAATAAAATAAAAAGGGGGATTAAGTATCTAACAGTGAAACAAAAACAGGAGACCTTAACGTAAACGTCTAATATTAACACGGGGATCATCAGCTGTTTACCGTGTAACTGTTTCGGAGATTTAAAAATATGTTTATGTATGGTACTGATAAAACTACCATTTCCCCAATAATCAAGTGTCGAAATAATTCAGCTTAAAATTTCACTAATATATACATAAATAATAATAATAATAATAATAATATATAACTTTTAAGACTACCGTGTGATATGGTAGTTTGCATACTAAATAATACTAATAATAATAATAATAATAATAATAATAATAATAATAATAATAATAATAATAATAATAATAATGATAATAATGATGATGGTGATGGAAAGATCTACATAAAACGTTCAACTACATATTTCCACACACACACATATATATGAAAACCTTCTTAGGTCAATTTGAATCTTGACATTTGAAACTTACCTCGTTCTTTGCTTGACTAAAAGTGGTCTCATCCCTGAATCTGAATACGTAAATTGATTAAGTAAAAGGAATAATAATAATAATAATAATAATAATAATAATAATAATAATAATAATAATAATAATAATAATAATAATAATAATAATAATAATAATATATTACTTTTAAGACTACCGTGTGATATGGTAATTTGCATATCAAATAAAATTAATAAAAATAATAATAATAATAATAATAATAATAAAAATAATAATACTATCCAAACACGACACCACTATATATATGATGAATACGGACTACCGCTTGAAACGCGTTTTATAAAATGATAAAATAACAAAATAATATAAATGTTGGTAGCCTTACTCCTTTACATATATACTTTTCTCTCATTGGAACTGCATTAATACTGCACTACCCTCTTCTCTCTCTCTCTCTCTCTCTATATATATATATATATATATATATATATATATATATATATATATATATATATATATATATATATATATATATATTTTATTTTTATTTTATTTTTTTGATTTTGATTTTTAACGGTCCCAACCACGTGACTTTCCAAAATTTTAATTTTAATTTTCTTTTCTTTTTTCTCCATTTCATTCTTTCCAAATATGATCTAATGTTAAGATCGGATTCTAACTATGCCTGATGAGATCTCAGTTTATAATAGCTGTTGATCGATAACATTGACATGCCAGTATCGCATAAAATATATAAAAATAATCATATATAAAAGCTCTATTTGATATTGAGCGCTTTTTATAAACCCGGTTGAAATTCTTTGGATTACTACCCTGTAGATGTTTAACCTGGATTATTATCATATATATATATATATATATATATATATATATATATATAGTAATCCAGGTAGGGTAAAAATCCACAGGGTAGAAATCCAAAGGGAATCAAACCGGGCTTATAAAAGAGTGCTCAATAAAAATATAAAGCTGTATTGTGAATGCTTTTATTCAAACATGTACAAGGTCTGCTACACTGGCATGTCGATGTTATCAATCTACAGCTCTCAAGAGCTGAGGTCTCATCAGGCAGAGAATTATTTTATGATCCAACCTGGTCGCTGAATTCCTGGAAATCTTTTGAAAGAAACCTTTTTTTCAGGATGGATTTTAAATTCCTCCCACTTAAGCTTACCAATACTTCAATCTAAAAGGTTATGGAAACAAAAAGCTACATTCCATACATTTCATTCAGAAATTTACATTTTTATGAAATGAGGCATTTTACACTTGATCGATGATTGTCAATTAGTGACAACAGAGCAAATATAAGTCAGGTTAATATTATATTCTAATAACCATGTTTTTATTTTATTCTTTTTATTGTTTCACATTTCTAAAAAAAACATAACATTTCTGTGAGACATTTTTTTACGGTCCGCAGCTTATTTTAATTCTCTTAAAGGGGCCAGTCGTAAGGAAGCTATTAAAAACCATTATAAATATTGTTTTAATTATTATTCACATACATATATGTTTCAGCCTTTTTGGGGATCGTCAGCGTGGAGGGTAACTGTTGTGCTGGTCGCACGGATCGAACCTTAGACCCGGGTAACCTTTGAACTACGCCCTTTTGTCGATGCGGCCAACTTAACAGCTATGTTAAAAAGGGGGAATAATTAAAGTCTATTTATGTCTTTACAGGCGAACATATAGCAAGCTATTTTGATTATTTGTCGGTCGATATTCTTATTGTATTCCTGCCAGTATTCAATTGATAATTTCAGGTCTCCAGCGCCAATATTCCAATTACACCTCCCAAACCCGTTCCCAGCTATAACATATTTCTTTAACGATGGCAGATTGTATGCAATCGTTTCGCATAAATTCCCCCGGGGAAATATATGAATTTAATTAAATGAAATAGAAATACTTTAAAAACCTTTGATTGGCACCGAAATTTTGTATATTTTGGTGATGGCTTTAAATCACTTTAATACTTTCATGCGTACGCCATATTTGTTTTATTATTTCATTTAGCTTTTGCCTTTTCTCTATTCTGATTGGTTGGTTATTTTTAAACCAATCATATTCTTTCCTGCATTTGTATGATCTTGTAACATTTCCAAACGCCTCTGACAAACCTACAAAAGTTCATAAGCCACGCCCATTTAGTTTCCTTTCCTCCTACGTGTTATTGTCCAATCAGCGTTTTATATTTAATTAATTTTTTTTTTTTTTCGGAGCAATCAGATGATTTACTGCATTTGAAACATGTGAAAAACATCTAAATCTAATTCATTAGCAAAGATAGATAGACCACGCCCATTTAATATTCTATTACTGCATTTTTTTTTTTGTTCAACATAGTTCACCCCAAACAAGGCAAGTTGCCACTGTAGACGTAAGGGGACACTGAGAATAAGGTTAAAAGTAAAGTAGTTCATCCTAAATCGGGAGCTGTGCAGCTAGATGTTTGTTCGCATTAGTTTTAAAGTTCCGCATTTCGACACAGTCGGGGGAAACAGGGAGCAGGGAGGGAGTTCCAAAGGTCGGTAGCTCGAAGAAAAGAAGCTATTGGAGTTGAAGGCTCTCCGCCATCTGGGGACCTCCACAGTGAATGGATGGGATTTAGCTGATTGTCGGGTTGGCCGAGTAGATTTACGTCGAGGGGGGGAACTAGAGCAGCAAGTTCATCGGAACACATTCCATTGAAATACTTGAAAACAAGCACAAGGATGCAACATTGCAGCAATGAGAAGGGGTCGGAGCTTGGTGGATGGTGAGGGACCTATCAGATTAGAGACTCTTTTTTTGACCTGGTTAAGAGAGAGAGAGAGAGAGAAAGAGAGAGAGACTAGTGGTTGGTGCACCAGCCCATATGTGACAACAATACTCCATGCATGAGCGAATCGTGGCTTGTCATACTTGTTATACTTTTTAAAGTTTTTAGTTGTATTGAATTACTTCCACGTAGATACTCTGATGAGTGTGGACGAAAGCCGGCTAAGTACATTCATGAATTTTTAAAATTATTTTCCTCTCGTTTTTATAATTTTAAATTTAATTCTATCCCCCCCCCCCCCGTCAAAAAAATGTGCCAAACACCTGTATCCCTTGCCGTAATTAAATTTTGTACCACGAAAAATGTATTTAAGTAA
>OY744554.1:40614841-40619841 GCA_963556195.1 Sepiola atlantica
ATAGATAGATTGACAGACAGATAAATAGATAGATACATACATACATGGATAGATAGATGGATAGACAGATAAATAGATAGGTAGATAGATCAATTGATAGATGGATAGATATATAGATAGATGGAGGATACATAGATAGAAAGACATATAGACATATACATAGATAGATACATACATACATAGGTAGATAGATCGATGGATCGATAGATGGATAGATGGATATCTATATATAGATAGATATACAGATAGCTAGATATATAAATATATAGATAGATATATACATACATACATAGATTGGTATGTAAATACATAGATAGATAGATAGGTGTATTAATAGATAGATAGATAGATAATTAGATAGATAGATAACTGAACGGATAGATCGATAGATAGATAGATAGATAAATGAACGGATGGATAGATAGATAGATAGATAGATAAATGAGCGGATAGATAGATAGATAGATAGATAGATAGATAGACAGATAGATAGATAGATAGATACGGAGAGAGATAGATAGATAGATAGATAGATAGATAGATAGATAGATAGATAGATACGGAGAGATAGATAAATAGATAGATAGATAGATAGATAGATAGATACGGAGAGATAGATAGATAGATAGATAGATAGATACGGAGAGACAGATAGATAGATAGATAAATGAGCGGATAGATAGATAGATAGAAACGATTGTTCCACACCTTCAAAAGAGGGAATGGAATGGTTTAATAGTCTAAAATCTATTCTCGAAGAACAATTACTTTTCTAGAATTGCACAAAGATTTAAGCGCGGAAATCGTAGCCGATTTGTAATGCTGAGTCGATTTGGTAATCGAAGCTGGGAATCGAGAGATGGGCTTGGATGGTGGGGGGTGCGATAATTTCGGATGAGAGGGCGTGGAGTCGGTTCTATTGTACTGTAGCCCAAAGCATTTCTGGCTACGAAGTTCAGAACGATTTATCGTAAATTACATGGGAAGGAATTAGGGACCATAACCAACGATTCTATCAGAAATAACCAATATATATATATATATATATATATATATATATATATATATATATATATATATATATATATATATATATAATAATCCAGGTATAACATCCACAGGGTAGTAATCCAAAGAATTTCAACTGGGTTTTATAAAAAGTGCTCAATATCAAATAGAGCTTTTATATATGATTATCTTAATTTACACAGACATGTACAAAATCTGCGACACTGGCATGTCGATGTTGTCGATCAACAGTTATTATGAACTGAGATCTCATCAGGAAGAGTTAGAATCCGATCTTAACCTTTGATCATATTTGGAAAGAATGAAATGGAGAAAAGAATAAGAAGAAAAGAAATTTAAAATTTCAAAATTTAGGAAGTCACGTGGTTCGGGACCGCTAAGAATCAAAAAGTTAAAATCAAAATATAAAATATAAAATATTAATCCTAATCCTAATAATATACTGCATAATTTTTTAAATAAAATCACCTTTAAATTAAGCTATAGCTGTGGCGAAAATTTAGAAAAAATAATTAAAAAAACATAACAATAAAAATTAAAAAGAAGATATGAAGTGGGGGGGCGCAGATAGACAACCAATCAGTAGCTCGCTTGCTAACTAACCACGCCCTGTCTTGTTATTTCCGGTCGGGAAGAACTCTCGCGAGCGATGGTAATCGCTTTTCTTAAGTTTATCCATATTTTTATTAAATCATTTCAATTACTTACTGTTAATATCGACGAATCCATTGGACATAAGTAGATAAAATAATTTAATAGAATTAGAAATAAATAACATCAAATATTAATTAATTATGAAGTGTTTAAAAAAATAGATATGCAAATTAGGCATTCAAAGATCTTTCTATTGCAATGATCAAAACAGCTGCAATCTTAAGGAAAATTCTTGAATGCTGAAACCAACCCGCATAAGCTACAAAGAGTAACCAGTCACATGGAATTTACAACAGGAAGAAAATAAAACCACACGAAGAACACCACAACACGAACCAAGGAACAGAAACTGCAAGAAACATCACTTCATAAGCTCCCTCCACCCAATAAATTACACCAGCCTCAGCTAACACCACACAAAAATGAAGCAAGGAACAGAAATTACAAGAAACACTATAAGCTCTCCCCTTCCCTCCCCACCCCACCAAAAAAATGGTGCCGAGCTAGGCTGACACCAGACAAAATATTTGTACAGGGTTGAGGAGGATGAGAAGACCGAGGAGGGACTTCACAAACCAGACTTCCACTGGAAAAGTGCGGAGAATGCTGGGACTTTGGGGAGGCTTATTGCTACCCAAATCCCAGAGAAGACCAATGGTTCTTACCAGCGAGAAATCAATGGTAAGAGGCTGTTGCAATACCGCAAGGTTATTTGCTGTGGTTATGGAAAAGAGATGACGAATACTGGAACTTTGGGGAGGCTTGTTGTCACTCAAACTATATATAGCAAAAATAGGACAATAAAATTACATAACCATAATTTGATAAATAATATTTTTTAATTACTTTGGAAATTATGCTTTTTATTCTCATCACATAGGATCTGATTCTGCTTATTTTTACAAATGGCTGCTGAAATAAGGTACCTACTTATTCAAATGTTTAGTTTCATTTACAATGATGAATCATTTTACGCTTGTTACCAATTGAATTACCTCCCTTGAACCTTTTAAGAGTTATCGCCCTTGGAAAAGGGTCGTCTGCCCGGAGAGAAAGAAAACAAAAGACCACGGCGTCCGACTGTGAATATATCAATCGCGTCCAGCAGCCAATTAACTCAATAAATTCATTCTGTGTTCAGTTTTAATAAATCTGTTAAACGTTTCTCTTGATAGTTCATCCATTTATTTACAAGTTATCATTTATAATTAACCTAAATTACGAGGTTATAAAACAAATACACTAAAACAATGTTAAGTACTAATTTCAATTATTTACTTATTTAGCATAACTTTGAGAATATCAAATTAAAACTTTAAACAGCTACATAACAAATAAAATATCAAATACTCGAAACAACAAGTGTGTGCTTGTGAATGTGTTTCTATGTCGGTATGTGCTTTACGAACATCAAACGTTACAAACGGCTTATTGTGTTTACAAAATAGATATGCAAATTAGCCTATCCATATCTGGTAAATAAATACGTATATATATATAGATATATTTGGCCAAGATCAAAGTGTAATATCTGTTCCGATGGATACTGCACCCCATAAACTGGTATTGTTTTGGCCTTCGGGGCTTGATTTACGCCGGTCTATTGGGGGTTGCCGGTCCTGTGCAGTTCTAGGAGGTCAACCCACCCAGGCTTAGCCTCCCCTCTTTGGGGAGGAGTAAGTTTATTGCTTACTGCCTGAGACGCACCTACCGGGGAATTCCGACGGGGCTGCCCAGGCAATTTTTAATGGCCAGAGTGCTCACCTTCTCAGGCGCTGGCTTTTCAAGTCCCATTTTCCCGACCCGACCTTGGGTCACATCTCACCTTGTGGCAGTAAGATAAAACTGGCCTTGTGGCTAACCTCCTGGGGAGGTAAATAAAATGTATTATTAGTGATTTAAATAGGAGTAACCTGTTTTGATGTTCAAATAGTGATAGATAAAAAAAACTTTCGCATTTATCCATTTAGTTATATATATATATATATATATATATATATATGAAAATATAAATAATGTTCTTTGGTTTTCCGTTTTCAATTTCCATTACATCGGAACATTTTCTCCTTTTCCTGATTATATATATATATATATATATATATATATATATATATATATATATATATATATATATATATATATATATATATATATGAAGCAATCCAACAAAAGATATAAGCGTCAACTAATATCTTATAATTAGTGAAACATCCGGATAAAAACTGAAGCTCATTATACTGGATAGAGCATTAATATTATAATATAAAATGAAGTAATAAAATAAGGTGTCAATCAAATTTTATTAGAATTCAAAGTTCAAGCAAAGTATCCTTAAGTCCTTAGCTCATGAGTTTTCAAAGATAATTCTTCTCTTCAGAGGACCATTACCGCAGTTATACTACTACAGGTAATAAAATTACGCTTTGAAAATATATAAAATTATATACACAAATACATAAAAATACATAACATCAAACATATCAATCCAAAAACATACTTTTGTTGAATCCATACAGTCCATCCAGGTCATACAAGTTGAGAAGCATAATCAGGAAGGACATTACTCCAAGATACAAACAGCAGTCCAAATACGTGAAATTGAAGGGGCCGGCAAAGTTATCCAGTCGCGAAATGTGTCCATATTCAATGTTAATGATAAATAAATCAATCAAAATAATACAAAAAAGTCCACACACATATATATATATATATATATATATATATATATATATATATATATATATATATATATATATATATATGAAAACATAAATAATGTTCTTTGGTTTTCCGTTTTCAATTTCCATTACATCAGAACATTTTCTCCTTTTCCTGATTATATATATATATATATATATATATATATATATATATTAGTAAGCTATAAAAAATATATTTATGGCAATTAAGCTACACAGATGCCACCGCGTTTCATCCCCGGGAAGAATCCTCAGGTTAAAAATAATATCTCCTTATAGAAATTCACGTGAATACATGAAATAGTAACATATATATATATATATATATATATATATATATATATATATATGTATATATATGTATATATATATAGAGAGAGTTTGAATTACTTACTAGACAATATCCTCGAGTGTGTTCGGTCTCTCTGTACAAGGGTTTGTCAATACAACTTGACATAAGGATACTTCACCCTACAAGTAAACTTGACCAAATATTCAAAATAACATAGTATTCGAATCCCAGATAAGATCCTCTAGGAACTGCTATACACACATATATATATATATATATATATATATATATATATATATATATATATATATATATATATATATATA
>OY744554.1:40624841-40627341 GCA_963556195.1 Sepiola atlantica
AAGACAAACGCGAACGTGGTCCTCAGATATATATATATATATATATATATATATATATATATATATATATATATATATATATATATATATATATATATATATATATATATATATATCGATTTAGCAATCAGTGTCTGTTTGTACCTATGGTTTATAATTTTGAAATATCTTAATATCTGTCGAGCTATCGAGTATGATTATATCAAGCGATCGATCTATGTTGCTAGACATGTATTAGTTGGTTAATATCTATTTCATTTCGTCCGTTCTCCTATATTTTTGTATGTTCATACCTATCTTTCTTTCTCATTCTCTCCCTATCTTTATATATGAATACTGGTAGAGCTACCCAGTGTTGCCCGGGTTAGAGTGTGGGATAGCATCATATGCAACATCATGGTAGGGAGAGTTAACTTTAACAGCAACCTTGATGCCTAACCTTCACAGGTAACATGAATTGGAACAAATACATTGAAGACATTGCCAAGGCTGCCGCAAAGAAGGTTGGCTCCCTCTACCGTGCTAGTAAACTCCTCTCACCTGACGTTATCCTGTATCTCTACAAAGCCACCATCCGCCCATGCATGGAGTATTATTGCCACACTGGTGATACCAGATCAGGCTGCCCTGTGGCTCCCTGAGACGAAATTCACCTACATTGACGTTTTTTTTTTTTTGTTTGTAAAACTTAATTATGTTCTACAAAACCAAAAACAAAAACAACAGCCCCTCTCCCTTTCTCCCTCCCCTTTTTTATTTTTATTTTTCCTACCCTACTCCCGGTCCTGGATATGACCTTAAACTACATCCGATGGTGAGATCCGGCTTACGGACTTTGGGGAATGTGGAGCCTCCTCTTAATTACCATTGCTCCCAGGTCCACCCTGACCCGGAGTGGTAGTACCTGTTAGGGTCCCAACTATGGGTTAAATAGAAACAGATTTAACAACCAAACCAAACACTATGAATAAATATTTGAAGATATAAACAACTTGAAGCATAAAAACTTTCACCAAAATGACTGCATTCGGCATTAAATAACCTGAAAAGGGTTGATGTGCCGTAAAACAAAACAACCAAACAACCATTATTGCCACATCTGGGCTGGTGCATCATCTACTAGTCTCTCCCTCCTTGACAAGGTCCAAAAAAGAGTCGCCAACCTAATAGGTCCCTCACTGTCAATGAAGCTCCAGTCCCTGTCCCATCGCCGCAATGTAGCATCCTTGTGCTTGTTTTACAAATACTTCAATGGATTATGCTCCGATGAATTGGCTACTCTGGGTCCCCACTCGACGTAAATTCACTAGACTAACTCGACAATCAACTAAATCTCATTCATTCACTGTGGAGGTCCCCAGATGCCGGAGAGCCTTCTACTCAAATAGCTTCTTTCCTCGTGCTGCTGGACTCTGGAACTCCCTACCTTCCCCCCTGTTTCCCCGACAGTACTGACATGCAGAAATTAAAAACTAATGTAAACAGACATCTCGCTGCGCAGATCCCAATTTAGGTTGACCCCCACCCACCCACCCACCTTATCTCCTTTTCTTTTTTCTCAGTAGTCCCGTACGTCTACAGTGGCGGCCTGCCTTGTTTGAGACGAACCATGTAAAAAAAAAAGAAGATATCTTACTCACCGAGCTATTGAGATATATGTTAATACTCTTAAACTAACGCTAATAAATAGATTAATTTCATTGTGTAAAATGTTTGAAAATTGTCATTAGCTTCTTTAAGGAGCAGCAGGAGACGAAAAAATACTTCCATTATGTTCACATGCAAATTGTGCATGTGAATACAATTGTATTGAAAGCGCACTTCCTAGTATGTCTTCGTTTTTAGGGACAGACATGCACAGGCAGAGAGGTGTTCTCCTTGATTATATATATATATATATATATATATATATATATATATATATATATATATATTATTAATGACAATATATGTATTAGCATATACTATCAGTGCCCTTTTACTTTGCAGCTTCCTTAAAAGATTCAGCTCTATGATTGTCAATTAGTGATAACAGAGCAAATGTTGCAGAGACGATATTAACATAAACATGTTGTTTGGCACAAGACAAATGAAACGGACCGTAAAAAATATATCTCACAGTAATGTTATGTTTTTTGGAAATGTGAACAAATAAAAATAAAATAAAACCATGGTTATTGGAACATAATATGAACTGACTTATATATATATATATATATATATATATATATATATATATATATATATATATATATATATTCATTTGAATCTAATGGAAAACAAAATATCAAGGTCTAATGTATGATATGAAAAGAAACTGGAACCTCAAAAAGATCTCCATCATTCCGGTTATCATAGGAGACACTGGACTCATGAAGAAGAACTTGAAAAAGTATTTGGCAAGTATACCTGGTGAACCAAGTGCAAAAGAAATCCAAACAACTGCACTCAAAGGAACAGCCAGAATCCTGAAAAGAGCTCTCGGTTGGAGTCTGTAAAT
>OY744554.1:40632341-40652341 GCA_963556195.1 Sepiola atlantica
AAGGAGCTTTGTTTTTAGCATTAAATGTTACCATCCATTTTTGAAAAGGAGCTTTGTCTTGTAGCATTAAATGTTACCATCCATTATTGAAAAGGAGCTTTGTCTTGTAGCATTAAATGTTACCATCCATTTTTGAAAAGGAGCTTTGTCTTAGTAGCATTAAATGTTACCATCCATTTTTGAAAAGGAGCTTTGTTTTTAGCATTAAATGTTACCATCCATTTTTGAAAAGGAGCTTTGTCTTGTAGCATTAAATGTTACCATCCATTATTGAAAAGGAGCTTTGTCTTGTAGCATTAAATGTTACCATCCATTTTTGAAAAGGAGCTTTGTCTTAGTAGCATTAAATGTTACCATCCATTTTTGAAAAGGAGCTTTGTTTTTAGCATTAAATGTTACCATCCATTTTTGAAAAGGAGCTTTGTCTTGTAGCATTAAATGTTACCATCCATTTTTGAAAAGGAGCTTTGTCTTGTAGCATTAAATGTTACCATCCATTTTTGAAAAGGAGCTTTGTCTTAGTAGCATTAAATGTTACCATCCATTTTTGAAAAGGAGCTTTGTTTTTAGCATTAAATGTTACCATCCATTTTTGAAAAGGAGCTTTGTCTTGTAGCATTAAATGTTACCATCCATTTTTGAAAAGGAGCTTTGTCTTGTAGCATTAAATGTTACCATCCATTTTTGAAATGGAGCTTTGTCTTGTAGCATTAAATGTTACCATCCATTTTTGAAAAGGAGCTTTGTTTGTAGCATTAAATGTTACCATCCATTTTTGAAAAGGAGCTTTGTCTTGTAGCATTAAATGTTACCATCCATTTTTGAAAAGGAGCTTTGTTTGTAGCATTAAATGTTACCATCCATTTTTGAAAAGGAGCTTTGTCTTAGTAGCATTAAATGTTACCATCCATTTTTGAAAAGGAGCTTTGTCTTGTAGCATTAAATGTTACCATCCATTTTTGAAAAGGAGCTTTGTCTTGTAGCATTAAATGTTACCATCCATTTTTGAAAAGGAGCTTTGTCTTAGTAGCATTAAATGTTACCATCCATTTTTGAAAAGGAGCTTTGTCTTAGTAGCATTAAATGTTACCATCCATTTTTGAAAAGGAGCTTTGTCTTGTAGCATTAAATGTTACCATCCATTTTTGAAAAGGAGCTTTGTCTTGGTAGCATTAAATGTTACCATCCATTTTGAAAAGGAGCTTTGTCTTAGTAGCATTAAATGTTACCATCCATTTTTGAAAAGGAGCTTTGTCTTGTAGCATTAAATGTTACCATCCATTTTTGAAAAAGAGCTTTGTCTTGTAGCATTAAATGTTACCATCCATTTTTGAAAAGGAGCTTTGTCTTGTAGCATTAAATGTTACCATCCATTTTTGAAAAGGAGCTTTGTTTGTAGCATTAAATGTTACCATCCATTTTTGAAAAGGAGCTTTGTTTTTAGCATTAAATGTTACCATCCATTTTTGAAAAAAAGCTTTGTCTTGTAGCATTAAATGTTACCATCCATTTTTGAAAAGGAGCTTTGTCTTGTAGCATTAAATGTTACCATCCATTTTTGAAATGGAGCTTTGTCTTGTAGCATTAAATGTTACCATCCATTTTTGAAAAGGAGCTTTGTTTGTAGCATTAAATGTTACCATCCATTTTTGAAAAGGAGCTTTGTCTTGTAGCATTAAATGTTACCATCCATTTTTGAAAAGGTGCTTTGTTTGTAGCATTAAATGTTACCATCCATTTTTGAAAAGGAGCTTTGTCTTAGTAGCATTAAATGTTACCATCCATTTTTGAAAAGGAGCTTTGTCGTGTAGCATTAAATGTTACCATCCATTTTTGAAAAGGAGCTTTGTCTTGTAGCATTAAATGTTACCATCCATTTTGGAAAAGGAGCTTTGTCTTAGTAGCATTAAATGTTACCATCCATTTTTGAAAAGGAGCTTTGTCTTAGTAGCATTAAATGTTACCATCCATTTTTGAAAAGGAGCTTTGTCTTGTAGCATTAAATGTTACCATCCATTTTTGAAAAGGAGCTTTGTCTTGGTAGCATTAAATGTTACCATCCATTTTTGAAATGGAGCTTTGTCTTGTAGCATTAAATGTTACCATCCATTTTTGAAAAGGAGCTTTGTCTTGTAGCATTAAATGTTACCATCCATTTTTGAAAAGGAGCTTTGTTTGTAGCATTAAATGTTACCATCCATTTTTGAAAAGGAGCTTTGTCTTGTAGCATTAAATGTTACCATCCATTTTTGAAAAGTAGCTTTGTTTGTAGCATTAAATGTTACCATCCATTTTTGAAAAGGAGCTTTGTCTTAGTAGCATTAAATGTTACCATCCAGTTTTGAAAAGGAGCTTTGTCTTAGTAGCATTAAATGTTACCATCCATTTTTGAAAAGGAGCTTTGTCTTAGTAGCATTAAATGTTACCATCCATTTTTGAAAAGGAGCTTTGTTTGTAGCATTAAATGTTACCATCCATTTTTGAAAAGGAGCTTTGTTTGTAGCATTAAATGTTACCATCCATTTTTAAAAAGGAGCTTTGTTTGTAGCATTAAATGTTACCATCCATTTTTGAAATGGAGCTTTGTCTTGTAGCATTAAATGTTACCATCCATTTTTGAAAAGGAGCTTTGTCTTGTAGCATTAAATGTTACCATCTATTTTTGAAAAGGAGCTTTGTCTTAGTAGCATTAAATGTTACCATCTATTTTTGAAAAGGAGCTTTGTCTTAGTAGCATTAAATGTTACCATCTATTTTTGAAAAGGAGCTTTGTCTTGTAGCATTAAATGTTACCATCCATTTTTGAAAAGTAGCTTTGTTTGTAGCATTAAATGTTACCATCCATTTTTGAAAAGGAGCTTTGTCTTAGTAGCATTAAATGTTACCATCCAGTTTTGAAAAGGAGCTTTGTCTTAGTAGCATTAAATGTTACCATCCATTTTTGAAAAGGAGCTTTGTCTTAGTAGCATTAAATGTTACCATCCATTTTTGAAAAGGAGCTTTGTCTTAGTAGCATTAAATGTTACCATCTATTTTTGAAAAGGAGCTTTGTCTTAGTAGCATTAAATGTTACCATCCATTTTTGAAAAGGAGCTTTGTCTTAGTAGCATTAAATGTTACCATCCATTTTTGAAAAGGAGCTTTGTCTTGTAGCATTAAATGTTACCATCCATTTTTGAAAAGGAGCTTTGTCTTAGTAGCATTAAATGTTACCATCCATTTTTGAAAAGGAGCTTTGTCTTGTAGCATTAAATGTTACCATCCATTTTTGAAAAGGAGCTTTGTCTTAGTAGCATTAAATGTTACCATCTATTTTTGAAAAGGAGCTTTGTCTTAGTAGCATTAAATGTTACCATCCATTTTTGAAAAGGAGCTTTGTCTTAGTAGCATTAAATGTTACCATCCATTTTTGAAAAGGAGCTTTGTTTTTAGCATTAAATGTTACCATCCATTTTCGAAAAGGAGCTTTGTCTTGTAGCATTAAATGTTACCATCCATTTTTGAAAAGGAGCTTTGTCTTGTAGCATTAAATGTTACCATCCATTTTTGAAAAGGAGCTTTGTCTTAGTAGCATTAAATGTTACCATCCATTTTTGAAAAGGAGCTTTGTCTTAGTAGCATTAAATGTTACCATCCATTTTTGAAAAGGAGCTTTGTTTTTAGCATTAAATGTTACCATCCATTTTTGAAAAGGAGCTTTGTCTTGTAGCATTAAATATTACCATCCATTTTTGAAAAGGAGCTTTGTTTGTAGCATTAAATGTTACCATCCATTTTTGAAAAAGAAGCTTTGTCTTTGTAGCATTAAATGTTACCATCCATTTTTGAAAAGGAGCTTTGTCTTAGTAGCATTAAA
Source organism: Sepiola atlantica (assembly GCA_963556195.1). NCBI lineage: Eukaryota > Metazoa > Mollusca > Cephalopoda > Sepiida > Sepiolidae > Sepiola > Sepiola atlantica. The sequence goes on from OY744554.1 coordinate 40,636,198, forward strand.
TGTTACCATCCATTTTTGAAAAGGAGCTTTGTTTTTAGCATTAAATGTTACCATCCATTTTTGAAAAGGAGCTTTGTCTTGTAGCATTAAATGTTACCATCCATTTTTGAAAAGGAGCTTTGTCTTGTAGCATTAAATGTTACCATCCATTTTTGAAAAGGAGCTTTGTCTTGTAGCATTAAATGTTACCATCCATTTTTGAAAAGGAGCTTTGTTTGTAGCATTAAATGTTACCATCCATTTTTGAAAAGGAGCTTTGTCTTGTAGCATTAAATGTTACCATCCATTTTTGAAAAGGAGCTTTGTCTTAGTAGCATTAAATGTTACCATCCATTTTTGAAAAGGAGCTTTGTTTTTAGCATTAAATGTTACCATCCATTTTTGAAAAGGAGCTTTGTCTTGTAGCATTAAATGTTACCATCCATTATTGAAAAGGAGCTTTGTCTTGTAGCATTAAATGTTACCATCCATTTTTGAAAAGGAGCTTTGTCTTAGTAGCATTAAATGTTACCATCCATTTTTGAAAAGGAGCTTTGTTTTTAGCATTAAATGTTACCATCCATTTTTGAAAAGGAGCTTTGTCTTGTAGCATTAAATGTTACCATCCATTATTGAAAAGGAGCTTTGTCTTGTAGCATTAAATGTTACCATCCATTTTTGAAAAGGAGCTTTGTCTTAGTAGCATTAAATGTTACCATCCATTTTTGAAAAGGAGCTTTGTTTTTAGCATTAAATGTTACCATCCATTTTTGAAAAGGAGCTTTGTCTTGTAGCATTAAATGTTACCATCCATTTTTGAAAAGGAGCTTTGTCTTAGTAGCATTAAATGTTACCATCCATTTTTGAAAAGGAGCTTTGTCTTAGTAGCATTAAATGTTACCATCCATTTTTGAAAAGGAGCTTTGTTTTTAGCATTAAATGTTACCATCCATTTTTGAAAAGGAGCTTTGTCTTGTAGCATTAAATGTTACCATCCATTTTTGAAAAGGAGCTTTGTCTTGTAGCATTAAATGTTACCATCCATTTTTGAAATGGAGCTTTGTCTTGTAGCATTAAATGTTACCATCCATTTTTGAAAAGGAGCTTTGTTTGTAGCATTAAATGTTACCATCCATTTTTGAAAAGGAGCTTTGTCTTGTAGCATTAAATGTTACCATCCATTTTTGAAAAGGAGCTTTGTCTTGTAGCATTAAATGTTACCATCCATTTTTGAAAAGGAGCTTTGTCTTAGTAGCATTAAATGTTACCATCCATTTTTGAAAAGGAGCTTTGTCTTGTAGCATTAAATGTTACCATCCATTTTTGAAAAGGAGCTTTGTCTTAGTAGCATTAAATGTTACCATCTATTTTTGAAAAGGAGCTTTGTCTTAGTAGCATTAAATGTTACCATCCATTTTTGAAAAGGAGCTTTGTCTTAGTAGCATTAAATGTTACCATCCATTTTTGAAAAGGAGCTTTGTTTTTAGCATTAAATGTTACCATCCATTTTCGAAAAGGAGCTTTGTCTTGTAGCATTAAATGTTACCATCCATTTTTGAAAAGGAGCTTTGTCTTGTAGCATTAAATGTTACCATCCATTTTTGAAAAGGAGCTTTGTCTTAGTAGCATTAAATGTTACCATCCATTTTTGAAAAGGAGCTTTGTCTTAGTAGCATTAAATGTTACCATCCATTTTTGAAAAGGAGCTTTGTTTTTAGCATTAAATGTTACCATCCATTTTTGAAAAGGAGCTTTGTCTTGTAGCATTAAATATTACCATCCATTTTTGAAAAGGAGCTTTGTTTGTAGCATTAAATGTTACCATCCATTTTTGAAAAAGAAGCTTTGTCTTTGTAGCATTAAATGTTACCATCCATTTTTGAAAAGGAGCTTTGTCTTAGTAGCATTAAATGTTACCATCCATTTTTGAAAAGGAGCTTTGTTTTTAGCATTAAATGTTACCATCCATTTTTGAAAAGGAGCTTTGTCTTGTAGCATTAAATGTTACCATCCATTTTTGAAAAGGAGCTTTGTCTTGTAGCATTAAATGTTACCATCCATTTTTGAAAAGGAGCTTTGTCTTGTAGCATTAAATGTTACCATCCATTTTTGAAAAGGAGCTTTGTTTGTAGCATTAAATGTTACCATCCATTTTTGAAAAGGAGCTTTGTCTTGTAGCATTAAATGTTACCATCCATTTTTGAAAAGGAGCTTTGTCTTAGTAGCATTAAATGTTACCATCCATTTTTGAAAAGGAGCTTTGTTTTTAGCATTAAATGTTACCATCCATTTTTGAAAAGGAGCTTTGTCTTGTAGCATTAAATGTTACCATCCATTATTGAAAAGGAGCTTTGTCTTGTAGCATTAAATGTTACCATCCATTTTTGAAAAGGAGCTTTGTCTTAGTAGCATTAAATGTTACCATCCATTTTTGAAAAGGAGCTTTGTTTTTAGCATTAAATGTTACCATCCATTTTTGAAAAGGAGCTTTGTCTTGTAGCATTAAATGTTACCATCCATTATTGAAAAGGAGCTTTGTCTTGTAGCATTAAATGTTACCATCCATTTTTGAAAAGGAGCTTTGTCTTAGTAGCATTAAATGTTACCATCCATTTTTGAAAAGGAGCTTTGTTTTTAGCATTAAATGTTACCATCCATTTTTGAAAAGGAGCTTTGTCTTGTAGCATTAAATGTTACCATCCATTTTTGAAAAGGAGCTTTGTCTTAGTAGCATTAAATGTTACCATCCATTTTTGAAAAGGAGCTTTGTCTTAGTAGCATTAAATGTTACCATCCATTTTTGAAAAGGAGCTTTGTTTTTAGCATTAAATGTTACCATCCATTTTTGAAAAGGAGCTTTGTCTTGTAGCATTAAATGTTACCATCCATTTTTGAAAAGGAGCTTTGTCTTGTAGCATTAAATGTTACCATCCATTTTTGAAATGGAGCTTTGTCTTGTAGCATTAAATGTTACCATCCATTTTTGAAAAGGAGCTTTGTTTGTAGCATTAAATGTTACCATCCATTTTTGAAAAGGAGCTTTGTCTTGTAGCATTAAATGTTACCATCCATTTTTGAAAAGGAGCTTTGTTTGTAGCATTAAATGTTACCATCCATTTTTTAAAAGGAGCTTTGTCTTAGTAGCATTAAATGTTACCATCCATTTTTGAAAAGGAGCTTTGTCTTGTAGCATTAAATGTTACCATCCATTTTTGAAAAGGAGCTTTGTCTTGTAGCATTAAATGTTACCATCCATTTTTGAAAAGGAGCTTTGTCTTAGTAGCATTAAATGTTACCATCCATTTTTGAAAAGGAGCTTTGTCTTAGTAGCATTAAATGTTACCATCCATTTTTGAAAAGGAGCTTTGTCTTGTAGCATTAAATGTTACCATCCATTTTTGAAAAGGAGCTTTGTCTTGGTAGCATTAAATGTTACCATCCATTTTGAAAAGGAGCTTTGTCTTAGTAGCATTAAATGTTACCATCCATTTTTGAAAAGGAGCTTTGTCTTGTAGCATTAAATGTTACCATCCATTTTTGAAAAGGAGCTTTGTCTTGTAGCATTAAATGTTACCATCCATTTTTGAAAAGGAGCTTTGTCTTGTAGCATTAAATGTTACCATCCATTTTTGAAAAGGAGCTTTGTTTGTAGCATTAAATGTTACCATCCATTTTTGAAAAGGAGCTTTGTTTTTAGCATTAAATGTTACCATCCATTTTTGAAAAGGAGCTTTGTCTTGTAGCATTAAATGTTACCATCCATTTTTGAAAAGGAGCTTTGTCTTGTAGCATTAAATGTTACCATCCATTTTTGAAATGGAGCTTTGTCTTGTAGCATTAAATGTTACCATCCATTTTTGAAAAGGAGCTTTGTTTGTAGCATTAAATGTTACCATCCATTTTTGAAAAGGAGCTTTGTCTTGTAGCATTAAATGTTACCATCCATTTTTGAAAAGGAGCTTTGTTTGTAGCATTAAATGTTACCATCCATTTTTTAAAAGGAGCTTTGTCTTAGTAGCATTAAATGTTACCATCCATTTTTGAAAAGGAGCTTTGTCGTGTAGCATTAAATGTTACCATCCATTTTTGAAAAGGAGCTTTGTCTTGTAGCATTAAATGTTACCATCCATTTTTGAAAAGGAGCTTTGTCTTAGTAGCATTAAATGTTACCATCCATTTTTGAAAAGGAGCTTTGTCTTAGTAGCATTAAATGTTACCATCCATTTTTGAAAAGGAGCTTTGTCTTGTAGCATTAAATGTTACCATCCATTTTTGAAAAGGAGCTTTGTCTTGGTAGCATTAAATGTTACCATCCATTTTTGAAATGGAGCTTTGTCTTGTAGCATTAAATGTTACCATCCATTTTTGAAAAGGAGCTTTGTCTTGTAGCATTAAATGTTACCATCCATTTTTGAAAAGGAGCTTTGTTTGTAGCATTAAATGTTACCATCCATTTTTGAAAAGGAGCTTTGTCTTGTAGCATTAAATGTTACCATCCATTTTTGAAAAGTAGCTTTGTTTGTAGCATTAAATGTTACCATCCATTTTTGAAAAGGAGCTTTGTCTTAGTAGCATTAAATGTTACCATCCAGTTTTGAAAAGGAGCTTTGTCTTAGTAGCATTAAATGTTACCATCCATTTTTGAAAAGGAGCTTTGTCTTAGTAGCATTAAATGTTACCATCCATTTTTGAAAAGGAGCTTTGTTTGTAGCATTAAATGTTACCATCCATTTTTGAAAAGGAGCTTTGTTTGTAGCATTAAATGTTACCATCCATTTTTAAAAAGGAGCTTTGTCTTGTAGCATTAAATGTTACCATCCATTTTTGAAATGGAGCTTTGTCTTGTAGCATTAAATGTTACCATCCATTTTTGAAAAGGAGCTTTGTCTTGTAGCATTAAATGTTACCATCCATTTTTGAAAAGGAGCTTTGTCTTAGTAGCATTAAATGTTACCATCCATTTTGGAAAAGGAGCTTTGTCTTAGTAGCATTAAATGTTACCATCCATTTTTGAAAAGGAGCTTTGTCTTGTAGCATTAAATGTTACCATCCATTTTTGAAAAGGAGCTTTGTTTGTAGCATTAAATGTTACCATCCATTTTTGAAAAGGAGCTTTGTCTTAGTAGCATTAAATGTTACCATCCATTTTTGAAAAGGAGCTTTGTCTTAGTAGCATTAAATGTTACCATCCAGTTTTGAAAAGGAGCTTTGTCTTAGTAGCATTAAATGTTACCATCCATTTTTGAAAAGGAGCTTTGTCTTAGTAGCATTAAATGTTACCATCCATTTTTGAAAAGGAGCTTTGTCTTGTAGCATTAAATGTTACCATCCATTTTTGAAAAGGAGCTTTGTCTTGGTAGCATTAAATGTTACCATCCATTTTTGAAATGGAGCTTTGTCTTGTAGCATTAAATGTTACCATCCATTTTTGAAAAGGAGCTTTGTCTTGTAGCATTAAATGTTACCATCCATTTTTGAAAAGGAGCTTTGTCTTGTAGCATTAAATGTTACCATCCATTTTTGAAAAGGAGCTTTGTTTGTAGCATTAAATGTTACCATCCATTTTTGAAAAGGAGCTTTGTCTTAGTAGCATTAAATGTTACCATCCAGTTTTGAAAAGGAGCTTTGTCTTAGTAGCATTAAATGTTACCATCCATTTTTGAAAAGGAGCTTTGTCTTAGTGCATTAAATGTTACCATCCATTTTTGAAAAGGAGCTTTGTCTTAGTAGCATTAAATGTTACCATCCATTTATGTCCCCCATTCCACTACAGACTATAGGTCATTTACTAAGGATACAGATATTGCCTTTGATATTTGTGCGTTCATTCTGCCCACATGTATAGACTAGATTGTGGTGTCATCAGCTAATATACCCATCTCGGAGACAATTTCATCAGGAAGGTCGTTTACGAATATCAGAAATTATAAGGGTTCAAGGACCGGCCCTTTGAGGCACACCCGCATTAATATCATGTGGTTTGGATGTTTCTTTTAGCTAAGAAGAATCTTATTAAATATTCACCGAATATTTAAATCTTTAAATATTCACCCAATAATACCGTATGTGAATGTCAGATCGAGGTGTTTGAATGTTGGTGATATTAGCATTGACAATCGATAGTTGGAAGAATAATGGTTAGGGTTAGGTTAGGGCTATGTTAGGGTTAGGTTAGGGCTATGTTAGGGTTAGGGTTAGGGTTGGGTTATGTTAGGGTTAGGGTTAGGGTTGAGCTATGTTAGGGTTAGGGTTGGGCTATGTTAGGGTAAGGGTTGGGCTATGTTAGGGTAAGGGTTGGGCTATGTTAGGGTAAGGGTTGGGCTATGTTAGGGTTAGGGTTGGGCTATGTTAGGGTAAGGGTTGGGCTATGTTAGGGTAAGGGTTGGGCTATGTTAGGGTAAGGGTTGGGCTATGTTAGGGTAAGGGTTAGGCTATGTTAGGGTTAGGGTTGGACTATGTAAGGGTTAGGGTTGGACTATGTTAGGGTTAGGGTTAGGGTTGGGCTATGTTAGGGTTAGAGTTAGGGTTGGGCTATGTTAGGTTTAGGCTTAGGTTTAGGGTTAGGGTTTGGTTAGAGTTACGGTTATGGTTAGGGTTGGGTTAGAGTTACGGTTATGGTTAGGGTTGGGTTAGAGTTACGGTTATGGTTAGGGTTGGGTTAGAGTTACGGTTATGGTTAGGGTTGGGTTAGAGTTACGGTTATGGTTAGGGTTGGGTTAGAGTTACGGTTATGGTTAGGGTTGGGTTAGAGTTACGGTTATGGTTAGGGTTGGGTTAGAGTTACGGTTATGGTTAGGGTTGGGTTAGAGTTACGGTTATGGTTAGGGTTGGGTTAGAGTTACGGTTATGGTTAGGGTTGGGTTAGAGTTACGGTTATGGTTAGGGTTAGGTGAGAGTTATAATTGTTAAAGTAAACGAGTTTTGTCTTTTGTTTTTGAGCGGTTCGATTCTTGTGTTGGCATGAGTTTCCCTAATTATTTCTATAATCAAGAACTTACAGGGGATCTGCACGTTAAAGTTTGCGACGTCCCTAGTCGAAGTGGTGTTAGAGAATCGACAGGATATGAACTTGGCACGCCCATGTCGTCAGTCCCCGTCCGTGTCCACTTCCTCGCAGCCACCACTTACATATGCATGTCAATATTTCATCAAATTAATTACTTCTGTTTTTCTTTACAGACTGTGGCGGTTTCTTCAACCGCGAAAGGGGCAACCTTGCCTCCCCAAATTGGCCCCGAAACTACCCGCATAATTTGCACTGTGAATGGGTGATCACCGTTCCTGTTTTCAAGGTGAGTTCTTGTACCAACCATTACGCTGGCTATTAACTTATATAATATGCAGTATTGGCTTATTTAAACAGTGTCACATTATCTAAAATATAAAATAAAGTAAGTCCGATTTTGAAAATCAGACCGCAATAGCAATCCGTCTTGAATATCGCTATTTAATTTGTGCTAGCCTATTTTTTCGTTAATTTTTCCACTCTGTTATTAGCCCTATATAACCACCAATATGTGCTTATTTAAACAACATCACATAATCTAAAATATAAAATTAAGTAAGTCGGACTTTAAAAGGCTAACTACAATAACAATCCGGCTGTCATACCGCTATTTAATTTTCGCTAGCCTATTTTTTCGTTAGTTTTTACACTCTGTTATTAGCCCTATATAACCAACAATATGTGCTTATTTAAACAACATCACATAATCTAAAATATAAAATTAAGTAAGTCGGACTTTAAAAGGCTAACTACAATAACAATCCGGCTGTCATACCGCTATTTAATTTTGGCTAGCCTATTTTTTCGTTAGTTTTTAAACTCTGTTATTAGCCCTATATAACCAACAATATGTGCTTATTTAAACAACATCACATAATCTAAAATATAAAATTAAGTAAGTCGGACTTTAAAAGGCTAACTACAATAACAATCCGGCTGTCATACCGCTATTTAATTTTGGCTAGCCTATTTTTTCTTTAGTTTCCCCCACTGTATTATAAGCCCAAATTTTGTTTAACAGTATTTGCTGTCTAGGTGTCCCGTGAGGTTTGGAAGCCACAAATGTTGAATAAACTTGCACACTTTTTGGATCATTGTGTCTTGTGTTGCTTGCTCTATATCGATCCTTGTCGTGCGTTGAAAATCGTGATGATAGCGATGACAGTGTCGTCTGTAATTCATTGTGCACTGATGAATCGTTGCAAGGCATCAACCTGGGCTAATTCTGTTGTCCTGCAGTACGGTATATTAAAATCATACTCTAGTAGGATGATTGCTCACCGTTGTAATCAGCTATTTCAATATTGAACTTTAGATTCATGAGGCGACTTGTTGTAATTTTGTTTCTGGGGTTTTCTCCATTTTTGCCAAAATCCGTTTGTTAATATCTGCTTCTCCCGCCGATCTCAAACCACACACAAAAATTAACCACTTGACTTGAACCTCCGTAATCAGCTATTTCAATATATTGGAATACACTTTTCTTCGCCAAATATTGAACTTAAGATTCATGAGGCGACTTGTTGTAATTTCGTTTCTGGAATACACTTTTCTTAGCCAAATATTGAACTTAAGATTCATGAGGTGACTTGCTGTAATTTCGTTTCTGGATTTTTCTCCATTTTTGACAAAATCCGTGTGTTAATATCTGCTTCTCCCGCCGATCTCGAAATTAACCACTTGACTTGAACCTCCGTGATGGAAGTTAGTTTAAACTGTTCCAACTCTCTGTTCACAACGCCTACATAAGTTGAGAAATCGGTCGATTCAAACTTCGTTATGTTAAGACAATTCAAACGCATATTAAATAACGAAATCTGCTCACCGAAAATCTGAGTCAGAGTCTCCAGCGTGTCGTCGAAGTTGTAGTCACGTGGGTGTTTAGGTAGTATGTAGTTTGCATACCGATCGCGTTCCGACGTCCCAAGCTTTCGTAGCAAAAGTCTGAATTTCCGGTCGTCAGCTTTTTCCTAGAATTCCACACGGAAAAGGTCCTCAAAGCGTGAAAACCACATACAGAACGTCGATTTAGTCATTGGGTCGTAATGGAATTCCGTAATTGTAGTTGCAACCGATTCTGCCGATGTTGTAAGCTTTGTTTCCGGCAGCGGTGGTGCAGATGTTGAGAATCTCTGGAAATAATTCTATCAAACGTAACTGTTGTTGCATTGATTGCTGTATGGTGCAATCCATCTTTGAAAGTGTAAATTTGCGTTACCGTGGTTCTAAAAAAACTATCCCTGTCGCCAATGTTACGTCTGGGTGTTTATACGTTGTTATCGATTTAATAACAACTCAAAAATGAAGGAAGGACGAAGTAGAACCTTTAAAAAAATTTATTTAACAAAAACACCGATTAAATGAAATGTAGAAAACCGCTGAACGCGAGATGCTTGTTTGATCGTGAGAGCCGTTCTGTTTCCTTTTCAACTGTCATGGCAGACGACTTCTTTTATCCAAGGGAGATAACTCTTTCTTTTGATTCAAGGGAAATAACTTGATTCTGTTTTGTTAGGTTGCCCTAACATATATGCGTGTGTGTGTAAGAGAAAAAAGAGAGAGAAGGAGAGGGAGAGAGAAGGAGAGGGAGAAAGAGAGAAGAGAGAGAAAGAATATTTGTTCAACATTTATTTGTAGGAGGAAGTATCCACATTTCAGGTTGTCCTGACAAACGCCTGTACAGAGAGACCGAAGACGCGTGAGGATGGTGTCTAGTAGGCATGCAAGGCCTCTCCTTATGTACATATATATATATTGTTACGTTTGTTGTTTTGACGTTTTTATCGATGTAATAACAACTCAAAAATGAAGGAAGAACGAAGTAGAACCTTTAACAGATGTATTTCACAAAAACACAGATTTAATTGAAATGTAGAAAACCGCTGGACGCGAGATGCTTGTTTGATCGTAAGAGCCGTTCTGTTTACTTTTCAACTATCATGGCAGACGACTTCTTTTGTCCAAGGGCGATAACTCTTTCTTTTTGATTCAAAGGGAAATAACTCGATTCTGTTTTCTTAGGTTGCACTAACATATATGCGTGTGTGTGTGAGAAAAAGAGAGGGAGAGAGAGGGAGAGAGAAAGAGTGAGAGAGAGAAAGAGAGAGGGAGAGAGAGGGATAGAGAAAGAGGGAGAAGGAGAGGGAAAGAGAGGGAGAGAGAAAGAGAGACGGAGAGAGGGAGAAAAAGATAAGGAGAGGGAGAAAGAGAGAAGGAGAGAGGGAGAAAGAGAGAGAGGGAGAAAGAGAGAAAGAGAGGGAGAAAGAGAGAAGAGAGAGAAAGAATATTTGTTCAACATTTATTTGTAGGAGGAAGTATCCTCATGTCAGTGTGTCCTGACAAACGCCTGTACAGAGAGATCGAAGACGCTTGAGGATGGTGTCTAGTAGGCATGCAAGGCCTCTCCTTATGTACATATATATATATATATATATATATATATATATATATATATATATATATATTGTTACGTTTGTTGTTTACACGTTCTTATCGATGTAATAACAACTCAAAAATGAAGGAAGGACGAAGTAGAACCTTTAACAGATGTATTTAACAAAAACACAGATTTAATTGAAATGTAGAAAACCGCTGAACGCGAGATGCTTGTTTGATCGTGAGAGCCGTTCTGTTTACTTTTCAACTGTCATGGCAGACGACGACTTTTATCCAAGGGCGATAACTCTTTCTTTTTGATTCAAAGGGAAATAACTCGATTCCGTTTTACTTAGGTTGCCCCTAACAGTTCTGTTAAGACAATTGAAATTAAATAACGAAATCTGCATCAAACTTTGAACCGTTTCCTCGAAGTGGGTGAGTAGGTAGTACATAGTTTGCGTATCGATCGTGTTCCGATGATCCAAGCTTCTGTGGCGCAAAATCTGATTTTCCAGTCGTCAGCTTGTTCCTTGAATTCCAAATCGAAAAGATTCTCAAAGCGTGAAAAGCACGTACAAAACGTCTATTTAGCGATTGAGTCGTAATGAAATTCCGTGATTGATTCTGCAACTGATTCTGTATGTGTGGTAAGTAATTAGTAGTAATAGTAGTAGTGGTAGTAGAAGTAGTGGTAGTAGTAGTAGTAGAAGTAGTGGTAGTAGTAGTAGTAGTAACGGTTATAGCATCAGCGGCGATATTGTTCTACGCCATTAAAAATAACAGGACCCGTGTAAATTACACGAAATGTTGTTTTCAATGAAATTCCGTGATTGATTCTGCAGCTGATTCTGTATATATGGTAAGTAATTAGCAGTAGTAGTAGTAGTAGTTGTAATAGTAGTAGTAGTTGTAATAGTAGTAGTAGTTGTAGTAGTAGAAGTAGTAGTAATAATAGTAGTAGTAGTGGTAGTAGAAGTAATAGTAGTAGTAGTAGTAGTAGTAGTAGTAGTAGTAGTAGTAACGGTTATAGCATCAGCGGCGATATTGTTCTACGCCATTAAAAATAACTAGCGGGACCCGTGTAAATTACACGAAACGTTGTTTTCAATACTAATGATCTTGTTCCTAACCTATACATGTTTGAATAAAATATGATAAGATTTGGACTTGTATATTTTTTTTTTTAAAATGAACAATACATGAAACAATTTACAAAACTTCTTTATACACAATATTTCTAGTGAAGGTAATATTTCGACGACTAAACCTTACTTTGTAAATGCTTTCGATTAAATTAAATTTGGCTCCAATTCATGAGTAGCATACAAAGATTCGGAAGGTCGTGGCTTTTGATGTAAGCGTGACACACAAAATAACACACACACGCTATCGTATTAATGTGTCTTCCCGGTCGTCCCCTCCCCCCTTCGATGTAGAAAAAAAAATCTTAGAAGTTGGTTGGGATCGAACTATGAACCAGTAAAGCCGACGTCAAAACCGAACTTATAATCCTACGTCGCTAACCGTTGTACCAAAGGGAAATACTTAAAAATAGTACGAAAATTAGGTGACTTGAATGCTTTTCAAAATCTAGGTGCGGCACGAATGTGCAGAGCTTTGGATATAAGCGTGACGCACAAAATAACACACACGCTATCGTATGATTATGTGTGTCCCCCCGGCCGTCCTCTCCCTCCCCCCCCCCCCTTCGATGTAGAAAAATGTTAGAAGTAGGTTGGGATCGGACTATAAACCTGTCGGGCCGACGTCAAAACCGACGTCAAAATCCTACGTCGCTAACCGTTGAGCCAAAGGGAAATACTTGAAAATTTTACGAAAATTAGGTGACTTGAATGCTTTTCCGAATCTAGGTGCGGCACGCATGCGCAGAGCTTTTGATGTAAGCGTGACACACGAACACATATGCTATCGTATTAATACATCATGCAATGCATATATGACTATTTAGAATAGAAATTGAAACCAAACAATGATGCAATTTAAAATGAATAAAAAAAAAAACATTTATTATTCATTTTAAATATGCTGAGACTTTTGATATAATATATCTTCCTCGGAGCAAGACTTTTTAAAAAATGTTCTTCTTTCTTCTTTTTCTCATGTTGTTGGTATTAACCCCAGGGAGTGGTTAACTTTCCGTTGAGATAAAAAAAAAAAATGTATGTTAATTGTAAAAACGACGAAGTTATGTCTGGGTGATGTGTTATGCGTTTGGTCGCGTGTATTTTTGAATTTAGAAATGCGGGGTATCTTTTACTTTACTCCGCAGAGTCATGAACGGGGTCAAAAAAACGAACGAGAAAGTGTTTATAAACATAAATATGCAACAAGTAAAGGCGACCTACGTCGAGAATAGATATTTTCCTACTTACCAATGACATTTGTTTGTATTTTTACGTAGTATACATGGGTTTTTACTAGATGTAAAAAAAAAATTCTTGTTTTTTTTGGCACAAAAAGAAAATGGCGGTCGGTCGTGATTCTATTACATACCCCCTCTATGATCGCCATCTTGGATTTGTGCGATGTTGGTGTGACGAATAATTTAATTTCTAATAAATAGCACTTCGAACGGGTTAAAAATACAAACAAATGTCACAGGTAAGTTTGAAAATAACTTTTATCGCCTACAGTTACTTTTATTTGTTGTATATTTGTTTTTTGAGCGTTTTTAGTCTGCTGAGTAAAGTAAAAGGTACCCGAAATGCGACATCTTATAATCAATAATATCATTAATTTTCAAATAGCATCATTGTTTGGTTTCAATTTGTCCGAAAGCGATGGTAAAAGTGTTGAGAATCTCTCTGAAAAGAATTCAATCAAACGTAATTATTGTTGCATTAATTGCTGTATGGTGTAATCCTTTTTTTTTTCTTTGAAAAAAAAGTAAGTGTCCGTCCCCGTAGTTTGAAAAACGATCCTCTTTTGCAGGGTGGGCAAAAATAAGGGTCCTATTTTTAAAAATTCATAACTTTTTTATTTATTTATTTATTTTATTTTATTTTTTTAGAATAAGTAAAGGACCCCTTCCGAAGCAAGCATGAGCCGTATTAGCCCTAAGGAACGTACCCTCATTTAGAAAACATTATTTTTGCTTAAAAAACTCAAAACAGTGTAAAAAACAATACTTTAGTTTTTGTAAGTTTTAAGAAGTGTTTTTCGGCTAAAATTTGTTTTGTTTATTTCAAAAAATCTCGGAAGGGTCAGTCTACACACACATAAAGTTTGGTGAGTTTAACTTTTATTTTGTGGAAGTTATTCAAATTCAAGTTATTCAAATTTAAAGATAGGACCCTTATTTTGGCCCACCCTGACGACCTCCCTGAGTCTATGAAGACTGACAGTGAAACTTTTTTATATGCTGACGATACCAAGTTATTTCGTGAAATCAGAGACGATGAAGATTGTCAGAAACTACAGGAAGATATCCATTGCATGTATGATTGGTCTGAAAAATGGCAGTTAAAATTCCATCCAGAAAAATGCAAGATTATGTGTATAGCTACTAAACAGAACACTAAAAATTGCTTTCAATATACTCTGAATGATTGTCTACAACCCATGGATTATACGAACTTGGAAAAAGACATTGGTGTTGTAATAGACAATACGCTAAATTTCGAAGAACACATGAAAGAGAAAGTAAACAAAGCCAACAAAATACTCGGTTTAATCCGCAGATGTTTTGAATACATCGATCGAAGTTCATTGGTTATATTGTTTAAAGCGCTTGTGAGGCCTCATATTGAATATGCTAATCAAGTGTGGGCACCATATAAAAAGAAACACATTGAAATGATAGAAAATGTACAAAGGCGAGCTACTAAACTTGTTCCAGGACTGTACGATCAGAGTTATGAAGAGAGGTTGAAAGTTCTGAAATTGCCAAGTTTGGCCTATAGAAGAATACATGGGGACATGATTGAGTGCTATAAATTGCTCTCTGGAAAATATGATTTCAATGCAGATAAACTATTGACTAGAAAAAATACAAGAGTGGGAAACAGGGGACACAGTCAGATGCTTTACAAGAAACAGGCACGTTTGAACCTGCAAAAATATTAGTTCAGCCATCACTGTGTTGATTTGTGGAATAGATTGTCATCAAGTGTAATTGAAGCCGAAACTGTAAAGATATTTGAGAAGCGGTTGGATAAGTTCTGGATTGACCAAGAAATCAAATTCAACTATAAGGCTGCTGTCGTCACTGGACGCATACAAAGATGAAGACAAGGAGCTGGTGCCATAGGACGACTCATGTCCTTCTACCAGAATTCATCTATGTGTCTATGTTTATCGCCGGTTGTTACGTCTTATAATACACGTCGTTATCGATTTAATAAAAACTAAAAAATGATCAAAAGACAAAGTATAACCTTAAACAGATTTATTTAACAACTTACAGATTAAATCGTAATGTAGGAGCTACTCGATGGGTTACGATTAAAGTCTGTGATACAAGTAACTTTTGTTTATATCCCAAACTGTCATGGCTGACGCTCTTTACTCTAAGGGCAGATAACTCTTCCTTCTTCGGTGCAAGGGAAATAACTACTCATTATTATTTTTATTTAGGCGACTCCTTACAAAATGTTGACTAATTTGCATATTGCTGTGCAAAATGATACTTTATTAATTAATTATACTTTGTTTTTTTTTTGTTTTTATTTCAATTCAACGATTGCTTTGATTTTAATAAAACAAATAGATCTGCTGGTGATACCAGATCAGGCTGCCCTGTGGCTCCCTGAGACGAAATTCACCTACATTGACGTTTTTTTTTTTTTTTTTTTTTTTTTGTAAAACTTAATTATGTTCTACAAAACCAAAAACAAAAACAACAGCCCCTCTCCCTTTCTCCCTCCCCTTTTTTATTTTTATTTTTCCTACCCTACTCCCGGTCCTGGATATGACCTTAAACTACATCCGATGGTGAGATCCGGCTTACGGACTTTGGGGAATGTGGAGCCTCCTCTTAATTACCATTGCTCCCAGGTCCACCCTGACCCGGAGTGGTAGTACCTGTTAGGGTCCCAACTATGGGTTAAATAGAAACAGATATTAAAAGGGGAAAGAAACAAGAAAGAGAAGAAAACAAGACCAGATTCGGCATTAAATAACCCAAAAAGGGTTGATATGCCGTAAAACAAAACTACCAAACTACCAAACCAAATAGATCTGTTTAGGAATATTGCTTTATTTCATGGGCAAATGTTTAGCAAGTCATAAGAATTCAGAAATGGTAACTATATTGGATTCTCCTTTATACACCTGATGACAGGACAGTTGTTTGTGTACCAATATTTTTTTTTTCGGTCAATTCTTACAAGGAACTGAGTTGCGTTTAAACAAATTGCGATCCATTTATAAATTGTGTTTATTTTCCGGCCTATTTTTATCTATTATCTATTTTTATCCCCCCCCCCCCCCACACTGCCCAGGCAAATTGCTTACTCGGTTAGGGTTAGAACTATAGCACCATGCAGAAATTTGAATGGTATGTGAACATATTGCAGCCCAACTCCCCACCCAGGTTGCACCTATAAATGTGTCCCTTGTTACAGTAGGCCCTTACGTTTCGGTAACAATTTTAGCTAACCTTTTTTTTTCGTTAGTTTCCCCATTGTATTATAGGCCCTATATATTCCACAGAATTATGGCTTGTTTGGGGCGAATAAAAGTATAAAAACGAAAGAAAGAAAGAAAGAAAAAGAAAAAAAGAAAGAAAGAAAAAAAAGAAAAAAGGAAAGAAAGACAAAA
>OY744554.1:40654841-40657341 GCA_963556195.1 Sepiola atlantica
ACCAGTCATGAATTCCGATGAGAAAGAAACAGGGTGTTATGGGGAAGAGAGAGAGAGAGAGAGAGAGGGGGGAAAGAGAGGAAGAGAGATAGTGTGTGTGTGAGAGAAGGAGAATGAGAGTAAGAGAGAGAGAGAGAGAGGGAGCGAGAAAGAGAAGTGGAGATAAAGAGGGGAAAATAGAGGAAAAGAGAGAGTTTGAGAAACAGAGAGAGTGTGAGAAAGAGAGAGTAGGGGAGAAAGAGAGGATAAGAGAGAGGGAGAAAGAGAGGAAGAGAGAGAGTGTTACGGAGAAAGAGAGGAAGAGAGAGTGTGAGGGAGAAAGAAAGGAAGAGAGAGGGGAGAGAGGGGGGAGAGAGGGGGGAGTAAGAGAGGAAGAGAGAGGGAGTTAGAGAGAGAGAGAAGGGGAGAAAGAGAGGAAACGAAAGAGGGAGAAAGAGAGGGAGTGTTACGGAGAAAGAGAGGAAGAGAGAGTGTGACAGAGAAAGAGAGAAAGAGAGATAGGGGAGAGAGGAAGAGATAGAGAGGGGGAAATAGAAGAAAAGAGAGAATGTGAGGAAGAGAGAGAGAGTAAGAGAGAAAGGGGAGAAAGAGGGGAAGAGAGAGTGTGAGGGAGAAAGAAAGAAAGTGAGAGAGGGGAGAAAGAGAGGAGGAGAGAGAGAGTATGTGAGGGAGCAAGAGAGGAAGAGAATAAGAAACAAAGAGAGGAAGAGAGAGAGAAAGAGAAAAAGAGAGAGAATGTGTGGGGGGATTAAGAGAGAGGGAACCGAGGGGGAAGGGGCAGAGAAAATAGGGTCTCTTGTAACAGAGACAAGAGTGTTAGAGAAAGAAAGACAGTTAAAAAAAAGAAAAAAGTCAGAAAGAAAAATGAATAACGAAAAATAGGAAACGGAAAGAAAGAGAAAAGATATAGAAGGTTAAAAATAAATAAAAAAAGATGAAACTGAGATGGAAAGAAAGAAAGAAAAAAAGAAAGGAATAATTGAATATGGGACGAAAAGAAAAACCGAAGAGAGAAAAAAAGAGAAAGAAAGAAGATTAAGGTTGAAGAGAAAACGATAAAGAGAGAAAGAAAACGAAAAGAGGAGATAATGTTTACAAATAACAAAGTCAGAAAAAAATAAAATGAAATAGATAATTTCTAGAAATCAAGAATGAATCAATTAGATAATGTCTAGAAATAACTAAAAATAAATTAGATAATGTCTAGAAATAACTAAAAAAATCAATTAGATAATGTCTAGAAATAACTAAAAAATCAATTAGATAATGTCTAGAAATAACTAAAAATAAATTAGATAATGTCTAGAAATAACGAAAAATAAATTAGATAATGTCTAGAAATAACGAAAAATAAATTAGATAATGTCTAGAAATGACAAAAAATAAATTAGATTATGTCTAGAAATAAAGAAAAAGTAAATTAGATAATGTCTAGAAATAAAGAAAAAATCTATTAGATGATGTCTAAAACAAAGAAAAAATCAATTAGATATTGTCAAGAAATCAAGAAAAGATAAATTAGATAATGTCTAGAAATAAAAAAATTCATTAAATAATGTCTAGAAATAAAGAAAACATCAATTAGATAATGTCTAGAAATAAATAAAGAATAAATTAGATAATGTATAGAAATAAAGAAAGAATGAATTAGATAATGTCTAGAAATAACTAAAAATAAATTAGATAATGTCTACAAATAACGAAAAATAAATTAGATTATGTCTAGAAATAACTAAAAAATCAATTAGATAATGTCTAGAAATAACTAAAAATAAATTAGATATGTCTAGAAATAAACGAAAAATAAATTAGATAATGTCAAGAAATAACGAAAATAATTAGATTATGTCTAGAAATAAAGAAAAAGTAAATTAGATGATGTCTAGAACAAAGAAAAAATCAATTAGATATTGTCTAGAAATCAAGAAAAGATAAATTAGATAATGTCTAGAAATAAAAAAATACATTAAATAATGTCTAGAAATAAAGAAAAATAAATTAGATAATGTCTAGAAATAAAGAAAAATTAATTAGATAATGTCTAGAAATAAAGAAAAATAAATTAGATAATGTCTAGAAATTAAAAAAATATGTTAGATAATGTCTAGAAATTAAAAAAATAATAAATTAGGTAATGTCTAGAAATGAAGAAAAAATAAATTAAATAATGACTAGAAATAACGAAAAATAAATGAAATAATGTTTAGAAACAAAGAGAGAATAAATGAGATAATGTCTAGAAATAAATAAAAAATTAGATAATGTCTAGAAATAACGAAGGGGTTAGTTTATTGCTAATCGCATGAGGCGCCCATACCGGGGAATACCGACGGGGCTGCCCAGGCATTTTTTTGTAGGTCAGAGTTCTCTTCCTTTAGGGCGCTGGCCTTTTAATCTCACTTTCTTGACCTTGTGTCACATTGTACCGCTGTGGGGGGATCAAAATTTAAAATAATAAAAGAGAAAGTACGAAAAAAAAAAAGAACCCCCCCACACACAC
>OY744554.1:40662341-40672341 GCA_963556195.1 Sepiola atlantica
TCTGTTGTCATGATACCACCCTCCTAGGTATTACCTCCTCCTTTTTGAGAGGTGTGGAGTAAGTGTAGTATCTGTTGAGAGGAGAGAGTGTCGGCATTCGGCGATGTGACCGCCTCAGGCTAAATTTTTTTTTGGGGGGGGGGGGGGGGGGTGTCAGCATTCGCCGGTGTGAGCGCCCCAGGCCAAATTTGGGGGGATTATCAGTAAATTTGAGGGGGGGACGAGTGCTTCTCCAGTATAGGGACCAGGGGTGCTTCTGCAGAATAGGGGCCAGGGGTGATTCTACAGTATAGGACCCAGCACTGGGGATGCTTCTACAATATAGAACATAGCGGCTTCTGCAGAATAGGGGCCATGGGTGCTTCTCCAGTATAGGGACCAGGGGTGCTTCTACAGTATAGGACCCAGCACTGGGGGTGCTTCTACAATATAGAACATAAAGGCTTCTGCAGAATAGGGGCCATGGGTGCTTCTCCAGTATAGGGACCAGGGGTGCTTCTACAGTATAGGACCCAGCACTGGGGGTGCTTCTACAATATAGAACATAGAGGTTTCTGCAGAATAGGGGCCATGGGTGCTTCTCCAGTATAGGGATCAGGGGTGCTTCTACAGTATAGGACCGAGCACTGGGGGTGCTTCTACAATATAGAACATAGAGGTTTCTGCAGAATAGGGGCCATGGGTGCTTCTCCAGTATAGGGACCAGGGGTGCTTCTACAGTATAGAACCCAGCACTGGGGGTGCTTCTACAATATAGAACATAGAGGCTTCTGCAGAATAGGGGCCATGGGTGCTTCTCCAGTATAGGGACCAGGGGTGCTTCTACAGTATAGGACCCAGCACTGGGGGTGCTTCTACAATATAGAACATTGAGGCTTCTGCAGAATAGGGGCCATGAGTGCTTCTCCAGTATAGGGACCAGGGGTGCTTCTACAGTATAGGACCCAGCACTGGGGGTGCTTCTACAATATAGAACATAGAGGTTTCTGCAGAATAGGGGCCATGGGTGCTTCTCCAGTATAGGGACCAGGGGTGCTTCTACAGTATAGGACCCAGCACTGGGTGTGCTTCTACAATATAGAACATAGAGGCTTCTGCAGAATAGGGACCATGGGTGCTTCTCCAGTATAGGGACCAGGGGTGCTTCTACAGTATAGGACCCAGCACTGGGGGTGCTTCTACAATATAGAACATAGAGGCTTCTGCAGAATAGGGGCCATGGGTGCTTCTCCAGTATAGGGACCAGGGGTGCTTCTACAGTATAGAACCCAGCACTGGGGGTTCTTCTACAATATAGAACATAGAGGCTTCTGCAGAATAGGGGCCATGGGTGCTTCTCCAGTATAGGGACCAGGGGTGCTTCTACAGTATAGGACCCAGCACTGGGGGTTCTTCTACAATATAGAGCATAGAGGTTTCTGCAGAATAGGGGCCATGGGTGCTTCTCCAGTATAGGGACCAGGGGTGATTCTACAGTATAGGACCCAGCACTGGGGGTGCTTCTACAATATAGAACATAGAGGCTTCTGCAGAATAGGGGCCATGGGTGCTTCTCCAGTATAGGGACCAGGGGTGCTTCTACAGTATAGAGCCCAGCACTGGGGGTGCTTCTACAATATAGAACATAGAGGCTTCTGCAGAATAGGGACCATGGGTGCTTCTCCAGTATAGGGATCATAATAGTACTTATAGAAGAGATTGAGATTAACAACATCACGTGTGTGTGTGATCAAAAGAAAGAGAGAGAGAGAGAGCGTTATTTTTTTTTTCATTTCGATATTTTTTACCCTTCTTTTTAATTTTTATTTTTACTTGCAGGTCGTACGACTTGTGTTCACACATTTCGACCTGGGCTACCCCCTGGGAGACCCGTGCAGTTCCCGAAACGACCGGTTACTGTTACAGGAGCGGGTGCCCGGCAGTGGGCTCGAAACCTTCTGCGCCGGGCCACACACTAAAGAGATCACTTCCAAGACGAACAACATCAGTCTGGTGTTTATCACAGATGCCAACCACGATGCGCCGGGATTTAGAGTGTTCTACAACGCAGGTGAGACCCGACGGCTAATACATGAGCGCACGCACACACATTTATATACATATACATACATACATACATACATACATACATATATATATATATATATATATATATATATATATATATAATCCAGGTAGGGTAAAAATCCACAGGGTAGAAATCCAAAGGGAATCACACCGGGTTTATAACATCGACATGCCAGTGTAGCAGACTTTGTACATGTTTGAATAAAAAACATTCACTATATATATATATATATATATATATATATATATATATATATATATATATATATATATATATATATATATATATATATATATATATATAATATATAATGGTAATAATCCAGGTGAAAACATCCACAGGGTAGTAATCCAAAGAATTTAAACCGGGTTTATAAAAAGTGCTCAATATCAAATATAGATTTTATATATGATTATTTTTATTTACACAGACATGTGCAAAATCTGCGACACTGGCATGTCGATGTTATCGATCACAACGCAGGTGAGACCCGACGGCCATTAAATGCGCGAACGCACACACATTTATATATATATATATATATATATATATATATATATATATATATATATATATATATATATTTCGGTACAGAAAAATTAGCACAACATTTGTACCGTCGGTTTCAAGCACGGAAAGTCTTAGCCATCCGGCTCTCTTCAGCTTCTGTTGTCATCTGTTTCGGAAATGTGAAGTCACATGACAATCTTGTTGGGACGCGTTATTTGCTCAGTGTGTTGTGTATGTTTGTTTGAATTTAAATTTAGTGTAATTAAACTGTTGAGTAAAAACCGGAGGAGATTTGGAGAGATATAATAATATAAGATTAAAAGGAATAAAAATAAAATTAAAATTAAAATAAAATTAAAATTAAAATTTCAAATTAAAACATTAAAATTAAAAAGATAAAAAATAAAAAATATTTTTTTTTAAGTTTCTATGTAATTCCCGTGAGCCAATGTTATGAATTTGTATCATTAGCCGTTACTGTTTTGGGGTTTGATGGTGTGCGTTCTAAAAGTAAAAACCGTTAGTTAATATTGTGTTAAAATTCTTTTAGACAGCCCGGAGTAATTTTAATAAAGAAATTGCTGGATCTAAGGGAGGTAACTTTGTTGGAAATATAAAGGTTTGAGGTTGTTTATATAATAATAATAATCCAGGTAAAACATCCACAGGGTAGTAATCCAAAGAATTTAAACCGAGTTTATAAAAAGTGCTCAATATCAAATAGAGCTTTTATATATGATTCTTTTGATTTACAAAGACATGTACAAAATCTGCGACACCGGCATGTCGATGTTATCGATCAACAGTTATTATGAACTGAGATCTCATCAGGCAGAGTTAGAATCCGATCTTAACCTTAGATCGTATTTGGAAAGAATGAAATGGGGAAAAAAAAAGAAGAAAAGAAATTTGAAATTTCAAAATTGTATCATATCTCTCTCTTTTCACTTTACTTTATTTTATTATATTATATATATATATAGAGAGAGATGGATAGATATTGAGAAAGAGAGAAAACTATATATATATATTGATAGAGGGAGAGATAGATAGAGAGAGAGATATATATATATGGATAGATAGAGAGAGAGAGGGAGAAATAGATAGATATTGAGATATATATATATATAGATAGATAGATTGATAGAGGGAGAGTTTTGTAGGTAGATAGATTGATAGATAGATAGATAGAAAAAGAGAGAGGGATGGATATATATATATATATATATATATATATATATATATAGATAGATATATATATATATATATATAGAGAGAGATAGAGAGAGAGAAAATATATATATATATATTGACAGAAGGAGAGATAGAGAGAGAGAGAGAAAATATATATATATATATATTGACAGAAGGAGAGATAGAGAGAGAGAGAGAAAATATATATATATATATTGACAGAAGGAGAGATAGAGAGAGAGAGAGAGAAAATATATATATATATATTGACAGAAGGAGAGATAGAGAGACACAGAGAGAAAGAAAATATATATATTGAGAGAGAGAGATAGAGGAAGGGAGAGAGGGGTTCATAGGGAGGGGGAGGGAGAGAAAGAAATAGCTAGCTTGATATATATAGAGAGAGACAGACATAATCGTCCAATTCCTTGCTTCTTGAGACTCATTTCAGAATGTTCCATCATCAAATGGGGCGTCATCAGGTTGTTGGGGCCCATTAAAGAACGGCTCGTTTTTTCTATCTTTTTTTTTCGGTTAATTGCAATGACTTTTCAAGTTGACGGAAATGAAAATGTCGCTTGCTAATCCCGTTGTAATTTGATTTATTAAGATTTAATGAGAGTTCATTTAATTGAAGACGGTTTTTCATATTTCTCCTCGATCTAGACATGCTCTGTCAAGGGAAATTTTGAAAAAAAAAAAAAAATCTATTAGCAAATTGATTTTTTTTTTTGCTAATAGAGTAATCTAATTTTGGAAAAAAGAAATAATTTTTAAATCTCGCTGTTTTAGTCGACGGGATGACATAACCTGATTTAGGAACAATTCATTTTAAAATGGGTAAAGTCGGAATTGTTTACCTTAGCGACATCATATTAATCACCGATCACCATATTTTTGCTGATCAAACGATCTTACTTTTTTGATATATGTGAAAAGTGATAACGTACGTACGAACACCAATTCGCTGTGTTGGTATCTAATTCTAATACAGCTTTCTGTTCCGGATTTAGAATGAAACATAGACGCCTCTGTGTGGCTTAATTGCCCTGAATATATTTTCACACTACGACTATATATATATATATATATATAGTCTCGGAAGTTCTTTTAACCTTCAAAACTGGGAAGAAAAAAAAAAAAAAAAAAAAAAAAATTTTGTTGAAAGATTTTAGTCTAGTAAGTCAATCAATTTACTGCAATCAGTATTTTAGTTTACTTCCAAGAATATACTCTAATATAAATATATTTTTATATATGTTTTTATATATAAGGGATCGTCAGTTGTTTACCATGAAAACTGTTTCGGGATTTTAAAAACAAAACAGTATTTCTTTATCATGGCATCCCAGCAGTGTTGATCAGACACCACCTCCATATTTAATAATTATTTTTTAATTTAAAAAGTTTACAAATATATATATATATATATATATATATATATATATATATATTATATGATATATAAAATATGAAACTAAAGTATACTTTTAGAGGATAGAACCTATAGTGAAATGGTTTAAGCTCAATATACGAGATAGAGCAATTATACCTTTCATTGAACAATCGAAGTTGAAATAAATGTGTCATTCGTTCATGGTTATCCCTCTTCTTTCATCTATCTTTATATGATTATATATATATATATATATATATATATATATATATATATATATATATATATATATATATATATAAAGTGGTGTACTAAAAGCGAACTTTTAGGAAAGGTAAAACCTATTGTGAAGAGTATACAGCTCAATATCCAGGATAGAGCAGGTAGATATGAAGAAGAATGAAAAGGAATTAGAGAAGCAAAAGCCAAATCAAAATTCTTGGTATTTAACTTTGAATCCTCTCTCACAACCTCTCGTGCCTTTTAACGACCTACCTATCTACATCTCATTCTCTCCGCTGGACTTTTCGACACCGGACTTTTAAGCAATCGGACATTTGCTTGCATTCGGGCAGAGTTTTGCCCTGTGTTTCTTTCCCTACAACTTTTATTTTATTTTTTCAAATTTTAAATATTGGCCTTTGCCAACTTATCTATCCCAGCGACTTCCTCTGATGATAAGATTTTGATCTTTGAAAAGCCTGGCTTAAGGAAAATTTAACTTGAATAAATTGCCTTTTTGCGGAATATACCTTGCTCTGAGCAATTGAATTGAAATTTGATTTGGCTTTTGCTTCTCTAATTCCTTTCCATTCTTCTTCACATATATATATATATATATATATATATATATATATATATATATATATATATATATATATATATATAATAAAATATGAAACTAAAAGTATACTTTTAGTAGATAGAACCTATAGTGAAATGGTTTAAGCTCAATATACGAGATAGAGCAATTATAAAGATAGAAGAAATAAGAGTGATAAACATGTACGAATGTCCAAATTTATTTCAAATTTCGATTGTTCAATGCAAGGTGTATTCTGTAATAAACCAGTGTGTATTATTCTTTCCTTAAGCCAAGGCTTTTCAAAGATCGAAATCTTATCATCAGAGGAGAAATACAGATAGATAAGTTGGCTGTGGAAAAGCCGAAGTTCAAACATTTGAAAAATATTATTAAAAATGGAATGAAAAATAGTTCGTGTAAACGGACAATTACCATCTGGACAAACCACATATCTTTTTTGTACTCGAACTTTTTTTCACTCAATTTTTAATAATATTTGTCAAATGTTTGAACTTTGGCTTTTCCACAGCCAACTTATCTGTATGTCTCTTTGATTGAACACTCGAAATTTGAAATAAATTTGGACATTCGTACATGTTTATCACTCTTATTTCTTCTATCTTTATATATATATATATACATATATATATATATATATACATATTTACATACACATATATATATATGTACATACATATATATATATATATATGTACATACATATATATATATATGTACATACATATATATATATATATATGTGTGTGTACATACATATATATATGTGTACATACATATATATATATATGTACATACATATATATATGTACATATATATATATATATATATGTACGTACATATATAAATATGTACATATATATATATATATATATGTACATACATATATATATACATATATATATATGTACATACATATATATATACATATATATATATATGTACATACATATATATATATATGTACATACATATATATATATATATATATATATATATATACATATATATATATGTGTACATATATATATATATATATACATATATATATACATATATATATACATATATATGTACATACATATATATATATTATATACATATATATATATGTATATACATATATATATATATATATATGTGTGTGTGTGTGTGTGTGTGTGTGTGTAGATAGATATGAACATACTGGACAGAAAGAGAGAAAGAAATAGATAGAGATAGGGCAAGAAATGTATATATATATATATATATATATAGAGAGAGAGAGAGATAGACAGACTGAGATAGTAAGATATATATATATAGAGAGAGAGACACACACACTGAGATATATAAACAGACTGAGATATATAGATAGATAGATAGATAGATGTCCTCATTGTTAATAATGCCCTACTTTTTCTTGTTAATTAAAACAATAAAGACATTTTCCGCATTTTAAAGGTGACAGTCATTAAAGCGGCTTCCACTAATTCCGTTTTAATTAGATTTTGTTGAAATTCGTTGTGGACTCATCAGCACTTTTAAACTGAGTGTAATGTACGCTCTTTCACACACACACATACATACATATATATATATATATATATATATATATATATATATATATATATATACATATATATATATATATATATATATATATATATATATATATAAATATATAAAGAAATTTGCACCGCCACGTGCCGTCCAAAAAAGACTCTCACCCATATTCGTTTCATCAACACCGAACCGATAACACCAAAAACAAGATGAGGACTAAAAATAAAAAAAGGTATTTTATATATCTTTATTTTGAAATTCAGAAATTCTGATGATGAAGTATATCTTCGAAAATTAAATTTGAAAAGAAATTTGGCTAGACAGTTACAAGACTGTGCTTTGTCTTCAGTGTCTCTGGTGACTCGCACTATTTATAGTGACAACCGGTGTAGTTTCTCCTGTGTAAGAACGGCCGGTGTAACAAAGTATATCTTCGAAAATTCAATTGAAAAAAAAGTTAATAAAACTAAAATGCATTGTATGGCGTTCTAATTGCTCATTATTAGTTTTAATAAATTAATATTACCATATATATATATATATATATATATATATATATATATATATATATATATATATATATATATATAAATCGAAAGACATTTCTTCAAATGGATTTACATATCTGACGAGAGCGAGCCACCGCTTGAAACGCGTTATATAAAATTATAAAATGATAACTCAACAAAATAATAAATAAATGTTGAAAAAACTTTTTTACAAATGTTGGTAGCCTTTAACAGTAGATTTAACATATATACTTTTCTCTCGTTGGAACTGCACTAATACTGCACTACTCTCTTTTCTCTCTCTCTCTCTCTCTCTCTCTCTCTCTCCCTCTGTATATATATATATATATAAACATAATGATAGAGGCAAAATGCCTTCATAAGAAACCATGTGTTAGATGCAGATATTTTTTATTAAATCAAAATAAAAAAATAAAAACATTATTTTCTTTTTCTTTTTATTCTTTTTCATCTTGACTTTTTTTAAATCTAATACTTCGCTTGATATAACAATCCTCGACGGAGCTTTAGACAAATAAAAGGTATTAAAATTTTTTGTTCGTAATAATCCTTCCTGGTCTTGTAGAAGTGGTGTCCGATGTTGTGGACTAACGGTGCAAATGTCTCTTTTAAATTGAACTTAAATCGTGCATGGTCGCTGGTAGGTATATATATATATATATACAGTGTAACCCGGATATAAGAGCACCGGATATAAGAGAAACCCGAATATAAGAGACATTGTCTCTGGTCCAAAATTACAGCCTGTGTTAATGTCTATAAATGAGACCCGGCTATAAGAGAAACCCGGCTATAAGATACTTCTTCTCCGGTCCGGTCCTCCCCAATATAAGAGAGTTCGTTTTGAGTGACAGTGTGATGTCGTAAATCAGTCAAAAGACGTTGCTAAATTTTCTCACCTCATTGGCGAGTCTTTCTATGACCTTCACTATAGCCATAGCCATTAAATATTCATAAAAAAGGTTTCTTTTTTTGTTGTTGTTATTAGAAGACAAACCCGGATATAAGAGACTTATTCGCCGGTCCCGACAGCTCTCTTATATCCGGGTTTAACAAAGAGATGTGTTTACAATAAAAGTTGACTGCCTTTTTTAAGAAAATGTAATTTTTGACTGAATTATTTGTGAAAACTGATTGAAAAGTATTTTTTATGTCTATAACTGTTAAATAAACTAGTGTTCTGTGCTTAAAAAACGTTATATGTGGTGTTTCCATACTTACATAAAAAAATAGACAATACCCGGATATAAGAGGAACCCGGATATAAGAGACTTATTCTCCGGTCCTGACAGCTCGATTATATCCGGGTTACACTGTATATATATATATATATATATATATATACATATATATATATATATATATATATATACATATCTATATATATATATATACATATATATATATATATACATATACATATATATATATATATATATATATACATATATATATATATATACATATACATATATATATATATATATATATATACATATATATATATATATATATATATATATACATATACATATATATATATATATATATACATATACATATATATATATATATATATATATATATATATATATATATATATATATATACATATATATATATATATACATATATATATATATATATACATATATATATATATATACATATATATATATATACATATATATATATACATATATATATATATACATATATATATATATATATATATATATATATATATATATATATATACATATATATATAGGGATAAAATGATCCGACGTAATGAAAAAGGAAAGCCATAAAACTATATTATTTATATATTCATCAACGTTTCGTCTTCATTGTGAGACTTCCTCAAGATCAAGACAAATGCAAAAAAATAATCATACAATTATCAATTTTGATCTGCCCGGGAACGGCGAGC
>OY744554.1:40674841-40682341 GCA_963556195.1 Sepiola atlantica
TGGAATAGATAGATAGATAGATAGATAGATAGATAGATAGATAGATAGATAGATAGATATCAACAGACTGGAATAGATAGATAGATATCAACAGACTGGAATAGATAGATAGATAGATAGATAGATAGATAGATAGATAGATAGATAGATAGATAGATAGATAGATAGATAGATAGATAGATATCAACAGACTGGGATAGATAGATAGATAGATATGAACAGACTGAGATAGATAGATATATAGATAGATAGATAGATAGATATGAACAGACTGAGATTTATAGATAGATAGATAGATAGATAGATAGATAGATAGATAGATAGATAGATAGATAGATAGATAGATAGATATCAACAGACTGGGATAGATAGATAGATATGAACAGACTGAGATAGATAGATATATAGATAGATAGATAGATAGATAGATATGAACAGACTGAGATTTATAGATAGATAGATAGATAGATAGATATTAACAAACTGGGATAGATAGATAGATAGATAGATATTAACAAACTGGGATAGATAGATAGATAGATAGATAGATAGATAGATAGATAGATAGATAGATAGATAGATAGGCAACAAGCCCATCGATTGCAATTCGCCATTCACACAAAGACCTTCAATCAAAACAGTCGCCCCCAAGTTATTGTCCCCCATGGTAGAACATTAACGTTTCCTATTTTCTCCGGTTAATTGCAACAGTACAGGCGCTTGACTTTTTAAGGTGGCAATAATTTAAAACCTCGCCCGCTAATCCCTTTTTCTAATTGGATCAAACACAGGGAGAAAACTGTTTGCAGCCTTATTAGCAATTAGAACCTGAATGTTCAACGAGTTTTAATTTTGTGTGAAAAAAAAGGCGACAGCTTAGATCAAATTCGATTTGGGATTAGTTAAATGACAATTTGAAAGTCGTTTGTAAATTGTGGCTTTTCGGAATTAGTTTTGGCGGGAAATTCTTTTGTTTGTTTGTTGGTTTGTTTCGAACTGTGCGGAAATTCTTTTTAAAACGTTGTTACACCGGCCGTTCTAACAGAAGAGAAACTACACCGGTTCTCACTATAAATAGTGCAAGTAGACAATCACCAGGGAGAAAAGGACAGTATTGTAACTGTCTAGCCGAGTGCCAGTCAGTTTCCTTACCTTGTACCTTTTATGTTAATACACTTGTTATCTTAACCCAACCTCGACTTGACTTCTTTTTATTGTTGGACTACTTCACAAAAATATTATTATTATTGTTATAATATTATTTGATATGCAAATTACCATATCACACTGTAGTCTTAAGGGTAATGTATTATTATTATTATTGTTATTATTATTATTATTATTATATTATTATTATTTTATTATTCATTTTTTATATGTATATATTGGTGAACATTCGGTTTACTTTCAGCAGCCTAGTAACTCTCGCTTCCCTTATTTTGTCCTTTAGTCCTCACATTTCATGAGCGATGGTTCTGACAAAGGGGGAAGAATTGCTGGGTTTTTTTAGTCGGAATCTAAGCCTCTAACATATATCGTTGGCTAGTTTTTGACCTTGAAGTAGTAGATTTTTAGCTCCTTACATCAAGTGGCTTCGTGATTTGTCGGAGTCGATTTCCAGGAAAAACATATATATATATATATATATATATATATATATATATATATATATATATATATATATATATATGTGTGTGTGTGTGTGTTACACCGGCCGTTCTAACAGAAGAGAAACTACACCGGTTCTCACTGTAAATAGTGCGAGTAGACAATCACCAGGGAGAAAAAGGACAGTATTGTAACTGTCTAGCCGAGTGCCTGTCAGTTTCCTTACCTTTGTACCTTTTATGTTAATACACTTGTTATCTTAACCCAACCTTGACTTGACTTCTTTTTACTGTTGGACTACTTCACAACTAAAGTGAAACGAATTTATTGTGGATTTGATAGATAGATAGATTTTCTTATTTTAATTTTTAATTTTATTTTAATTATGGAATACGAATAGGGAATTAGTGGCTATATTAAATGATATTTTATTAATGTTGGGTTGCAGTTTGTTAATGTTTAGGGCTTCGTGGATTTTAAGTCTGTGTGTATAAGTATTTTTATTGATGAGTTTAGTGTTATTTATTAGTATTTTCCTTTTTTCGGCTGATTATATAGTTTTTTGTGTGAGATGATTTGTCGTTGAATAGCGCTTGTGTCGCTTATATGGTACGTAAGTAGTAACATCACTCGGAGACATGATGTTTAAACTAACACCTGAAAACAGAAAACTAAGAAGCTGACAAGGAAAATAACATAGATAGAAAATTCCGTTGCCTTTAACGAGGCCTACATAAATAAAGATGTGCTGCCTATATATATATATATAAGGATAGAGGCAAAATGCCTTCAAAGAAACCATGTGTTAGATGCAGATATTTTTATTAAATCAAAATCAAAATATTTTTTTTTCTTCATCTTGACTTTTTTATCTAATATTTCGCTTGATAAAACAAGCCTCGACACAGCTTAGACAAATAAAGTGTAAACCTTTTTTTTTTTTCGTAATAATCCTTCCTGGTCTTATAGAAGTGTCTCGTCCGATGTTGTGGACTAACGGTGCAAATGTCTGTTTTAAATAGAACTTAAATCGCGCATGATTAATAAAAAATATCTGCATCTAACACATGTTTTTTAAAGGCATTTTGCCTTATCTTTATGTTAAAATTCAAAAGATGCTTAAAAAATGAACTTTCCCAAATGTATAACTACCAGCTACCATGCGCGATTTAAGTTCTATTTAAAACAGAATTGGTCGGCGAAAATGACAATAAAAATTAATGATTAATTAGTCAGATCCCGGAAATAGTCGTAGCATTTTACGATTTGAAAGCCACAACAAATGTAAAAGAACAAAGGACGACACTCGCTCAGGTCCTAAGCATGCGAAGGGATAGGTTATAGGGTTAAAAAAGATTTTAGACCCTCACAAAAAAAATGACGTTGAAAAAATTTCCTAAAAGAAAAAAAAGAAAAGGAAAAGAAAAATTAGTGAGTTTCAAATCGTAAACTGTTTCGACCATTTCTCGGACCGATTAGGGATTCTCCGTCGATAGTTGGGACTAACTGCGTAAGTATTTAAATCCCAATTTTTACTTATTACCTACTTACTTTACTTTGATGTTGTGGATGGCGCGGTGACTAAGTGGTTACGACGCGGACTGAAGACCTTGGTGCGCCGGTTCGAATCCAGTTCGTTCCGCAGAAACACTTTCATCAACACCCACACTTGACCTTGTACCTAACCTCTTGGAGAAGAGGTAAATAGATACTTTAATGTTGATAGAATTGGGGATCAGGTGTTGCCGAACGGTGTACAATGAGCAACGTCTCTTTATATATGAACTTTTGGGTAGCGCGTGGTCGCTTATAGGATAATAATTTTTGGTAAAAGTTCAAAGAAGCATCTTTTAAGAAATTTAAAACTTTGAAAAACAGACATTTCTTTGTAAACAATGTTATATTATGCGAATATTTTTTTCTAGATCAGCTTGGTTCTATTGTCAGCATTTTTGCAGGATGGGCGGCGTAATGGTTGCTAAAATTCTTAAGTGAAAGGGCAGATGCGCATAACAAGGAGGCGCGCTGGCTTTCGGTGGAAAAATCTTGAAGAAAGTGTGTACGGATGCCTGAAAATGATACAACAATTTTTTTTATTCGTATTAATTTCAGAATTTTCTTTTTGTCATATTAATTTCAGACTTTTCTTTCATCATAATCTAATAATTAACATAATACAGACTATTTGAAAAATAAGTTATTTGTTTTTATTTGATTGTTTTCAAATAAAAATAATTTATTTGTTTTTATTTGATTGTTTCAAAACATTTTTTTTGTAATAACAGTGAAAACCTTTTTTCTTTGGAAATGGAGTAACTTCCGGAATCAAACTTTTTTCTTAGAAATGGAAATGCCCTAACCCTAACCCTAAACCCTAACCCTAAATCCTAACCCTAACCTTCCCAAAAAACATTATTTTCACTAAATATTTAAAAACAAAAATTAAATTAAAAAAAAAACATATTTCGGTGCCCAGAAACATTATTTCTTGAAAAAAAAAAGATTATTCTATTTTGTTTATTTTCTTCAATGAAAATTTTTTTAAAGTTTTGAAAACAATCAAATAAATTATTTTTCAAATAGTCTATATTATGTAATTATTAGAATATGATGAAAGAAAAGTCTGAAATTAATATGAAAAAAAGAAAATTCTGAAATTAATATGAATTAATATGAAAAATTGTTGTATCACTTCCAGGCATCCGTAGACACTTTCTTCAAGCTTTTTCCACCGGAAGCCAGCGGTCCTCCTTGTTATGCGCATCTGCCAGTGAAAGTTTTACTATGGAGCCGACTCGATTCGAACTTGACACACCCAGGTTGTCAGTCCGTGTCGTTATCCACTTAACCACCATCACCTTCCATTGAATACAACAGATCTCATAGTCTTTGACTGTATCCATTGCATCAATTATACTATTATTTTAACATGTTATTATTTTTTTATTTTTTTTATTTTCAGAGTGGCCTTGCAATACTGTGCTGACCAGGGACAACGGCGAATTTGCCACACCGAACTGGCCTAATAACTACCCGGGCAATACTGACTGCCATTGGTTGGTGAGGGGACCGGCCCACTCTCGGATCATCCTGCGCTTCACAAAAATTGAACTTGAGAATCACGGGTTGGGTCTGTGTAACAACCGACTGGACAGTATCCAGGTGTATGACGGTGAGAATCCGAACGAATCGGAGCGGATTGCTACTCTGTGCGGCTCCCGGGCCCCAACCGCTGTTGATTCGACGACCAACGTCTTACTGGTCGTATTCAGATCGGACGAACGAGTTGAACTGACCGGCTTCCACGCCACCTATCGATTCGTCTACCCGACTGTCCGGACGACAGCGGATGCCTACAGGGACGAACGCTCCAGTCGCCGCCCGGCCTTACCGCCTTTACCGCCTCAGGTCACCTCCTCGGACCGGATGGCCTACACCACCACCTATTTGCCGTCTGGTCTGCCGGACACGCTACTCACGTCCCAACAGAACACCAGCAAATCCAGAATCGTAACTACAACGACCATTCCGACAACGCCGCCGCTGTCGTCAGAGAAATCGCTGACGGCTGCCTACGGGGAGCCTACAAAATTTCCTTTGTATGCAGAGAGTGAAAAGTTTGTCAGTCAGGCCATACAAACAACGAGACATGTTATTGATATAAATGGTAAGTGTACCTTATTGTCTCAAGTGTATTTTCGGCACTTCAATTATACTGGCAGCTGAAAGGGGCGGATTTAGCATCACACCATATATGACGTCATTTAAATGTTACATAGTCTATTTATCTAAATCAGGGGCGGGCAACCTTTTCAGAGTGAGGGTCAGATGAGACTTTTGGAAGGAGATCGCGGGCCGGAGTGAAAAACAAAATCTCAGAATTACTATATTTTGTTTACATGAATAAATTGTAACAGAAAGAAAGAAAGAAAGAAAGACAAAAAGAAAGAAAGAAAGAAAGAGAGAAAGAAAGAGATAAAAGAAAGAAAGAAAGACAAAAAGTAAGAAAGAGAGAGAGAAAGAAAGAGATAAAGAAAGAAAGAGAGAAAGAAAGAAAGAGAGAAAGAAAGAAAGAAAGAAAGACAAAAAGAAAGAAAGAAAGAAAGAGAGAAAGAAAGAGATAAAAGAAAGAAAGAAAGACAAAAAGTAAGAAAGAGAGAGAGAAAGAAAGAGATAAAGAAAGAAAGAGAGAAAGAAAGAAAGAGAGAAAGAAAGAAAGAAAGAGAGAGAGAAAGAGAGAAAGAAAGAGGGCAAGAAAGTAAGAAAGAAAGAAAGAAATCTCGAAATTACTATATTTTGTTTACATGAATAAATTGTACAAAAATTGCATTGAACACTCTACAAATCTGATATTTTTTCTCAATAGATTTCTGTATGTGATGTTATAAAAGGCGCCGACGAAGAGCTATTTTGGAATCATGAAAAATAATGACGGGGGAAGTAGCAAGTTGATCCAGCATTCGTTTTGACACACCTCACATAGGTTCTCTGATTCATGCCCTTTCCTCGTCTCTCATTTCCTCTTTGCCTCTCTCTTTCCCTTTTCTATTTTCATCTCAGGCCAAGAATTGGAAATTAATAGTTAAAGAAAAATAAGTGTGCCTTATTGTCACAAGTATATTTTCGGCACTTCAATTATACTGGCAGCTGAAAGGGACAGATTTAGCATCACACCATATATGACGTCATTTAAATGTTACATAGTCTATTTATCTAAATAAATAAATAAATGCGAAAGTCTTTTTTCATTTATTACTCCTATATAATTTCACTAAATATTAAAAAAAAAAAATAATTTAAAAAAAAACACATTTCGGTGCTCAGAAATATTATTTCTTGAAAAAAAAAAAAGATTATTCTATTTTGTTTATATTTTGTCTATATAATTTATTCATTTCGTATGAGTCAGAGTATTCTATTGTTGGCATTTGTTTCCCTGATATCTGTTTAGTTATATTTCTAGTTTATTTTATTTTTTTCATTTTTTATTTTTTTTTCAAAATGAAAATATTTTCTTACGCGCGTTTCACAGCAAAGTCAAGAGAATATACATAGACTTCACTCCAACTTTGCCGATCATCAGAGTAAAAAGTTCATTTACAAGTAATAGGAATTTTTAGAATAATGTTTTCCTATTACTTGTAAAAAAAAACTCTATGCTCTGATAATCAGCAAAGTTTTACTGAAGTCTATATGTTTTCCCTTGACGTTGCAGTGAAACGCGCGTAAGAAAATATTTTCATTTTGAAAAAAAATTTAAAAAAGAAAAAAAAAAATGTTAAAAAATGAAACGGTTATGATTTTTCGAAAGAATTAAGACGAAATGTTCGCCGAAGTATTAAAATAAAAGAAGTTAAAGTTAATATGAAAAATTATGATTTTGGATTGATTTTCCTGTAGTCATTGGAATGCAACTATATATATACATATATATATATATATAAATGTAAAATTCATATTTTTTTAAGCATCCAAATGAAACTTAATAATAAGGAGTGAGGTAAAATAAAATACCTTCAAAGCATGTTTAAGATGCGATATTAATTTTAAAAGATATGAACAAAAAAAAACATCTCATACGCCGGTTTGCACCAGCAGGAGCCGGACAATCCGATAAGATCAGGATCTACAAACACATTGAAAAGGCCAATTCTATTTTGGCGAAATATTTGTATTACTATAAACTAAAATAAAAGTTTATAAAAAAAAATGTTTTAATCGGTTTCGGTTTTCTTTTTCTTTTAAAATTAATATCGCATCTTTAACATGCTTTGAAGGTATTTTATTGTACCTCAATCCTTTATATATATATATATATATATATATATATATATATATATATATATATATATATATATATATATATATATATATATATATATATATATATAT
>OY744554.1:40687341-40689841 GCA_963556195.1 Sepiola atlantica
GAGCTACCCCGCTATGATAAACGTCATCCCTCGCCAGGGTTTGAACCGTGATTTATTGTGGTATCTTGTTAGCATCTAAGCCGACGAAAGCACAGAAAGTAATATAAGATACTGGCAGGTGTGAGCATTTAGTTCGATGAATTACTTCGGGAATGAAACACAAATGTTCAGTATTATTCTATCTCACTCTGCTCCATTTTCTCTTTCTTCTTTTCCTCCTCATCCTCTTTTTTCTTTTTTCTACACTTATTGTTTTTTCTTTCCCCCCTCCTCTCATTTCTTCTTCTTCTTTTTCGCCCTCATCCTCTTTCTACTTCTCCTTCTTCATAAACATATTGTTGTTCTTCTTTTTCCTTCTTACTTCTCCTTTTTTTCTTTTCCTCCTCACCCTTTCATCTCCTTCTTCTTTATAAACTTATTGTTCATTTTCTTCTTTTTTCCTTCCTTTCTTTTCTTTTCCCTTCATCATCTTTCTTCTTATTCTTCTTCTTCATTAACTTATTGTTTTTCTTCTTTTTCCGCTCCTCCTCTCACTTCTCATTCATCTCCCCCCCCCCTCATCCTCTTTACTCTTCTTTTTACACTTATTGTTTTTATTCTTCTTCTTCTTTTCCTTCATCGTCTCACTTCTCCTTTTTTTTTTCCATCCTTTTTTTTTCTTCTTTTTAAACTTATTGTTTGTCTTCTTCCTCTTTTTTCTCTCCTCCTCTCAGATCTCCTTTTTCTTTCCCCCTCATCCTTCTTCTTCTTCTTCTTCTTCTTCTTCTTTATAAACTTGTTGTTGTCTTCTTCTTTTCTGCCCATCCTTTTTTCTTCTTTTTAAACATATTGTTCTTCTTCTACTTCTTCTTTTTTCTCTCCTCCTCCCAGGTTTTCATTTTGTTTTTTCCACTCATCCTCTTTCTTCTTCTTCTTCTTCTTCTTCTTCTTCTTCTTCTTCTTCTTCTTCTTCTTCTTCTTCTTCTTTATAAACTTGTTGTTGTCTTCTTCTTTTCTGCCCATCCTATTTTCTTCTTCTTTTTAAACTTATTGTTCTTCTTCTACTTCTTCTTTTTTCTCTCCTCCTCCCAGGTCTCATTTTGTTTTTTCCCCTCATCCTCTTTCTTCTTCTTCTTCTTCTTCTTCTTCTTCTTTTTGTTTCTTCTTCTTCTTCTTCTCTTTCTTTCATATTTCTTCGTCTTCTTCTTCTGTTTTATCTGATTGACCCTCTTCTGTCCATTGCAGGTCCCGTTGAAAACGAGAGTCCCGTGGAGAATCACAACTTCATCCGAATAGAACGGACGTATCGATCAACCCTGTGGGGTCTGGCCGGCTCCCTCTTCATTTTGTTGGTTGCTGCTGTTATCGTACTGGTGGCGGTCTGCAGATACTACAGGTAAGTAACCCCCTTCATCTTAAATATTACGACTACAACAGCACATTTAAAAACAAGAAACGCCGAATTAAAACAACACTAGAAAACTATTACTGGGACCTCAAAGAAAGCTAACACTCACTAATAATCTAATAAAAATAACTACAACAGGCCAGTACATGTAGAAATTTAATCGACTCATGTAGATTGTGTCTCAATGAGAAATTTAAAATCCTTAACTTAAAAGACATCTAAAACCTACTAAACTGTCGAAGTGAAATAGCAAACAACTGCTTACACAGAATAAAATTTACTTTAGGATAACAATACATAATAAATCAATAAATAAACAAATAAATAAATAAACAAATAAATAAATAAACAAATAAAAATAAACTAAAGTAAAACCTAAAAATAGAAATACAAGCACGCACGTGTTAAAATAAGGTCACCTATTAATTCGACACAACAAAAAAAACAGGGATGAGTCACACCTATACAAAACAGAACAAAAGAACCTTTGTTTGTGATAAGCCCCTCGGTTGACTAATGGAAACATTAACCCGTGGGGGAATAACAAAGAATCTGATTGGTTAACTAGCTAGACTAAAAATCACGTGTATATATATAAACACCCGGCGACACAAACTCCATGCATTTTAGCCTGACGATTCCCTACGAAGAAAAAACGCGGAAGCCTCTGTGTAGCTTAATTGCCATAAATATATTTTCATAACTTACTACTATATATATATATATATATATATATATATATATATATATATATATATATATATATCGCCAACAAGCAATAACAAAAAATCAGCGTAACATTATAGACGATTAAAAGTCGGATGCCAGACATTCACCCGCTATTTCAGACACTCCAGCCGATAGATCTTTTTAAGGTTCTTACCGTCCCTTTAAGTACAATTGTTTGTATCTCTCTTGCACTTGGTTCACCGGGTATATTCGTGGCAGCCGACTCTGGTCTATGGGTAACACGCTAGACTACGAATATTTACATCGAGGGTTCGATCTCTGCCCGGATAAGTCATGATGATGACGGCTTATAGCCAGAAACACGTGTCCATGTCTTCCTTTTTTGCACGCAAAAACTAATTCATAAATTAATCAAAGAAATCT
>OY744554.1:40692341-40694841 GCA_963556195.1 Sepiola atlantica
ATCCAAGTGTTGAACTAAAGTTCTTCTTCACTTTACCATTTAGTAGGTTAGATATTCGAATATTCCATTAAAGTTCTCCTTTATTACTCAAACGTTGAGTTAATAAAGAAGTTAAGAACATTAATTTTCCTCTCCCTAATTGACCAGTTAACTATGTTATAGTATATATTTATTGTGGTCTGTTGGTTTTACTGGATTTTAGGACAAGAATTCATCTAGTGTGGTGGAGTATCCAGCTAAGTTCTGTTACTTGAGGTAACATCACTTGGAGAAGGTGCACCATTTCTCGTATTAGCTGATGCATAGCTAAACCGAGATCTTATTTGGGCTTCGAATACTATGTTATTTTGAATATCTGGTCAGGGTTTACTTGTAAGGTAAAGTATCCTCATGTCAGGTTGTCCTGACGAACCCTTTTACAGAGAGACCGAAGACAATCGAGGATGGTGTCTAGTAGGTAATTCAAACTCCCCAGTAGGTAATTATAACTCCCCAGTAGATAATTCAAACTCCCCAGTAGATAATTCAAACTCCCCAGTAGGTAATTATAACTCCCCAGTAGGTAATTCAAACTCCCCAGTAAATAATTCAAACTCCCCAGTAAATAATTCAAACTCCCCAGTAGGTAATTCAAACTCCCCGGTAAATAATTCAAACTCCCCAGTAGGTAATTCAAACTCCCCAGTAGGTAATTCAAACTCCCCAGTAGATAATTCAAACTCCCCAGTAGGTAATTCAAACTCCCCAGTGGGTAATTCAAACTCCCCAGTAGGTAAGTCAAACTCCCCAGTAGGTAATTCAAACTCCCAATCAAAGAAAAGTATCTTTTGAAGCCAATAACTGAGAAAGCTAATTGAATTTAGCTTTTGTTCAAGAAAGAAAAAAGAACAATAGGCAAATGTTGATGATAAAACGAGAAAGAAGGGTGGGGTGGAAGAAAGGAGAAACATATTAATCGACGGCTTCATTCATTTAAAAGACGATACATTCCCGCCAAAACAGATCAAATGATTTGGCGGGAAATTGTCCGCCATTTTCTATTTTCGTGAACAATCTGGGGCAAAAGTAAATGGGCTTTTTTTGCTGTTTTCTGTGTTTTCTTTTATTTAAACTTCAACAAAAATGTTTTTTTGTTTTCGTTTTCGTCTTTATTTTTGTTATAGTTCAATCATTTTTTTAAAATTTTACTCCAGTAGGTTCTCAGAAATAAAGTTAGTTAGTATCGCCTGTAGTGAGGTTTAGGGTTCAATCCTCACTACAGACGATATCATGAGCTTGCTGCTTTGGTACCTTCCACGACGTAAATTCACTAGACCAACCCGACAATCTGCTAAAATCCCATCCATTCACTGTGGAGGTCCCCAGATGCCGTACAGCTTTCTACTCCAAAAACTTCTTTCCTCGTGCTGCTGGACTCTGGA
This sequence comes from Sepiola atlantica, assembly GCA_963556195.1. Lineage (NCBI taxonomy): Eukaryota > Metazoa > Mollusca > Cephalopoda > Sepiida > Sepiolidae > Sepiola > Sepiola atlantica. The sequence goes on from OY744554.1 coordinate 40,693,763, forward strand.
ACTCCCTCCCTGCTTCCTGCTTTCCTGACGTTACTGACATGCAGAAGTTTAAAACTAACGTAAACAGACATCTTGCTGCACAGCTCCTAATTTAGGTTGAACATCCCCCTTTTCTTTTTTTCTCAGTAGCCCCTTACGTCTACAGTGGCGGCCTGCCTTGTTTGGGGTGAACTATGATAAGAAAAAAAAATCAAACAATTGAAAATACTAATTACTCACTTACGACTTTTACCCGACCATGGCTGATAGAACGAGAACAATCAGTTCGAAATTCCTTATAGATTCCCGAGTTCGACCATACACATCGGAAGAAGGTCGTGAGAATAGTAGTTTGAGTAATCCCAATAATACACATCACCTTATGTTAATAATAAATTCTTTAAAAAATATTTAAGATGGCGTACTGTTTTAGATATAACTGGAGGAAAGTTTAGACTTCATAATTTTCCCTGCACACCCGCAGGCAATAAATGCTCTGCATTGATGACCTTGCCCTAACTCTAGCCCTAGCCCTAACCCTAGCCCTAGCCCTAACCCTAGCCCTAGCCCTAACCCTAGCCCTAACCCTATCTCTAACCTTAACCCTTACCATAACCCTAGCCCTAGCCCTAACCCTAGCCCTAACCCTAAGCCCAACCCTTACCATAACCATAACACTAACCCTAGTCCTAACCCTAACCCTAGCTCTAACCCTAAACCTAACCCTAGCCCTAACCCTAACCCTAGCTCTAACCCTAACTCTAATCCTAACCCTAACCCTAGCTCTAACCCTAACCCTTACCCTAACCCTAGCTCTAACCCTAACTCTAATCCTAACCCTAACCCTAGCTCTAACCCTAACCCTTACCCTAACCCTAGCTCTAACCCTAACTCTAATCCTAACCCTAACCCTAGCTCTAACCCTAACCCTTACCCTAACCCTAGCTCTAACCCTAACCCTTACCCTAACCCTAGCTCTAACCCTAACTCTAATCCTAACCCTAACCCTAGCTCTAACCCTAACCCTTACCCTAACCCTAGCTCTAACCCTAACTCTAATCCTAACCCTAACCCTAGCTCTAACCCTAACCCTTACCCTA
>OY744554.1:40699841-40717341 GCA_963556195.1 Sepiola atlantica
GAATAAGTGTAATACAGCTGTGAGTTTAGTAGCCTGTGATGCATGTGGTTATTTTCCTATACTCCGAGAATGTACGGGGGAAAAATCGTCTCTACTTTATATATTAGAAGATAATAGCAGGCAAATAATAAATAAGAACCGGTGTTTTGTGAAAATTAAACTGTGTGTATTAGTTCCCGGTGTCGATGAGTAGAGTGACAGTACAGAATTGTTTGGGGGGAAAAGTTTTTGCTACTACCTATATGGAGTTGGTTTTTCGGAGAGACGTAGATGGTGGGCCAAATGTAATATTTAGTGTTATGTAGAAAAAAATAATAAAATATTTACTAAAACACGCTCGAGTGAATAAGTGTAGTATAGCGGTGAGTTTAGTAGCCTGTGATGCATGTGGTTATTTTCCTATTCTCCGAGAAGGTACAGGGGAAAATCGTCTCTACTTTATATATTAGAAGATTAAAAGTCAATTAAAATGTAAACAATTAAAACTAGATTTAATACATTAGATTTAAACTTTGTTTTTATTCGTTCTATGTACACGTTGCTAACTGCTACATAATCGTTTGTGTTGGTGAGTGTATAGGAAATAATTTTGGGACATGACTCGTTCTATATTTATTAAAAAAGGGAAATATTAAATATTTATTTATTTTTCTAAAAATACACAACACAAAAAATAGAATCTTCTGTGTTTATTAAAACGTATTGTAAAAAAAGAAAACGCACCCTATACGAATTTTTGGTGCTTGTTCAGTGCTTCGGCCGTACGAAAAAATTATTTATTTATGAAAACAATATTATGTACTTACTCAGTGGTATTTTATTGTTCAATGTTGAAAAAAGTAGGAAAAATTATCCACTAGAATTTTAATTACAAGTATTTTCCCATTTTTCGTATCGTAGCAGTCACTTAGATGAGTATTCCTCCATCTTGTTTCGTTGGACATAATTCAAGGGCAGATAATTTGCAAGGGCAGGTAATCACGCAATTTTGAAAAGAACAAAACAACATTTAATTACAAGTATTTTTCCATTTTACGTATCGTAGCAATCGCTTCGATGAGTACACCTCCATCTTGTTTCGTTGGACATAATTCAAGGGCAGATAATTTGGAAAGGCAGATAATCACGCAAAGGGCAGAAATTGCGGAAAGAAACCCAGTTAGAATTTAATTAGGTTTATTTTTATTTACTTTCATTTTAAATGTAGTCATTAGAATAAATTATATTTTTAACTATGTAATTGTTTTTTTGTTTTTAAAAAAATGCGGATTATTTTTTTAAATTTTATTATGCAATCTGCCCTCGTGGGGAGGCAAGTAAATAGTGACACGAAAACATTTTAGAACGAGAATTCTGCAATGTTTTTTTTTATTATTAAAAAATGTTTTGTGAATAAAAAAAAAACGTATCCTACATTAAAAATAAGTATTTCCTAAATATTTCTTAAAGTAAATCTTCCCCTGTATTAAAAAGTGAGTTTTTGACGAAAACCTCCAAAAAACAAAGCGTTATTATTCGTTTGTTTATAAAATCCCGGTAAGGCCAAATTTCGTCTCTTTTCATCTTTTCAATTTCTGGGGTCCTTATTCTTTATATGGTCCGTATTTTCAAATATTGACTTCTATATTTTTCTTCCAATCAGTCATCTTGAAAAAGTCTCGAAATAAAGACGAAATGTTGATGAATATATAAACAATTTTCGGCTTTTCCTCTCTTCATTTTGCATTACGTTGAATTATTATTTTTATAATTATCATCAATAGTATGAATGATGAGGGTAATCCGACGTAATGGGAAATGAAAAAAGAAAAACCAAAAGATGTTTTTCTTATGTATTCATCAATGTTTCGTCTTTATTTGTAAGACTTCCTCAGGATGATAATTTTAAGAAAAATGTCATGCAAGTACATAGAAATATTGGGTTGACATGATGGGTTAATGAGAAGAAGTAGTAGCCACCGACTTCTTTCAGCCCGGACCTTGGTCCTGCGCTCCTAGTAGTGGCTACTACTTCTTCTCATCAACGCATCATGTCAACCCAATATTTCTATGTACTTGCATGACATTTTTCTTAAAATTATCATCCTGAGGAAGTCTTACAAATAAAGAGAAAACATTGATGAATACATAAAAAAACATCTTTTGGTTTTTCCTTTTTCATTTCCCATCAATAGAATATGTGTGTGTGAGACAGACAGACAGACAGACAGACAGACATAAATAAGAGGTTAACAGTCCTAAAATAAAAATTTAATAACAGCACCACACCCCAGAAGGCCGGAAATTATATCGGCCGAAGCACCGTAAATATAAAAACCACTGATTACAGTCAGCAATTTTTTTAAATAATAAATATTTTTGCTCTTTATATATGTTATAATCAATGTTCACGTATGGTCCGTTTGCTGGAAATTATTAGAGGAAATAATTTTTTGTTCTGTCTTTGACAGGAAACGACTTCCCAAGCGAAGAAACAATCCAAACTTTCCATTCACCGAGGAAAATGTCTCATTGTACGAAAAAGAGAAGTAAGTTATTTTTTTAATTTTATTTTATCTGTATTTTTTTTTGTATAATGCGCACACATTTTTATTATATTTTTATTATCTTTTTTATTTCTGCAGTGTTTTATATAAGGCGCACATTTTTTATAAAAAAAATTGTGATATTTCTTTTATGTGTACAAATGTTTTTATATAATGCGCACACATTTTCATTATATTTTTATCTTTTTTTATTTCCGCAGTTTTTTATATAAGGCGCACATTTTTTTATAAAAGATTTCTGCTATCTCTTTTATGTCTGCAAATTTTTTTATATAATGCGCACACATTTTTATAATATATTTGTTATTTTTTTTCCGCAGTTTTTTTATATAACGCGCACACATTTTCATTATATTTTTATCTTTTTTATTTCCGCAGTTTTTTATATAATGCGCACATTTTTTTATAAAAGATTTCTGCTATCTCTTTTATGTCTGCAAATGTTTTTATATAATGCGCACACATTTTTATGATATTTTTTCCGCAGTTTTTTTATATAATGCGCACACATTTTCATAATATATTTATGTTATCTTTTTTATATTCGCAGATTTTTTATATAATGCGCACATTTTTTATTAAAAAAATTCTGCTATCTCCTTTATGTCTGCAAATGTTTTTTTTTATATAATGCGCACACTTGTTCATAATATATTTATGTTATTCTTTTTATATTCGCAGATTTTTATATAAGGCGCACATTTTTTTATTAAAAACATTCTGCTATCTCTTTTATGTCCGCATTGTTTTATATAAAGCGCACACCTTTTCATAATATTTCTATGTTATTCTTCTCCGCAGTTTTTTTTATATAAGGCGCACATTTTTTTATAAAATATTTCTGCTATCTCTTTTTGGTTCGCAATTATTTTTTTACATAATGCGCACACCTTTTCATAATATTTTTATGTTATTTTTTTTATTTCCGCAGTTTTTTTTATATAAGGCGCACATTTTTTTATTAAAAACATTCTGCTATCTCTTTTAGGTCCGCATTTTTTTATATAAAGCGCACACCTTTTCATAATATTTCTATGTTATTCTTCTCCGCAGTTTTTTTTTATATAAGGCGCACATTTTTTTATTAAAAACATTCTGCTATCTCTTTTAGGTCCGCATTTTTTTATATAAAGCGCACACCTTTTCATAATATTTCTATGTTATTCTTCTCCGCAGTTTTTTTTATATAAGGCGCACATTTTTTTATAAAATATTTCTGCTATCTCTTTTTGGTTCGCAAATATTTTTTTTATATAATGCGCACACCTTTTCATATTTTTATGTTATTTTTTTATTTCCGCAGTTTTTTATATAAGGCGCACATTTTTTTTATAATAGATTTCTGCTATCTCTTTTTGGTTCGCATTTTTTTTATATAAAGCGCACACCTTTTCATAATATTTCTATGTTATTCTTCTCCGCAGTTTTTTTATATAAGGCGCACACCTTTTCATAATATTTTTATGTTATTTTTTTTCCGCAGTTTTTTTCATATAAGGCGAACTTTTTTTTTATAAAATATTTCTGCTATCTCTTTTTGGTTCGCATTTTTTTTTTATAATGCGCACACCTTTTCATAATATTTTTGTTATATTTTATTCTATCTGCAGTATTTTATATAAGGCGTGCATCTTTGTATTAAAAAAAATCTGCTATCTTTTTTATGTCTGCAAATGTTTTTTTATATAATGCGCACACCTTTTCATTATATTTTATGTTATTTTCATATTTAGCAGTTTTTTTTATATAAGGCGCATATCTTTTTATAAAAAAATTCTGCTATCTCTTTTATGTCCGCAAATGTGTTTTTTTATATAATGCGCACACCTTTTCATTATAGTTCTGTTATCATTTTTATATCCGCAGTGTTTTATATAAGGCGCACATCTTTTTATTAAAATTTTCTGTTATCTTTTTTTATGTCCGCAGTTTTTTTTAATATAAGGCGCACATCTTTTTATTAAAAAAATATGTTATCTTTATTATATCCGCATTTTATATAAGGAACACATTTTATAACATTTTTTGTTATCTTTTTCATATCTGCATTTTATTTAAGGGACGCATTTTATAACATTTTTTGTTATCTTTTTTATATCTGCAGTTATTTTTATATAATGCGCACACATTTTCATAATATTTTTTTAAGCTTTGCTTAATATAAAGCACACACCTTTTAATGCTAATTTATAAAAATTGGTATGTACCTATTTATCGGGACAATATTTCTTGATAAAAACGATAAAGGCAAATACATAATCAAATTATATATATATATATATATATATATATATATATATATATATATATATATTCAAATTATTTTCGTTCTTTTTTTTAAGCATTGGTGATAGGTAATAAGTGTCAATAGAAAGCCCTTACAATGCAAGGTAGATTTTTTTTTTACTGTTGTCTTATATATTTCGGAGAAACACTCCATTTTCAAAGATGTATTTTTTTTTAAATAAACAAACTTAAAGTTTTGTTTATAGAAGAAACGTCTTATTGGTCTGCTTTCTATTGACACTTATTATATATATATATATATATATATATATATATAGTATAAATTTTTATTTATACAAACATTATTGGCTACATATGTGCATACATGTTTCAGTTGTACTCTGCAATATAGAGTCAACTTTTTCAGACCGAAATAGAAATGATTTGAATTTCTATTTCGGTCTGAAGAAGTTGACAACTGGACAACTGGGCCATATATGCACATATGCAACTAATAATGTTTGTATGAATAAAAATGCATATTAAATGAAGATCTACTTGTTTTGGGGCACTTTTTATAAGCACTGGAGTTTCAATAGATTAACATCTATAGAAACAAATAGAATACATGTACTAATATATATATATATATATATATATATATATATATATATATATATATATATATATATATATATATAATGTAGGTAGTAATCAATTATTTTTTAATTATAAATAATTTAATATTTATTCATATTATTATTATTATTACTACTATTATTATATAAATATATAAATATATGTAAAATATTTATTTATATAGTATCTGATTTTACTTAGTACGTTCGAAAAATATTGGTTTTAATTTCATCAATATATTCTAACTTAGTAAATTTATTTATATATATATATATATATATATATATATATATATATATATATATATATATATATATATATAATGTAGGTATTAATAAATTATTTTTTAATTATAAATAATTTAATATTTATTCATATTATTATTATTAGTACTACTATTATTATATAAATATGTAAATACATGTAAAATATTTATTTATATAGTATCTGATTTTACTTAGTACTTTTGAAAAATATTGGTTTTAATTTTATCAATATATTTTAACTTAGTAAATTTATTATATATATATATATATATGTCTAAAGCTTTGAGTCATTTTAAACAAAACAAAAAAAGAAAAATGCAGTTTAAATTCCAAGAGAAACGAACTAAATCCAAGATATCGCAGACTTAGCATTCGTTGGAAAATTCATAAATAAAAAAAATAAAAAAAATAACAAAGGAGGTTCAAGTATCTAACAGTGAAACAAAAACAGAGGACCTTAACTTAAGCGTGTGTGTGTATATATATATATATATATATATATATATATATATATATATATATATATATATATATATATATATTATTAAAAATAACCGACAATTTTTGTCTGGTTATTTTAGTGTTGATCCCTTCAATTTTCAGGATTAAAATCTTAATCTCGGAAGGAAATTGGCTGATGAAACTGCCGTAATGTACATGTTGGTCCAGAGTACTTTCTGACCCGTCTGGGTCCATCGTCAGTGGAATAATGACAAACAGGTAAAGACCTGGAGTGAGATTTATAATTAATTATGGCGGGAAAATTTAACTATGTTTATTAGGTATTATAAGCATTTAAGTATATTAGTACTAGTGTTAAAATTAATCTTGTTAATAGCAGGTTTTTTAGTTTTAATGAATAAAGCTTCTAGTATGTGGAGTTTTTGTGTATTAGTATTATGTTCTAGGATTTTAGTATTGTCTACGAGAAGTTTACGGATTTGCGAGCGGGGACAGGAATGTTCATTAGTAAGGTGTCTGGCTATAGCACTATTATCGGATAGATGCATGGTCAACCTCCTGAACAGAGTCATGGTGGTCGAGCCAATATATACGTGTTTTCGTTGGTTGTCGGAGACACATTCTCCCAATGGACATTTAAACTTGTATACTAGGCCCGTCCTATCCAAGACTTCATCAGCCAATTTCCTTCCGAGATTAAGATTTTAATCCGGAAAATTGAAGGGATCAACACTAAAATAACCAGACAAAAATTGTCGGTTATTTTTAATAATACGTGTCTTAAAGAAAAAATGCTGCCTCGATACACACACATATATATATATATATATATATATATATATATATATATATATATATATATATATATATATATATATATATATATGGAAAATGAAAGAGGAAAGTCAAAAACTATGTGATTTATGTATTCATCCACATTTCGTCTTTATTGAAAGACTTCTTCAGGATGAAGAAAACAATGTAGAAAAATCATACAGAATATTAATTTTGATTTGTCAGAAAGTGTCCAAACTTCGGCATGATTATAGATAAGAATAAACAGGCAATAAAAATAATAGTTTTCGGCTTTTCTCTTTCATTTTAACTTATGTCGGATCAATTTATCCCTAGTTTTATTCATATATATATATATATATATATATATATATATATATATATATATATATACATTGTGTGTGTGTCTTTGTGTGTGGATGTATTTAGGCAGCATTTTTTAATTTAGGCAAACATTGTATAAAATAGCAGAGCTCTCCCGCTTAATTATTCCTTTTTTTACAATTATTCTAATGTTCTATTTTGCGTCTAAATCTAAAAAAAAAATAATCATGTATCTGTCTATATGTATCACGAACGTTTTTTGATTCATCATCGAATCATCTTCGGTGAAAAAAAAACAGATGAACAAAACAGCTGGAGAAAAGAAGATAAGTTTACAAGAAAGCTGTAAAACGAGCACATGAGGTTAGCTTGACCCCAGGAGAACGTTTTCACACTGTTCAAGCGAAAACGTTAACAACTTAAATTCCGCGACTCCAGAATTAGCGTCACATGGGAAAACTGTATTACGTTAAGCATTTAAAAATGTTGTTACTGGTTTCATACGTAATGTTATTAATTGTACGTTGCTGGGGTTTTATGAAGATGGCTTCGAGTATATTTTTTTTAATTGGTTCTGGAGTGTATTATTTTTAAGTTATTAACTAAAACGTGCATTAAATCATAGGGAGGGCTGTTATGTTTTTGTAAATGTTGGTAAATTGAGCTAGAGTTTACAAGATGCATGGTGAGGCGGCGAGATAAGGTAGTGGTTGTAAAACCAATGTAGGCATTAGCTTTATTATTTGTATAGGAGTTACATTCTGCCGAAGGGCCTTTAAACTTTATATATATCTACCATATATATATATATATATGGTAGAATGAAAAGTCACACTTGGAAGCGTTGATTAAATGGCAATAATAAGGAGAATATTTTGAAAAAAATATTTAGAAAAACCTGGACCACACATTTCTTTATTCATAAAAGAAATGGGTTGTCCAGGTTTTTCTAAATATTTTTCAAAATATTCTTCTTATTATTGCCATTTCATCAACGCTTCCAAGTGTGACTTTTTATTCTACGCTATTCATGTAACCGCGCGCTACACACACCGGCATATCAACATTTATCGTCGATAACATCAAGACGAATTTCAACTTGACTGCGATAGGTAGGTCTCAGTCAAGTAGGATTATACGAAAAAAAAGAGAAAAAAATATGCTTATACTTCTGACAAGGGTGTTTATCACCGAAAGTACTCAAGTTTTTAAAGTAAATAAATAATTTATTTAAAAAAAAAAAAGAAATGCGTTGTCCAGATTTTTCTAAATATTTTTTTCAAAATATTCTCCTTATTATATATATATATATATATATATATATATATATATATATATATATATATATTTATTTATTTATATATATTATAATTGTTTTATTAGTGATTGTAACGTGCGAATTGTTTTTCTGTCATCCACTTCCTAAGTGATGCAGATGCAGAAGATTACATTATTAGTTGCCCTTAACTTCATCGGACGTATTTCTCGTTTATATATAATTTTTTGTTAAGTTAATACGTACATCAAATTAATCCAAAGACACGTGTTTCTGACTATAAGCCGTAATCAGCATGGCTTACTTATATATATATATATATATATATATATATATATATATATATATATATATATATGTATGTATTTGACGTAGTTGTTTTATTGGTGTTAATGTATATTTATTTACTAATTTTATACGTACATAAAAGTAATTGATGGACACGTGTTTCTGGCTCACAGCAGTCATCAGCATGGCTAACTTGGACAAAGATCGAACCTTCGATATATATATATATATATATATATATATATATATATATATATATATATATATATATATATATATATATATATTGTGTGTATTTAGGCAGCATTCGTTCATTTAAGCAAGCATTGTAAAACATAACAGAATTCTCCGGCTTGGTTATACCTTTTTAAAAAACAAATTCAATTTTTCTACCGATCTTTTTTGTGCAAAAATCAAGAAAAATAATATTTGTTCCATATGTATCACGAACGTTTCCGATTCCTCGTGAAATCATCTTTTTATTAATTAAATTGTGTCTTAAATCAGAGGGAGGCAGTTATGTTTTTGTAAATGTCGGTAAATCGAGCTAGACTTTTCAAGATGCATGGTGAGACGGCGGGATATGGTAGCAGTTGTAAAACCAATGCAGATATAAGCTTTATTTTTTTCATGGGCTTTTTTGTAGAATTTTAATTTGCGTGTATTTGTGTCTTTCTATTTTGCTTATTTGCTGTTGGTTGCCATTTTCGATTTGTTTCGTTGAATTTTATTTTATTTCATGTTCGCTAGCGCGCTATTTCAATATTTTATCTATATATATTTATATATGTATATGTATTTGTACAAGACGATCTTGCGTCTATAAAATTGTCAAAATATAAAATTATATCGAAAGCTACAATTATATATTATATGAGTTTACTAAACCTTATGTCTAAAATTTTTATTCTAAGTTCATATATATATATATATATATATATATATATAGTCTCGGAAGTTTCTCAACCATTAAAACTATATTAAAGAAAAAAAAGAAAAAATTATAGTCCCAAGTCTTCCAGTGGAAAATCACTCATGTAAGTCAATTTATTTTTTACAATTATTATATTAGTTTATTTCTAACACTATTTTAAGGGATCATCAGTTGTTTACCATGAAAAACTGTTTCGGGAATTTATATATATATATATATATATATATATATATATATATATATATATATATATATATATATATATATATATATATATATATATGTGTGTGTGAGTGTGTGTGTTAAACCTCTTATATCTCCTAAACAAATTCAGTCTTGCCGACCTAATCCTTGCTCTTATCTCTAAACTAGACTTAATCAGTGCACCAATAAGCCTGCACTATACCTTAGTTAATAATATTGAATCCCGAATACAGAATCATTCAAGAACCCTGTAGAGTTACTGCCCTTAGACCGATTGACAAACTACCAAGACCGGACCCGGGTTAAATCCTTTTGGATTGATTTAAAGTCCTTTAATCCGGGCTTTGAATTTGACGAAACGTACACGTACATAAATAATAAACAAAACAAATATTATATATATATATATATATATATATATATATATATATATATATATATATATATATGTAAATTATAACTAAAAGGTAAACTTTTAGAGAGTTGGACCTATTGTGAAATAAGGAAAGCTCAATATACTGGATAGAGCAAAAACTTTGACAGTCCTACCCTGTCAACTTATCAATCATAATTTTTCCTCTGATGATAAGATTTTAATCATTGAAAAGCCTGGTTTAAGGAAAGAAAGAGATGAAAAATAAATGTTTTTATTAACTAAACTACTCCTTGTTTTGAACAATTGAAAATACCGATTTGCTTCCATTTGCAGGTCTTATTAATTTTCATTGACGTACCATATATATATATATATATATATATATATATATATATATATAAGGATTCAATGAATTAGAACATTACAATTGTTCCAAGAATTAGAACATCAAGTCCATTATGGCGTACGATCGTTTCCAAAATATTTTGGAAATACTTTATTTTATTTTATTTTATAAATTAATGAAGCTAATCCAAAACGTCTCTTTATCAGCGCCTTTGGCAACACGTCTTACAGAATATATATATATATATATATATATATATATATATATATATATATATATATATATATATATATATATATATATATATATATAATTCATTTAATGTATATATTTTGGTTTGGTATTAAAACTCTATTTACTAAATTTTTGAGATGAGGATTGATAATTGTGATTATTCGGACTACTGTTCTCATCTTGAATGTTATTCTCACAACGTTTCGACCGATGTTACCTCCGACCTTTTTCAGGTGTATCTTGTCGAACTCGGGGATCTTTCCGTCGAACTCGGGAATCTGCACGGAATTTCGAACGGAACCCTTGATGTGAGAGAGAGAGATAGTGCTACTAAATAGCATGTCTAGAATCATTTATTCTGGAATTTAAGGCACGTGCTTAATGGGTCTTAAGGAGAAAATAAAATTCAGGGAATCTTTCTTAATTGGTGTCTAATGACTACGGATCGAATTCAACGCAAATCTTAAATATTTGAACGTTCAAATGAGAAGCTGTGTCTATTATGGCTTCCTAATACCCTTTACAATATGACAAGTTATTTACCTCCAGGAAGTTAGACACAAGGACAGAGTATGTTTATTTACCTCCTCTCAAGGAAGCTAGACACAAGGCCAGGTGTGGTTAGCCAGCGCAGTAGGATAAGCGCGCTCTGGCTTGCAAAAAAATGCCTGCGCAACCCCGTCGGCATTCCCTGGTAGGGGCGCCTCAGGCGATTAGCAATAAACAAACCTCTTCTCAAAGAGAGGGTTAAGCCTGGGAGTGTGCCCCCCCCCCTAGAATTGTACAGGATAATACCTCAGACCGACGGAATCAAGGCCAGAACTCAAAGACGCAAACTGAAATTTGGAGCAAATTTCACAAAAAATCGGATTTATCGGAATTTTCACAAAGGACTTCCACTCTTTTCTCTTTTGTATGAAACTAAATTAAACTAAATATAACCCACAGTGTCTACCCTTGCGCTTAGGAGCTGTGTTCTAAAATTCATAATGATCGATTAATTCGAAGTGAATTCGATACATACACATCGGCCTAACCTTCACAGGTAACATGAATTGGAACAAATACATTGAAGACATTGCCAAGGCTGCCGCAAAGAAGGTTGGCTCCCTCTACCGTGCTAGTAAACTCCTCACACCTGACATTATCCTGTATCTCTACAAAGCCACCATCCAATCATGCATGGAGTAGTGTTGCCACATCTGGGCTGGTGCATCATCTACTAGTCTCTCCCTCCTTAACAAGGTCCAAAAAAGAGTCATCAACCTAATAGGTCCCTCACTGTCAACCAAGCTCCAGCCCCTGTCCCATCGCCGCAATGTAGCATCCTTGTGCTTGTTTTACAAATACTTCAATGGATTATGCTCCGATGAATTGGCTACTCTGGTGCCCCCTCGACGTAAATTCACTAGACCAACTCGACAAGCAACTAAATCCCATTCATTCACTGTGGAGGTCCCCAGATGGCGGAGAGCCTTCTACTGAAATAGCTTCTTTCATCGTGCTGCTGGCCTCTGGAACTCCCTCCCTGCCCCCTGTTTCCCCGACAGTACTGACATGCAGAAATTTAAAACTAATGTAAACAGACATCTCGCTGCGCAGATCCCAATTTAGGTTGACCCCCCCCCCACCTTCCCCCCTTTTCTTTCTTCTCAGTAGCCCTTACGTCTACAGTGGCGGCCTGCCTTGTTTGGGGTGAACTATGTTTTTTTTTTAAATATATATATATATATATATATATATATATATACAGAGCTTTATATAAATAGAAATATGTTATACATAAAATATTGAAATATATTGCTTCTTTTTGTTGTTTTTTGTTGCATTTTTATTTACTTATATTTTTCTTTTTTTCTTCTTTTTCTTTTTTTTTTTTTTGCTACTTTTTTTATTTTCCAGGGACAGCGTTGTCGTATTCTATGATTAAGTATTCTATTTTCTTCTCCACCTTGCCGACAATTTACCCCCTACACACCGACACCCTAAACCCCACCCTCATCTCCATCCATCCCCACCCGTTCAAACCACCTTCGTTTATCTAGGCAACGCCTTTCCTCATAGATGCATGACGATCCTCCATCCTTTCTTTCATTCCTCTCCTGCACCCATCATTTTTTTAAATATATTTTTCGATTTATTGTTTTCACTCGTCACCGGTTTGAAATACATCCTTTATCACGCTTATTCATTAATGGCCTTAATTCACGTACAGGCGGAAGTGACGTCGTACCACTAAGGCGAAATAGATCGTTTGTTGTGATTGGTTATTAAAATAAATAAAACGTCACCACCCGTCAATCATACTTAATATATCGTCGCGCTAGCAAATGATATATATCTGGTACTTTAGAAAGGTCATGCCATTGTTGTGATACCCGTTCCTTCGGGGGGCCCGGTAGCATAAAAAAACAACGATAGAGACAAGGACGTGCTCGAGAAACTCTGTTTCTTTATTCTTCACCACCAGCTGGTGTAAGTTGGGTATACACATATATATAATTGGTCCCCCTATTTATAAAATCGGGAGACCTATGTTTTGAGGCATTTCCGTCCGTCCGTCTGTCCGTCCGTGTGTCCGTCTGTCCTTCCGGATTTTTCTCCGCAACCATCTATTGAATTTCTCTGAAATTTTGCATGAAGTTGTAACTTTGGTCAGGTTAGAAAGTGACATTCTCCGATTTTTGAAAAAAAAAGCTGGTTAGCCCCCCCCCCCCCAGGGGGACAAAAGGCCCCGAAACTTTTCATCCATCCATTCAATTTCTCTTAAACTTGGCCAAAATATGGAGGCAATTGTTCCTAATAGAAAATAAGCATCGCTGACCTTGGAAAGAGTCTGGTTCGCGCCCCCAGGGGATCAAAAGCCCCCAAAATGGCAGAAAATTACCATTTTTGCCATAACGTTTGATCCATCCATTCAATTTTTCTGAAACTTTGCCAAAATGTAGAGGCAATTGTTCTGAATATAAAATGAGCATCCTTGACTTCAGAAAATTTCTGGTTCTCGCCCCCAGGGGGTGAAAGGGGGGCCAAAAATGCCCCAAATTGCCACATCGAGTCACATACAGAGGGGGACCACGCATGCGCGGCTTGTTACATATTTCTTTGTTAGCAAAAGTCCTTTGGCATTATTGTTCTTTCCCTTGTCTTACGAAGAAACCTCTTTCTTTATCTTGACGGCGGTTGATTTTCGACTCAACCCAACGTAGGTTATTTTCATGAAAACCAGGCAGAGTGATTTACCTTGCAACCTAGAGGGAAACACGACAATACGTTCTATAGCAGTCTGCTCCCAAAATCTAGGAAAGGCTTGTGATGCCCAGGCCAGTTGTTTACGGCAGTTTGGCCGTGGTGGTGGTACCTCCCTTCAGGGACAAGTTTTTCTCTATATCCTCTCAACTCAATCTCTGCTACGTAAGCGCCCCTTCTTCCTTCGTTTAAAACCGCCGTTTTAATTTCTGACTTTGCACTCCGGGTGCCTTCTTCTTCTGGCCTCGTGCACCTGACTCTTTTAAAGGTTACCAAGTCGTTTTCTTTCTACGACGTCATACTCCGAAATGAGCTCGTCGACCTCACACACCTGGGCTCGTTCAAAGGCCACCGATTCATTTCCGTTGTTCTTTTAGCCTAATTGACAATCTATCTAGTCTTCGGCTTTTCTTCATTATTACGGGGTCATGCCCTTAGCCTCCCCGTGACGTCTTATGAGTTATTACTCAACATGTCTGCATCATTATTTTACTACTACTACTACTACTACTACTACTACTACTACTAAACCAGCAACAACATAATTATTTTACATCATGACAGAGACCACCTGAAGCCAATCCTGGGCGGGAAGTTCGTTTCCCTACGTTAAATTTGAGTCCTTTGTACTAGCTACCTGACAGTCGACATGCCATGTAGATATGAAAAACTTCACGGAAAAAAGGTCAATAAATTCTTTCTTCAGTTTATTTTTTTAACAAGGCAGGCCGCCACTGACAATAAAAGTGTCAAAATTTGGGAATTTCCTTGCTTTTGTACATTTAGTGTATATGAATTTTCATCTTAACCCTATTAAGGGCATATGATTTCAGTATACTGGCATTTTTCATGGAATTTCACTACTTTTGTAAAGGCTATGCCTCAATACAATGGTCATTTTTAAGGTTTTGGGGAATTTTCTGGAAAACTAAGGTATATGGTAAACTGAAATTAAAATGCCATCAACTAGACCCTAGAACCTCTATCTCTGCCAAAAATCAGCTGAATTCATCAAATACCTGATGAGATACAGGGTGGCACTTACGTACACACGGATAACATGATTTCATTATTTAACTTTCTGGATCTCTGGGTTGCCTTGACTAATGATGCTGAAATTCTACACATTTATAGAACCTATCAAATGAAAATTTTTGTGCAAAGTTTTAACTAATTTGGTTTCAGTATACTGGCAATTTTTCATGGAATTATTGTTGTACTCTACAAAATCTTTCAACTTGCATCGGTTGGGCAGTAAGGGGCACACAAGGCAGTGTTGCATCGTATGGTCCACCCCTCCACATTCACAGATAATTGGGTCAGTTTTGTAGCCCCCTCTTCAACTTTTCAATAAACCAACTCCGTCCAGAAGAAGGAAGTAATGCCTAGGAGAATGTCCTTCTAGGACCAAACAAGACCATACCATATTCAGACAAAAGTGTCGCCCCCTAGTAAACCATACTCTAGAATGAGAATCTTACAAGAGCAAATAACACTCTTCATAATGTCTGTAAAGTATAGACACACGTACACACACACACCACACACACCTACGTCCGCGCACATGTTTCTCAGGAGGTTGAGTCTTTTCCACTGGAGCCAGGGTGCCTCTGAACAGGGGGGGGGGTCAGAAGGAGGGTTTCTCATGTCAATAAGAGAGGGACATTCTTTGGCCGTCTTGTCCACAGCTGTAGTCTGGTCTCTTTCTGACGTTGTTGTTAGTGGTTCGACATGGCTGAGGAAGATTCCCCTTGACTTCAGTCAGTGGACCGTTGGTTACGCCCATGAAGGAGATGGGGTTCATCCCTGATAGCCTTTGTGATCTCTACACGGCTGGCATGCTGTGAAACAGACGAAGCCAAACATATCAGAGCGACTTTTTGACCGTACTACTATTCTCCTACCCCTAACCCTATCCCTAACCCTAAACTCTCCAGAGGTATTCATTCAACAATTCAGGATCAGCAAGTCACACAAAAGTGTTAAACCAATCTGTCATTACTGTTTTGGCACCGGAAGGTTCCAGATTCTGAAGTGTCTTTTTTGGAAACTATCCAATTTCCAGACCGAAGAGAATTCAGTCTGTCCAATTCGCAAGTTGTCGGTAACAAAGAACGAAACTCCACACAGCTTAATAAAGAAAATAATCTATCAGTGCTACCTGGCGTTGCCCGGGTGGATGGACATAAAATGACTGTTCAAAACCCTCTGTAATAAAGTTCCAGCTCCGTTGCATCACCTCAGAAACCTAACCCTAACCCTAACCCTAACCCTAACCCTAACCCTAACCCTAACTCTAACCCTTTCTCCGATGAATTGGCTACTCTGGTGCCCCCTCAACGTAAATGCACTAGACTAACTCGACAATCAACTAAATCTCATTCATTCAATGTGGAGGTCCCCAGATGTCGGAGAGCCTTCTACTCAAATAGCTTCTTTCCTCGTGCTGCTGGCCTCTGGAACTCCCTCCCTGTCACCTGTTTCCCCGACAGTACAGATATGCAGAAATTTAAACTAATGTTAACAGACATCTCGCTGTGCAGATCCCAATTTAGGTTGAGCCCCCTCCCTAACTTCTACCCTTTTCTTTTTTTATCAGTAGCCCCTTACGTCTACAGTGGCGGCCTGCCTTGTTTGGGTTGAACTATGTTTTTAAAAAAAAACCTAAACTTAACCCGAACCTGAACCTGAACCCGAACCCGAACCCGAACCCGAAACCCTCAGAGTTGCGTCCTGGTGCTTGTTTAATAAATTTCCCATTGCGAACTGAAGCCACATTTGATGACCTGATTATCACCCCTTTCCCAAGTCTAGAATATCATAAACAAACATTGACACCTCCAAAACATGTGGGGGCTGATCTTATCCCAGTTATAGTAATAAAACAAATGCTCTGCTGAGCTGGCCCCTGTCGTCTCCAAACTTTACAACAAATGCCTTACCGAATCTTGCTTCCCTGATAACTGGAAAATTGCCTCTATGGTACCAGTGTTCAAGAATTCTAGTGAAAGAACTGACTCTCAAAAGTATCACCTCATCAGTTTACTCCCGCTCTACGCTAAAATGTTTGAATCTTTAATCAATCTAGCGATATTCCGCTACTTAATACTGAACTTCTTTCTGAACATCAGTTTGGATTTAGAAAAGCCTGTTCTGCTGCGGATATCCTAAAGTCCATCTCTGAACGCATATACCACACTCTAGACAAGGCAGGCGAAGCTAAGACGGTTGCGCTGGATATATCTAAAGACTTTAATAAGGTCTGGCATGAAGGTCTTCTTATTAAAATTAATTCATATGGTATTTCTGAATTTAATATAATTAGATCCTTCCTA
>OY744554.1:40727341-40732341 GCA_963556195.1 Sepiola atlantica
GTGTCGCATTTGTAGATGTCTGTGTAAATAAAAATAATCATATATATATATATATATATATATATATATATATATATATATATATATATATAAAGTGGTGTACTAAAAGCGAACTTTTAGGAAAAGTGAAACCTATTGTGAAGAGTATATAGCTCAATATCCAGGATAGAGCAGGTAGAATGAAGAAGAATGGAAAGGAATTAGAGAAGCAAAAGTCAAATCATAGTTCAATTCAATTGCTCAGAGCAAGGTATATATATATAGTCTCGGAAGTTTCTCAACGATTAAAACTAAAAAAAAATAAAATAAAATAAAAACCCTTAAGTCCCAAGTCGTTCAGTGGAAAATCACTCATGTAAGTCAATTTAGTTTTTACAGTTATTATATTAGTTTGCTTCTAACATTATTTAAGGGATCATCAGTTGTTTACCATGAAAAACTATTCGGGAATTTAAAAACAAGACAGTATTTAATTTCATGGCTTCCCAGCAGAGTTGATCAGACCCCACTTCCTTTAAAGGAAAAAACATAAACGTTCCGTATACTAAATCTAAGTTTTGTTCCGTATAAATGTTTTACTAACTTATATATATATTGCAATGACCACGGGAAAATCGATAGAGAATCAAGTTTTAATGTATATAAAAACTCTATTTGATATTGAGCACTTTTTTATAAACCCGGTTGAAATTCTTTGGATTACTATCCTGTGGATGTTTTACCTGGATTATTAAATATATATATATATATATATATATATATATATATATATATATATATATATATATATATATATATATATATATATATGTATATATATATTATTAAAAATAACCGACAATTTTTGTCTGGTTATTTTAGTGTTGATCCCTTCAAGTTTCCGGATTAAAATCTTAATCTCGGAAGGAAATTGGCTGATGAAACTGCCATAGTGTACATGTTGGTCCAGAGTACTTTCTGACCCGTCTGGGTCCATCGTCAGTGGAATAATGACAAACAGGTAAAGACCTGGAGTGAGATTTATAATTAATTATGGCGGGAAAATTTAACTATGTTTATTAGGTATTATAAGCATTTAAGTATATTAGTACTAGTGTTAAAATTAATCTTGTTAATAGCAGGTTTTTTAGTTTTAATGAGTAAAGCTTCTAGTATGTGATGTTTTTGTGTATTAGTATTATGTTCTAGGATTTTAGTATTGTCTACGTGTCTTAAAGAAAAAATGCTGCCTCGATACACATATATATATATATATATATATATATATATATATATATATACAGGGTGGGCAAAAATAAGGGTCCTATTTTTAAAAATTCATAACTTTTTTATTTATTGATTTTTTTTAAAAAATTTTTTAGAATAAGTAAAGGACCCCTTCCGAAGCAAGCATGAGCCGTATTAGCCCTAAGGAACGTACCCTCATTTAGAAAACATTATTTTTGCTTAAAAAACTCAAAACAGTGTAAAAAACAATACTTTAGTTTTTGTAAGTTTTAAGAAGTGTGTTTCGGCTAAAATTTGTTTTGTTTATTTCAAAAAATCTCGGAAGGGTCAGTCTACACACACATAAAGTTTGGTGAGTTTAACTTTTATTTTGTGGAAGTTATTCAAATTCAAGTTATTCAAATTTAAAGATAGGACTCTTATTTTGGCCCACCCTGTATATATATATATATATATATATATATATATATATATATATATATATATATATATATATATATATATTGAAAAATTCAAATTCATCAGAGTTGCACTGAATTTGATGTATAGTCATTAGACACCAATTAAGCAAGATTCCCTGAATTGCAATTAATTCTTCAGCTCCTTAAGCTTAAACCCTTAATTTTAGACATTTTCTAGAATCAAAATCATGTAATGGATTTTGATCAAAATTCGAATAAGGATTCTAGACATAACATTTAGTATCATTATATCTAGAATGTTTTTTTCCATAAATAGCAAACAACAAAAAAAGTATGTTTGTTTTTTGTCTTTTAGTACAAATAAACGGTGCTTATGCTGATTAGCGGCCGTATTAAAAATCATTTTTATATAAAAACAATAATATATACTTATTAAGCATTATATTCTTACTCACTGTACAAAAAAGTAGAAAATATTATCCACTAGAACTTTAATTACAAGTATTTTTCCATTCTGCGTATCATTACAGCGATTCGTTCAGTAAGCCTCCATCTTGTTTTTTAAGAAGATTTCAGTTATCTGCCCTTGACATCTTAAAAAACAAGATGGAGGCTTACTGAACGAATCGCTGTTATGATACGCAGAATGGAAAAATACTTGTAATTAAACTTCTAGTGGATAATTTTTTCTACTTTTTGTACAGTGAGTTAACAGATCTTCGTTCAGTAAGCGTCCATCTTGTTTTTTAGAAGATTTGAAGGGCAGATAACTGAAATCTTCTTAAAAAACAAGATGGAGGCTTACTGAACGAGTCGCTGTTATGATACGCAGAATAGAAAAATACTTGTAATTAAAGTTTTAGTGGATAATTTTTTCTACTTTTTGTACAGTGAGTAAGAATATAATGCTTAATAAGTATATATTATTGTTTTTATATAAAAATAATTTTTCATATGGCCGCTAATCAGCATAAGCACCCAAATACCATTTTTTAACTCGATGTCATTTTCTGTGGCCTGACACCGGTGCATAGAAATACTGTCTCTTCCAAAAATGATTTTAATTTCTGTCTGTTTCTTTTTTTTGTTTGTTTCTTTTTCTACTTCTTCTTGTAGTACAAGTGCCGTTCCAGACACTGCTTTCTCGAACCCGATGTACGAGGAACGAAACAGCCGACAACAACTGCTGGCGAATGACTCTAGTACGCGATGTTAACTCACGAGATCTCGTCGCGTCCCCTCGGGAAGAAAAGAAAGAAAAAAAATCAAATCTTCTCCTTCATTCATTTTATCTGTCTCTCTCTCTCGTACTGTTTTTTTATCAACAGCAATTATTATTATTAATTATTATTATTATCATCGGTGATTATTTACAATGACCCCGCCATGTAAAACGCGCCTTATTATTGTTTATAAAGTTCAATTTTTAGAGATGGGCATTGCAATATTCATAAACGTTTAGAATATCGATGCGTTTTGATAAACAAAAAATCGTTTTTGACATTAAATTTTAGATTTTCCTGAAACCGTTTCAGCCATTTTCTTACCCAATTTATTAGACCATAGCGGACCACAAAAGACGTTCACTATTTTTACTCGCGGCTGATTTTCACAGATTTCGTTCAAATTCCATTTTATTTACAGAATCTAATCATTTATTAAAATACAAATAATTTTTAAATACATTTTTTTTAATTTTTGTGTCAACTTTTATTGCTTTTCTTATTAATTTTTAAATAAATTCTTATAAACTTCCTCATTTATTTCATGAAAAAATTTGTCATAAATTTTTTAATAGTTTATTTTAAATTTTCTCATTTGTTTTATAAAAATGTTTTCATGAAGAGATTCTAATTAAGTGGTATTACGTTTTAATAAATTATTTATTCAATTAATTTTTAAATAAATTGTTGTATTATTTTAATTCTTTTATGAAGATTTTATCGTTATTTTTTTAAGAGTTTTTTTTTTAAATCTCATTTACTTTTAAATAAATTATTTTAAATTTTCTAATTTTTTTCTATGAAGATTTTCTCATAAATATTTAAATAGATAATTTTAAGCTTTCAAATTTTTTACAAAGACTTTTTCAATTGCTTTATGAAACTTTTTATAGAATAATTTAAACTTTTTTCATATTTCCACGTAAATATACAAATTATTTTTTACTTTCTCATTTGTTTCATGAAAATGTTGTCATAAATCTTTTAATAGTCTATTTAAACTTTCTCATTTGTTTTTATAACATATTTTAAACTTTTTTAATATTTCCTCATAAATATATAAATTATTTAAAACTTTCTTATTTGTTTTTTATAAAATATTTAAAACATTTTTTATATTATAAATATATGAATTATTTTTAATTTCTAAGTTGTTTCATGAAAATGTTGTCATAAATCTTTTAATAGTCTATTTAAAATTTCTCATTTGTTTTTATAGCATATTTTAAACTTTTTTTAATATTTCCTCATAAATATATAAATTATTTAAAACTTTCCAATTTGTTTTTTATAAAATATTGAAAACATTTTTTATATTATAAATATATAAATTATTTTAAATTTCTAAATTGTTTCATGAAAATGTTGTCATAAATCTTTTAATAGTTTATTTAAAACTTTCTCATTTTTTTTTAATATTTCCTCATAAATATATAAATTATTTAAAACTTTTTCATTTTTTATGAAAATATTTTTATAAATCTTTTAATTGTTTATTTTAAACTTTCTGAATAGTTTTTCATAAATTTTGGTTTTATTGAACTTTTTTAAGTAATTATTAAATTCTTTAAATTTCTCATTAATTTTCAACTAAATTATTTTTTTGATTTCCAATATTTTATAGAGATATTCTCATACATTTTTTTAATAAATTATTTTATAATTCAGCAATTATTATTAAATCAATTTTTCGAAATCTGAAAAAAAAATTTCTGATCATTTGAAAAATCAGCCAAACATAAAACGTGGCTTTCATTTCGGCCGCTGTGGTCTAATATAGACAAATCAACATGGTCGGAAACCCGTAACGTTATCATGTACTAAACAAAATTTAAAATTTAAATTTAAAATTTTCAATTATTATCGAAATGCATCGAAATTTTAAGATTACTGGAATACCCACATCAAGAATTGAACTATTTGAAAAATAATTTTTTTAAATCATGGCAGGATTATTTTAAAGAAACACTTTATTATTATTATTATTATTATTATTATTATTATTATTATTATTATTATTATTATTATTATTATAACTTGAATTTAAAAAGCAAAAGATATGTCGTCTCCTTTTTCTAAAAAAACAAATCCCTTGTAAAAATTACAACCAACCCCAAAATAACGAAAA
>OY744554.1:40737341-40742341 GCA_963556195.1 Sepiola atlantica
AATAAAACACTGTATTATGCATAAAACATTATAAAACACAATATTACATATTAAACATACAATAAAACATTATCTCAGATTCAAAAACACTGTATCACAATAAAACATTGTATCATGCATGAAAAATTATAAAACACAATATTACATATTAAACATACAATAAAACATTATCTCATATTAAAAAAAACACTGTATCACAATAAAACATTGTATCATGCATGAAAAATTATAAAACACAATATGACATATTAAACATACAATAAAACATTATCTCACATTAAAAACACTGTATCACAATAAAACACTGTATCATGCATAAAACATTATAAAACACAATATTACATATTAAACATACAATAAAACATTATCTCAGATTCAAAAACACTGTATTTCAATAAAACACTGTATCATGCATGAAACATTATAAAACACAATATGACATATTAAACATACAATAAAACATTATCTCACATTAAAAAAACACTGTATCAGGCATAAACATTATAAAACACAATATTACATATTAAACATACAATAAAACATTATCCCACATTAAAAAACACTGTATCACAATAAAACACTGTATTATCCATTAAACATAATAAAACACAATATTACATATTAAACATACAATAAAACATTATCTCACATTAAAAAAACACTGTATCACAATAAAAGAAACTGTATCATGCATAACACATTATAAAACACAATATTACATATTAAACATACAATAAAACATTATCTCACATTAAAAACACTATATCAAAGTAAAACACTGTATCATGCATAAAACATTATAAAACACAATATGACATTATTACTTAATAAAACACTATAAGACATATAAAACACTCCGTGACGCATAAAAAACATTAAATGAAACATAATATTAATCACAAAATGAAACAAAATATGACATTAAACTTAATAAAACACTGCCTAGCATAGATAACACTCCGTAACGCATAAAAAAACATTAAATGAAACATAATATTAATCACAACATGAAACAAAATATTACATACGAAACTTAATAAAACATTTCCTAGCATAGATAGCACTGTTTCGCAATAAAACACCGTATCCTGTATAACACAATGTAACACAAAATAAAATTCAAAATACTAAACAGAATAGCACGGATAAAAAACACAAAAATTTGTATCACAAAAAACAAAAATCTGTTCGCCAAAAACACAATCGCAATATGAAAAATAAAAAACACTGTCACACAATAAAACACTATGAAACGCTCTGTGACGCATAAAACACATTATCACGCAATAAAACATTATAAGATGTGTAAAACACTCTAGCACACAATATGACATATAAAACACACTATCTCATAATAAAACTCTACAAGATGCATAAAACACATTGTGACACATACAACACTATATCACACAATAAAACACAATAAACCACAAAATATACTATCACATAGTAAAATACTGCAAAACGCATACAACAGTTTGTGGAGGATAAAACACTATAATACGCAATAAAACACTATAAGACGCATAAAACACACTGTAACGCATAAGACACTAATATATATATATATATATATATATATATATATATATAGTATACATCTAAACCGTTCTACCACGCATAAAACACTGTATTACACAGTAAATACAATATCATAAAATAAAACACAATACCATACATGAAACACTATGACACAAAATAAAATACAAAGAAACTATAACTATATCACACAATAAAACATGTTTCATATGAAAAATCTATTTCGGAAAAAATAATCTCACACAAAAGTATCTATCAAGCATAAAACATTATATAATGCATAAAACACCGTCCCACACAATAAAACATTCTATCAGATGAAGCATATGAAAGAGACTAAATTAATGGGGAGATAATTACTAATTTAGAAAAAAATAGTTTCTCAAATATTTTTTTTAAAAAACAATTTGAAGTTTGAGTTTGACTGTGAATGTGTCATGTGGTATACCACGTGACATTTTCAGGAGGTGTTGGGAAGATACGAGTATGCTTTTCTTTTTTATTTTATTTTTGTATGTTTTTGTGTATTCATTTATAGACTTTGAAATGTATATTATTATTATTATAATCATTATTATTATAATATTATATTATTATTATAATATAATATCATTATTATATTAATATTATATTATTATTATTATTATTATTATTATTATTATTACTACTATTATTATTATTATTATCATTATTATATTATATTATTATAATATCATATCATTATTATAATAATATTATATTATTATTACTACTATTATTATTATTATTTTTATTATTATTGTTATTATTATTACAATTATTATTATTATAATAATTATTATTACTATTATTATTACTATTACTATTATTACTACTATTATTATCATCATTATTTTATTATTATTATTATTATTATTATTATTATTTATTATGCTAATATTATATTATTATTATTATTATTATTATTATTATGAAACTAATATTATATTATTATTATTACTGTTATTATTACTACTATTATGATTATCATTATTATTATTACTATTATTATTAGTACTATTATTATTATCATTATTATTTTTATCACTATTATTATTATAACTATTTATTTTTATTACTATTATTATTAAGATAATTATTATTACTATTACTATTATTATTATAATTATTATAACTATTATCATTATTATTATTATTACTACTATTATTATTACTATTATTATTATTTTCCCTATTATTATTACTATTATTATTAGTAGTAGTAGTAGTAGTAGTAGTAGTACCTCTTCCTTCTTCCTTTTACTAATCTTCCTGCCTCATACTTATTCATCCTCTTACTACGTTTTACTCCTCCATCCCCCTTTTTCATTTCCCTCCTACACTTTCCTGATTCTCTCCCCTTTTCCTCCTCCTTCTAATTTTTGCTTTCCTGTATTTTTTGTGTCTGTCTATTACCATCTTCTTTCGTGTCGTCATCTAAGACATGAAACAAAAGACAGTATATCTAATAAATAAAGTAAAGCCGGTCTCTTCTCTGTTTTCTATGATTTATAGACTCGCGAATACAATGTTACTATTTGATTGTGTTTCGACATGATCGTCTAATTTAAATTCGAGTTTTTATTTCAAAAGAAATTGTAATTCCAATCGATGTTATCGACTACACAATTTATCCGGATCGATATTTTCATTTTGCTTAGTAATTTTCGAGAAGGTAGTAGGAGCTTACCCAGGCGGGTAATTATGTACTAATATTACGGATAATGAAGAACCGGGGGGAAAAATTAGTAAGATACATGGGTTTTGCAGCGCCGTTATTAATTCACATTTTAAGCGGTTTGCTTGGCTAATCGACATAGATTTGCCCAATCACTTCGGTCGTTTAAAATTAATAGCAGAATTTTATTTAAATTTACATTTTTTAATTGTAGTTAATGTAAACCAAACAGAAATGACAAAAGTAATAAGAATCGCCTTTTTTTTTTCGTTTTCAGCTTCCCGAATTAGTTTTATAACAAATTGTTTTTTTAGATAAAGACCAATTTTGCTTATTACGAAGAATTGTTTTTTTCGAATAAAGTAACACGTGTGTGTGTGTGTGTGTGTGTGTGTGTGTGTGTGTGTGTGTGTGTGTGTGTGTGTGTGTGTAATATTGTCCGGTAATATATGCGTATTCGCGTGAAGGAGTGTCCGGTTTTGTGTTTTCCTATTTCCCTCCGACCTTCCGTGCATCTTGGACACCTGTCCGACCCTCTCTCCCTGGCTCTCCCCAACTCGCGCCCCTGAAAACCATAAATCATCCCTGACCCACGGGAGATCGATAATTACTGATCATATTAATCCCACGTCTCAATAAATCAATCGTCTTATAAAGCCAGTGATCACCGCCACACCCTCGTCCTTATCCGGGTCGCCTGACACCCAACAAAACAACATCGATTTACCGATAATCTACACCGCACCAATTTTGATAGGGAGAGTTTTCCGGTAATAATTCATCGATAGATTATCGATTATTTAAAATCTGAATAATTTACATTCCAATCGGGTATTTTTTATTACTTTTATGGGTTTTTATTTATTAAACGTTTTCCCAACCAGAAATACAGAATACGCACGAACATGGCTGAGGGTGCACCAAGCATTACGATCTTGGGGCAAGGTGTTCGCTGACGCTGAGGGTCCCCAAACCCTACTGGTCCAACTTTAATGATGCGTTTGTGCCCTTATTTTCACTAGAATATTACTCTGTTTTTACCCTTCCCTTAACCATTTTCACACACACATATATATATACATTTATATATATATATATATATATATATATATATATATATATATATATATATATATATATATATATATATACCTTGCTTTGAACTTTTGAATTGAATTTTGATTTGGCTTTTGCTTTCTCTAATTCCTTTCCACTCTCCTTCATTATATATATATATATATATATATATATATATATATATATATATATATATATATATAGTAATCCAGGTAGAGTAAAAATCCACAGGGTAGAAATCCAAAGGGAATCAAACCGGGCTTACAAAAGAGTGCTCAATAAAGATATAGAGCTGTATTGTGAATGTTTTTATTCGAACATGTACAAGGTCTGCTACACTGGCATGTCGATGTTATCGATCTACAGCTCTCGAGAGCTGAGGTCTCATCAGGCAGATGAGACCTCAGCTCTCGGTAGCTGTAGATCGATAACATCGACATGCCAGTGTAGCAGACCTTGTACATGTTCGAATAAAAACATTCACTATATATATATATGTATATATATATATATGTATATATATATATATATATATATATATATATATATATATATATATATTAATAAATAGATTTAGATTTTTCACTTAGAAAAAACATTATTCAGTGAAGACCGGGATTAGTCCCTTCTTAAGTGACCTCAATTAAAGCAACACCACATTGTGTATTGCCGATTGTTGTAATTCTTA
>OY744554.1:40754841-40770299 GCA_963556195.1 Sepiola atlantica
GCATTTTTGAGGGTCACACGTGCTCTTCCTCTAGGGTGCTGACTCATCAAATCCTACTTTCCGACCTTGTGTCACATTTTACTTTGTGGGAGGTAGATGAACACCCATATATCGATATACGTATATATATATAGTTAGAAAAATATGAAGATCTACGAAAAGTGTGTGTCAGAAATGGCTGGAAAACCATTGTATTTCCTACCGAGCTCGAGGGCCGAGGTTTGATTGCCAACTCAACCTCCGAATTCTTGAATAATGTTGGTCTTTCTTCATCAAACAAGAAAAGATGCTTCAAGAAAATACAAGACAAGGCTCTATCTGCATCAGTGTGGATATGGTAATCCCACAGAGTGACAACCATCCAACTATGTCTGGTGGTATTGTTAGATACTGCTGGGTTATGGTTAGGATTATTGGCAATGATGCTTTGATCCCGAAACCATGGCTTAACACAGTCATCATCTGAAGAAGGCTTTGTTGGAAGTAATATTGTATAAATATTATATATTATGTTTGTGCTTACCCCTTCTTATTTTAAAATATATATCATATAAGGAATATATATATATATATATATATATATATATATATATATATATATATATATGTAGATATGTATGTAAAGATTATTGTATAACTTAACGTGTGGAATTTTTAAAGTTCTCTTCGTGTTCTCAAAATATTATTTGAAATATTTTTTTTAAAGATACGGTCGTCTCAGAAGACCCTTTTTTCCTGGTTCTTCAAGGGACGCCCTCAAAACCCCCTATCTTCTTTTTGGCACATAGTTTGGTTAATATATTCACTATTAATCAGGTTTTATTGCCGTTGAGTTTTAAAAAAAAATGATTTATATTTATATCTCCGATATACGCTAAACCAATTTAATTAATAAGCTTTTAAAGAAATGTTTGTTTAAATTTCGAATCGACCCAGAAATTTGATAAATAATTAAACCAATAAAAACATGTCAAGTATTCTACTCGAAACCGCCTTTTAAGGTTAGGAGCGCACCCTACCGTCGGCACACAGAAGCAATTATTGCCACCTGGCGGCTCTGAGTGAAAACAGAATATAAGAAAGATCTTTCTTTTTTTGCTATATAAAAAGAAAGAATTTACGAGTTATCTGCCCCTCATGTTTTGTCCTTTGTGGGAAATGATAACAATGGTGACTTAAAAACGAAGAAACGAAACGAAACGAAACGAAACGAAAAAGCGAAATTCGAAACGAAGTTAGAGAAAGGAAAGAGAACTGTTTAAACCTTAATCGTAGTAGAATAATTGTAGGTTGTAGATTTTGATGGAGAACTTCTTCGTGTGAACTGACTCCGCCATGGCCGATAATTAAAAAAAAAAATGTATTATTATTATTATTATTATTATTACTATTATTATTTGTTGTATTTTAATTCATACGCATTAATTGGGGGTGTCACACTACAGTTTAAGCTGCCAGTCTCTCCAATGCTCCAGTACTTAATATTAGAATAATTAATTAATACCATTTATTTCGGCGTATGCTTTTGTCTCCATAAAGCCTTTATAATTATTACCCACATTCTGTGTTTGTTTTTAATTTTTTTGATAATTTTTTTTGATAATTTAAAAAAAAATATTTTTTCAACAATTTAAATATTATTTTACAGTGTCGCTTAAAATACAATTTTAGAATAGTATAGACTCTAGAGTTTAGAAAGTTAAATTAATAAGAATAACTAAACCAAGTACACATATTATTATTATTATTATTTACTTATATATACATATATCTAAACTTATATAATTGTTCTTATATCTATACATATTATTAAGTAAATAAAAATTAAAGTCACATATATATATATATATATATATATATATATATATATATATATATATATATATATATATATATATATATAGTGATTGTTACTTCTTTAGAGAAGAAGGTCATCCCTACTATATTGCAAAGCCCGGTCGTGGGCATGCAGATGTCTCAGCGGCCCAGATTTATCCAACAAGTATACACGTATAATAAACATTCATATATATATATACCTATTATCGTTAGCAAATAACATTTTATACTGACAGAAATTCCCGGACAAGAAAATTATTTGCTTTCGTTAAAAAACTTATAAATATTTAATTTTTAGACATTTTTCGTGTTATCGAAACATTATTTAAAGAATATCAATATAGTTACAGATACATGAATAATGGAAACATACATACGCACACATATATATATATACCTAGATTCACACACACACAGACAGACAGACAAACACACACATACGCTTATACATGAATTTGAACACACCCTATATAGAAATAGAAATTATTATATCATAACTGTATAATTAATTTAAACTATATATAATTAATTTAACATGTATAATTATTTTAACAGATATGATTAATTTAACTTACATATATAATAATTATTTTAAATGTCCATATATATATATATATATATATATATATATATATATATATATATATATATATATATGGAATAAGTGTATGGAACAGTGGATAAGCATTGAAACAGACTAGTAAATATAGGAACAAAAAGACATCACTAAAGCAGAATCCCGATATTTCGGTTCATTCATACGACCATAATCATTTGGTCTTAATGAATCGACTGGAATATCTTGGTTCTGCTATAGTGATGTGTTTGTGTCTTTATTTTTACTAGTCTGTTGCCACGCTTATCTACTATTCTATATTCTAATATTCGATTTTGTGCTGGAATTTTAATTTGATATTTTCAACGCCCTTACATATATATATATATATATATATATATATATATATATATATATATATATATATATATATATATATATATATATATAGTTTATAATTGCAATCTAGTAATACTACTGATCAAAACATCACGAAATAATAACAAAAATTTAAACAAAAAAAAATAGATTCATTTTGATGATAAAGAAAGTTTTTTTTCCATAATTACGTTTTTTTATTATCTTTTTTTTATATTATTTAGTTCTTTTTTTTACATTGGAAAAAAAGAAAAAAAAGTTTTAAAACAGAAATAAATACGAAAAAAAAATGTGTTTTAAGAATGAAATTTCTGTTTAACATTCATGAACTCATCGCATTTTTTTGTACAAAGACGAAAACTTATTTGTGATTAAAATAATGTTAAGATCAAAATTGACTTTGTTTTTTTTTTAATGCTTCTTTTTTCTTTGTGTTTTTTATTTGTTTGTTTGTTTTGTTTGTTTGTTTTGTGGGCGGTAGTGCTATTGTAAGATAATGAAGAGTGGCAAAAATGAATCGTGGGCGAGTCCATTGTGAGTGGGACGTCGAGAAAGAAGAAAAAAGCGACTTGATAACTTGTTAAAAAGGAAAAGGTTTCGCAGTGCAAAGAAACTTGAAAGACGGCGGTTTCAAAAACGCGAAGAGCCGAAGCGCTTGGTGATCGGAGTATCGAAATACCGGAAGAATGGGAGTTTACCGATGTTTATGGCACCGATGAAGCTTTATTGGCTATGGTACCCAAGCCCGTCTTGCTGTTAGGCTTTCGTGTCCGCTGACTAAAAATGCGGCTGATAAGCAAGTTGGTATGTGAAGGAATCACCTGACTTGTATTTCATCAAACAGACAATTGGAAGTCCTTATGGAACAATTGTTTCAGTTTACGCTCGGATAGACAATGCAGAGCAAATTGCTTTCCAATCGGATGTATATACGAACGAGTTTCTAGCGTAAACCAAGTCTGTGACCTCAGCAAGAAAAAGACTTTCATGAGACAAAAGTATGTCAAAAGATTTTTTTATATGTGTGCGCGTAGCCGGCGTAAACCATCCGGTGATGGGAAATAAAGAAAACCAAAGTTTTTCCATATACGGTCTGTTCTTTTTCATCCTTGTTGGATCTTACCGGGTACCCTGGAAGAACGTGTAATGCAACACTTTTATTTTTTGCTTTTTTTGTCTTTTATTTTTGGAGTTTTGGGTTTTTTTTATATCTTGCGTTTTGTGTATTGCTTTTTATTCGTTACAATTTTGCTTTTTGCTTTTTCGTTTTTTTATTTGTTATTTATTTATAGGTTTTATGTTTCTGTTTTTTTTTTTTTTTGCTTGTTTTTTTTGTGTTTGGTGTTTGCTTGCGTATTTTTCGTTCATTGCTTTTTGTTTTATTTTAATTTGTTGCTTTTTATAGTTTTTATTTATGTCTTTCTTTTTCTTTTTTGTGTTTTGTTTAACACTTTTTTGTTTTATTTTGTCAATTTTGAGGGATTTATTTTTTTATTTTTTGCTTTATTGTCTTTTACTTTGGTGTGTTTTTTTTATACTTGTTATGTTTTTTTGTTTTTTTAATTGCGGGCGGTGGTACTATTTTATTTTTTGCTTTTTATCTTTTATTTTCGGAGTTTTTTGTTTTTTTATATTTTACGTATTGTTTATTGTTTTTTATTTGTTACAATTTTGCTTTTACGTTTTTTGTTTGTTTGTTATTTATTTATCAGTTTTATGGTTCTGTTTTTTTTTTGCTTGTTTTTTTGTGTTCAGTTTTTGCTTATTGCTTTTTTGTTTTATTTCAATTTGTTGTTTTTTATTCTTTTTATTTATATGTCTTTCTTTTTCTTTTTGTTTTTGTGTTTTTGTTTAATACTTTTCTTGTTTTTTATTTTGTCAATTTTGAGGGATTGCATTTTTATTTTTTGCTTTTTGTCTTTTACTTTTGTGTTTTTATTTTATTTTGTGTTTTGTTTGTAATTTGCCTTTTGTATCTTGCTTTTTTTGTTTATTACGTTTTTGTTTGCTCATTCGTTTATTATTTGCTATTTATTTTTCGGTTTAATATTTCTGGTTTTTTTTTGTGCTTTGCTAAAGGTTTTTTGCTTTTTTGTTTTTTGCTTGTTTGTTTTTTTACTTATTGTTTTTTGTTTTATTTTAATTTGGTTTTGTTTAATAGGTCTTACTTTTTTTCTTTACGTTTTCGCTTTAACACTTTTTTGTTTTTATATTTTCTTCCTTTTAGTTTCTTGTTTATTTCTTTTGCTTTTTTGGGATTTTTTTTTTGTGTTTTTCTTTTCACTTACGAACAATATTTTTATTTACTTGTTTGTTTAATGCGTTTATTTGCGCTTTATTGTTTGTTTTTGTTTATTTCTTTTTTACATTTTTTTACTGTTTTTTGTGTTTTTCTTTTTTGCTTACTAACCATAAATGTGTAATAAATTGTTTTATGTGATTTTTTCATTTCTTCTTTTTGCGCTTAATTGTTTGTTTTTGTTTTTATGTTTTTTATATTTGTTTGCCTTTTTGCTTGCTTCTTATTTTTTATGTTTTTTACTTTTTGATTTGTGGTTTCTGTTTTTTGTGTTTTTTTCTTTAGTTTTTATTTGTTTATGTTTTTTTGGTTACTGTATTTTACTTTTTTGTTGTGTCTTTTTCTTTTTTGTTTGATACTTTTTATTGTTTTTTTTACTTTTTATTTTGTGTTTCATGTTTTATTCGTTCAGATATCTCCTTTTTTCTTTTATTTCTTTTTTTCTTTTTGTTTGTTGTATTTAACTTTCCTTTTTGTTTTTTTTGTTTTTTGTTCCTTTACCTTTGTTTTCGTGTTTACTTGTTTAATTATGTTAGAATTGGAAGCAATTTTGTTTCATTCTTCTATTTTTTGTTTCTTTTTTATTTTACGTGTTTTTGTTTGTGTTTTGCAAACTTTGTTTTTTATTCTTTTGTTTTTTCTCTTGTGATTTTTTAAATTTGTATTTTACGTGTTTTTGTTTTGTTTCGTGTTTTGCATACTTTGTTTTTTATTCTTTTGTTTTTGCTTTATGTGTTTTTGTTTTTGTTTGTATTTTGCAAATTTTGTTTTTTATTCTTTTGTTTTTTCTCTTGTGATTTTTTTAATTTGTATTTTACGTGTTTTTGTTTTTGTTTGTGTTTTGCATACTTTGTTTTTTATTCTTTTGTTTTTGCTTTATGTGTTTTTGTTTGTGTTTTGCAAACTTTGTTTTTTATTCTTTTGTTTTATGTGTTTTTGTTTTTGTTTGTGTTTTGCAAATTTTGTTTTTTATTCTTTTGTTTTTTCTCTTGTGATTTTTAAAATTTGTATTTTACGTGTTTTTGTTTTGTTTTGTGTTTTGCATACTTTGTTTTTTATTCTTTTGTTTTTGTTTAATGTGTTTTTGTTTTTGTTTGTGTTTTGCAAATTTTGTTTTTTATTCTTTTGTTTTATGTGTTTTTGTTTTTGTTTTGCAAACTTTGTTTTTTATTCTTTTGTTTTTTCTCTTGTGGTTTTTAAAATTTTATTTTACGTGTTTTTGTTTTGTGTTTTGCATACATTGTTGTTTTTTTTTCTCTTGTGATTTTTTATTGTTTTGTTTGTGTTTTATTGTTTATTCATTTAAGTTTGATGGTCAGTTTTGTTTTAGCAACATTTCTCTTTTGCCTTTGATGTCCCTTTTCAAGTATCTGAAGATTTTGTCGATAATGTAACAAATAAACATCTGGCGGAGGTAAGTTCCGGTGAGTGTAAATTCCATTGAAAATAACACCTACTGTTAAGACGATCACCAAAGTGTCCCCACAGCTTTTCAAACAAGTTATTTGAAGTGTGCGAAGTTGTGCATACTGTTGATCCCTCATAACAACCCTTCATTTGCCCTCAAACCTTTCAACGACCATTGTTTTTCTTGACTGACCGTTTATTCTCATGTTCAAACCATGCAATAATGACCAATGATTCCTACGCTTTGGTGTTACAACCGATGCAGTGCCCTGGATGGGGGCGGTGGATTTTGTAGATGCAATCATTTAGTTCTTTAATTGTTTTAATCAAGTTAAAATAAATAATGTGCTCATGTTACTCGCTGGGTTGCCGAGTTGCCGGGAATATATATTCCAAAATCCATAATGATTGGTTCATTAGATCAGTATTGTGCATGATAAACTCGTAATCTGATCAACCGATCATTATGAATTTTGGAATATATCTTCCCGGCAACCCGATGAGTAACATGTGCTCATTATTTATTTATTTATTTATTTATTTATTATAAACTTCACAATTTAGGGCGTCCCAACCTTGGTAATAATCTCTCAAGATCAAGTGGTGCAATCGAAAAAGGTGTTTTGTCACGTTTAACCCCTCCCAACGCCAAGCTTCTCTCCTTTAACCACCAACGCTTGGATTCTCGTTTTGCCTCAATGGAAATGAATGATTCTGTCTTTGAGGAAGCCCATCTCTTGAACAAGCTCTTAGGACTTACTTTCACCCACAGACCTGAAATTGAAGACACAATTCCGTTTCTAAAGTCGCTAAAAAAATGGTTGGATCATTCTACTGCTCCAGCAGGTATTTGACACAACCCTCTACCTGTGTGACAGTCAGAGTCGACCCCATCTGGGAAGTTATTCATCTTCCTCCCACAGCGGTCAGATGTGACACAAGGTCGGGAAAGTGGGATTTGAAAAGCCAGCGCCCTCGCGAAGGGGAAGCACTCATGCCTACAAAATAAAATGCCTGGGCAGCCCTGTCGGCATTCCCAGGTAGGGCGCCTCAGGTGATTAAGCAATAAACTAACCCCTTCTCAAAGGGTGAGAAGGCAAAGCCTGATCGACTTCGAAAACTAGTGAGAGGTTAGGGTTAGGGTTAGAGTTTCTAACAGAAGAGTATTGATTTACTCCTCTCCAGGAGTTAGGCACAAGGCCAGTTTTTATCTTACTTCCACAAGTAAGATATGACACAAGATCGGGTCGGGAAAGTGGGGTTTAAAAATTGCCTGGGCAGTCCCGTCGGCATTGCCCGGTAGGGGCGCCTCAGGCAGTAAGCAATAAACTTACTCCTCCCCAAAGAGAGGAGGCAAAGCCTGGGAGGGTGCACCTCCTAGAACTGCACAGGACAGGCGTGCAGTATCAATCGGAACAGATACTACACTTTGATCTTAGCCAAAAGGCCAAGAGAAGAGTAGGTGCTAGTCTTTTCTACTCTACCGCTATTTTCATGATAGGGTTAGGGTTTAGAGTTAGGGTTTTCTGACAGAAAAGTAGGTGCTAGTCTCTTTCTACTCTATTTTCATGGTATGGTAGATGCTCGACTGCGCTTCAAGCTGTAGTCTGTTCCCTACCCTAACTCTAACCCTAACCCTAACCCTAACCCTAACCCTAACCTAACCCTAACCCTAACCTAACCCTAACCTATACCCTAACTCTAACCCTAACCCTAACCTTAACCTAACCCTAACCCTAACCTTAACCTTAACCTTAACCTTAACCCTAACCCTTATCCTAACCCTAACCTTAAACCCTAACCCTAACCCTAACCCTAACCCTTAACCTTAACCCTAACCCTAACCCTTAACCCTAACCCTAACCCTAACCCTTAACCTTAACCTTAACCTTAACCCTAACCTTAAACCCTAACCCTTTACCCTAACCCTAACCCTAACCCTAACCCTTAACCCTAACCCTAACCCTAACCTTAAACCCTAACCCTTAACCTTAACCCTAACCCTAACCCTAACCCTTAACCCTAACCCTAACCCTAACCCTAACCCTAACCCTAACCTTAAACCCTAACCCCTAACCCTAACCTTAAACCCTAACCCTTAACCTTAACCCTAACCCTTAACCCTAACCCTAACCCTAACCCTAACCCTAACCCTAACCCTTAACCCTAACCCTAACCCTAACCCTAACCCTAACCCTTAACCCTAACCCTAACCCTAACCCTTTACCCTAACCCTAACCCTAACCCTTAACCCTAACCCTAACCCTAACCTTAAACCCTAACCCTTAACCTTAACCCTAACCCTAACCCTAACCCTAACCCTTTACCCTAACCCTAACCCTAACCCTAACCCTAACCCTAACCCTAACCTTAAACCCTAACCCTAACCCTTTACCCTAACCCTAACCCTAACCCTAACCCTAACCCTAACCTTAAACCCTAACCCTAACCCTTTACCCTAACCCTAACCCTAACCCTAACCCTTAACCCTAACCCTAACCCTAACCCTAACCCTAACCCTTAACCCTAACCCTAACCCTTTACCCTAACCCTAACCCTAACCCTAACCTTAAACCCTAACCCTAACCCTAACCTTAACCCTAACCCTTAACCTTAACCCTAACCCTAACCCTTAACCCTAACCCTAACCCTAACCCTAACCCTAACCCTTAACCCTAACCCTAACCCTAACCCTAACCCTTAACCCTAACCCTAACCCTAACCCTTTACCCTAACCCTAACCCTAACCCTAACCCTTAACCCTAACCCTAACCCTAACCCTAACCCTTAACCCTAACCCTAACCCTTTACCCTAACCCTAACCCTAACCCTAACCTTAAACCCTAACCCTTAACCTTAACCCTAACCCTAACCCTAACCCTAACCCTTTACCCTAACCCTAACCCTAACCCTTAACCCTAACCCTAACCCTAACCCTAACCTAACCCTTAACCCTAACCCTAACCCTTTACCCTAACCCTAACCCTAACCCTAACCTTAAACCCTAACCCTAACCCTAACCTTAAACCCTAACCCTTAACCTTAACCCTAACCCTTAACCCTAACCCTAACCCTAACCCTAACCCTTAACCCTAACCCTAACCCTAACCCTAACCCTTAACCCTAACCCTAACCCTAACCCTTTACCCTAACCCTAACCCTAACCCTAACCTTAAACCCTAACCCTTAACCTTAACCCTAACCCTAACCCTAACCCTTTACCCTAACCCTAACCCTAACCCTAACCCTTAACCCTAACCCTAACCCTTAACCCTAACCCTAACCCTAACCCTAACCCTTAACCCTAACCCTAACCCTAACCCTTTACCCTAACCCTAACCCTAACCCTAACCCTTAACCCTAACCCTAACCCTAACCTTAAACCCTAACCCTTAACCTTAACCCTAACCTAACCCTAACCCTAACCCTTTACCCTAACCCTAACCCTAACCCTTTACCCTAACCCTTAACCTTAACCCTAACCCTAACCCTAACCCTTTACCCTAACCCTAACCCTAACCCTTTACCCTAACCCTTAACCTTAACCCTAACCCTAACCCTAACCCTAACCCTTTACCCTAACCCTAACCCTAACCCTTTACCCTAACCCTTAACCCTAACCCTAACCCTAACCCTAACCCTTAACCCTAACCCTAACCCTAACCCTAACCCTTTACCCTAACCCTAACCCTAACCCTTTACCCTAACCCTTAACCCTAACCCTAACCCTAACCCTAACCCTTAACCCTAACCCTAACCCTTAACCCTAACCCTAACCCTTAACCCTAACCCTAACCCTAACCCTTACCCTAACCCTAACCCTAACCCTAACCCTTAACCCTAACCCTAACCCTTAACCCTAACCCTAACTCTAACCCTAACCCTTAACCCTAACCCTAACCCTAACCCTTTACCCTAACCCTAACCCTAACCCTAACCCTTAACCCTAACCCTAACCCTAACCCTTAACCTTAACCCTAACCCTAACCCTAACCCTTTACCCTAACCCTAACCCTAACCCTTTACCCTAACCCTAACCCTAACCCTTTACCCTAACCCTTAACCTTAACCCTAACCCTAACCCTAACCCTTTACCCTAACCCTAACCCTAACCCTTTACCCTAACCCTTAACCTTAACCCTAACCCTAACCCTAACCCTAACCCTTTACCCTAACCCTAACCCTAACCCTTTACCCTAACCCTTAACCTTAACCCTAACCCTAACCCTAACCCTAACCCTTAACCCTAACCCTAACCCTAACCTTAAACCCTAACCCTTAACCTTTACCCTAACCCTAACCCTAACCCTTAACCCTAACCCTAACCCTAACCTTAAACCCTAACCCTTAACCTTAACCCTAACCCTAACCCTAACCCTTAACCCTAACCCTAACCCTAACCCTAACCCTAACCTTAAACCCTAACCCTTAACCTTAACCTATACCCCCCCCTTTCTTCCTCTGGCCACCTAAACTCAAACGGAACTTCCATAAACAGATTTTCTTTCCAATAACAACCCCTACCTGTGAAACACGTTACCGAAGGAATGTTTCCCTACAAACTACAACATGGATGTTTTCAATTCAACGTCAACAAATAGCTGTCGAGCCGTCCTTGGAATTAATCATTGTTCTCAATCCTTTCATCGTACTTTTCTATCATCTAATTTAAAATCTCACAAACCCTTATCCTCGAGTGGCTTTTGGCCTTGCTAAGTGATGAACCATTAGTATTTTTTTTTTTTTAAATGTTAAATGTTGACCTTAGTAGAAGTAGATGTCGTCCATTAATAACGTTTTAACGAGACGCTTTATTTTTGCGAACGGATAATGTCGGCCAATTAATTAACAAGGGAGATAAATCTTTCAGTTGTAGTTAGAGTTACTTCCCTTTGAACCCAAAAAATGGCTGTTGTAGAGTTTTATACTTTAGCCGCAATGCTGTTATTTTGGTTGCATTTTACCTTTGCCCCCACGCTGTCAAAGGAAAAAAACAAAAATGAGATTCTATTTTTTTTACGCGTGATTACATGTCAATACTATGGCAATACAGTCAAACGAGAAGAATAAGCGACTCAAAATCAGCAGCAAACGATGTTCTGTCAGATTTAGTTCCTGATATTAAAGACTTCTGTTTTGGGTCACTTACTCTTCTGGTTTTTTACTTAATTTTTATTTATTAAATTGTGAAGCGTACGTACAGAATAGTTAACATGGGGGGGGGGGGGTAATTTGTTAAGAACAGCTTTATAATTACTTATGCTTGTAAAAAAAAATGGTAAATTTATAGAAGTGCACCTTTCGTATTTCGACCCCTAAAAAAAAAGTATCTACTTTTTGGGGCAAATTACATGTAAACAGCCTCAACAAATATCCGCTATGAAAAAAAATTATGAAATTTTTTTTTATTTTAGGAGGGGGGAGTCACTTTCCTATATAAGTTATACGTAAAGTGAGCACCCATTTCTTGGCCACCGAATCTCACCTCTCGTATTTCGACCCCTAAAAAAAAAAGTTTCTACTTTTTTTTGCAAATTACATGTAAACAGCCATAACAAATATCCACTATGAACAAAA
This sequence comes from Sepiola atlantica, assembly GCA_963556195.1. Classification (NCBI taxonomy): domain Eukaryota; kingdom Metazoa; phylum Mollusca; class Cephalopoda; order Sepiida; family Sepiolidae; genus Sepiola; species Sepiola atlantica. The sequence continues at coordinate 40,766,898 of OY744554.1, forward strand.
AATGAAATCTTTTATTTTAGATGTTAGGAGGGGTGGGGGATCACTTTCCTATATAAGTTATACGTAAAGTGAGCACCCATTTCTTGGCCACCGAATCTCACCTCTCGTATTTCGACCCCTAAAAAAAAAAGTTTCTACTTTTTTGGACAAATTACATGTAAACACCCTCAACAAATATCCGCACGCGCGGTTATTTGTTGAGGCTGTTTACATGTAATTTGCCCCAAAAAGTAGAAACTTTTTTTTTAGGGGTCGAAATACGAAAGGTGCACTTCTATAAATTTACCAAAAAAATTATTTAGAATAAAAATCAACAACATTTTATTATACTTTCTGTTATTATTTAGCAAACCATGCTTACAATGGGGGGGGGAGGGAAGGGTGCCTTTGTTAACTATTCTGTACTTTCACCTAACAATTTAATAAATTAATTAATAAATAAGAATTAGTACAAAACTTGGCCAACGAGTAAGCGACCGAAAACAGGAATTATTATTATTATTATTATTATTATTATTATTATTATTATTATTATTATTATTTACTCACTAGGAGTTATCACACTGGTCATCGTCAGTGATCGCCCACTGCCAACAACCTGTGGTATTCCCTGGAGTCTGAGTGACAACAAGTCTCCTCAGACTTCCAGTATGCTCCACCTCTTTTCGTTCATCACCGCTGATGACCTTGCGGTATCTCAACAGCCACCCACCACCGATTTCCCGCTGATAAGGGCCATTGGTACCCTCTGGGGCCCGAGTGGCAACAAGCCTCCCCAAGGTCCCAGAGCTGTCCGCGCTCTTCCAGTGGAGGTCTGGTTTGCGCTTTCCTTCCTCGACACCCTGTCCATAATTTTCGTGGCGTCAGCCTATGCTTGCGCCTCTCTCGTGCTGTTGTATTTTCCCCGGTTCTGTTGTTTTGTGCTTCCATGTGTTTGTACTCCATTCGTTGCTTATGTGGGTTGGTTTCCGCATTCGAGGACATTTCTCAGGATTGTAGCTGTTTTGATCATTACTGTCCTGTATATGGTCTCAGTTATCCCTTTGATTCCTATTTCTCCTAGTCTTTTCTCCATGTTTTTGGGGAATGTTCCTAGTGCTCCTATGATTATTGGTGTTATACTGACTTTCTTTTTATTATTATTATTATTATTATTATTATTATTATTATTATTATTATCGATATAATAAATACTGAGAGAAATTGGAATCAAAGGGAAGACTGAGAACATACAGCGGAGGGCAATTATAAAAACAGCTGACATTTTAAGGAAAATCCTTGAATGTGGAAACCTTTCCACATAAGCTACGAAGACTAACCAATCAGATGAAAGGTGCAATAGGAAGAAAAGAAAATCACATAAAGAGAACCACAAGAACCCAAGAAACAAAAACTGCAAGAATTTTCATAAACTACCCCCCCCCCCTAAAAAAAAGTGATACCACCAGCTCGGCTGATGCCACACAAAACAGTCGTGAAGGGTCAAGGAGGATGGAAAGACCGAGGAGGCATAGCACTAACCAGACCTCGGCTGGAAGAGTGCGGGGGGGGGGGGGCACCGGGACATTGGTGTTAGGATTATTGCCATCCAAATCTTAGAGAATACCAATGGGAAATCGATGGTAAGCGTCTGTTGTGATAACGCAAATTAATGTACAGTAGTTATCGAAAGAGGTGGAGAGCAATGGAAATCTGGAGAGACTTGTTGTCACTCAGACTCCAGGGAACACCACTGGTAATTATCAGTGAGCAATCACTGATGACGACCTGTGTGAGAACTCCTATTGAGTAAATATAATAATAATAATAATAATAATAATAATAATAATAATAATAATAATAATAATAATAATAATAATAATAATAATAATAATAATAATAATAATATATTATTATTATAATAGTAATAATATTATTATTATTATTATTATTATTATTATTATTATTATTATTTTAATTTTTTTTTTAAATAAGGAAAGAGACAAAGAAAACAACGGAATTAAAAGGAAAAAATTTTAAAAATTTAAAAAATTAAACTTCTTTTTTTTATTAATTTACAAAAAAAAATGTTTATTCATTTATTTAAATAAAAAATAAAATAAATAAAATAAAAAATAAATGAATAAATAAATTCATTTATTTTTTATTTTATTTTTTAACTAGTGCCGGCCTAGGCTGACACCAGACAAAATATTAGTAGAGGGTCGAGGAGGATGAGTAGACCGAGGAGGGACAGCACAAACCAGACCTCCACTGGAAAAGTGCAGAGAATGCTGGGACCTTGGGGAGGCTTATTGCCACCCAGATCCAGGAGAAGACCAATTGTCCTTACCAACGAGAAATAAATGGTAAGCGGCTGTTGCGATACCGCATCGTTATCGAAAAGAGGTGAAGAATACTGGAAATCTGGGGAGGCTTGTTGTCACTCAGACTCCAGGAAATACCACTGGTTGTTGTCGGCGAGAAATCACTGACGATGATCTGTGTGAGAACTCCTAGTGAGTACAAATAATAATAATATTTATCGTTGTATTCTGAAAAGTAAAAACTATAAAAAATAATTTTTTTAATTAAATTTAATCGCGTTTTTCTTCTTCTCTTTGATCCAGATTTGTAAGGGAGGTAATTCAGTCAACAAAAATCTGAGTAAGTTCCCTTGATAAATGTTTTATGGGAGATAAATCTTGCAAATAAAGTTTTCTCTATTATCTTCCTTGTATTTTTTGATCTGATCGAAATGGTGGTGTAAATTTACGGGTATATCGACTATATATTTTTGAAATACTAATAACAATGTTGTAGTTGTAGCAAGGTTTATCGTACACGTGAAATGCCGCAACGGAAACTCCCATTTTTTTTTGTTAGAAGTTAAGATTTAAACTTATTAAATGTTTTCATAATTCATAAGGTTTTTATAACTAATTTAAAACCAATGTGAAAACAATAAAAAAAACATTTAAAAAAAAACAATAATTTTATGCCTGCATTAAGAATTTTATACAAAAATAAATGTTAATACAATAAAAATAATTTGTTTAATCAGAATTTTGGATAAAAAGAAATTTGTGAAAACCATGAAAAGAAAAAATATTAAGATTTTTTAAAGAAATCAATTCCATTAAAAAATTAAACACAGTTTGATTTTTTTTTAATTTTTAAAGTACATTTTTTAAAAACATTTTTTTAAATGTTTATTAAGAATTTTAAACAAGAAACAATTTGTAAAAAGAGTTTTAAAAAAGAAATAAATTATTATTACAATTTACCCTGATTCTAACCAATTTAAAAAAAAAAAAATTATTATTACCATTAACCCTAACCCTAACCAATTTAAATTCGTTAAACAATTTCTTTTTCTTTTTTTGTTATTGGAATTAAATATTTTGGGTGCATTTATGACCT
>OY744554.1:40770499-40772999 GCA_963556195.1 Sepiola atlantica
GGAGGGATAGCACTAACCAGACCTCCGCTGGAAGAGTGCGGCGGGAGGAGGGGGGGCACCGGGATATTGGTGTTAGGATTATTGCCATCCAAATCCCAGAAAAGGCCAATGGTTGTTACCAACGAGAAATCGATGGTAAGCGTCTGTTGTGATAACGCAAATTAATTTACAGTAGTTATCGAAAGATGTGGATAGTACTGGAAATCTGGGGAGACTTGTTGTCACTCAGACTGCAGGGAACACTACTGGCTGTTGTCGGTGAGCAATCACTGATGACAACCTGTGTGAGAACTCCTAGTGAGTAAATACAATAATAATAATAATAATAATAATAATAATAATAATAATCAACAAGAAAGAAAAATCCTGCAAAATCGTGGACTTTGCCGTTCCAGCAGACCACAGAGTGAAGATCAAAGAGACGGAAAAAAGAAGCAAATATACTGAACTTGCCAGAGAATTGAAAGGAATATGGAACATGAAGAAAGTCAGTATAACACCAATAATCATAGGAGCACTAGGAACAATCCCCAAAAACATGGAGAAAAGACTGGGAGAAATAGGAATCAAAGGGATAACTGAGACCATACAAAGGACAGTAATGATCAAAACAGCTACAATACTGAGAAATGTCCTCGAATGCGGAAACCAACCCACATAAGCAACGAATGGAGAACAAACACATGGAAGCACAAGACAACAGAACCGGGGAAAATACAACAGCACGAGAGAGGCGCAAGCATAGGCTGACGCCACGAAAATTATGGACAGAGGGTCGAGGAGGGAAAGCGCAAACCAGACCTCCACTGGAAGAGCGCGGACAGCTCTGGGACCTTGGGGAGGCTTGTTGCCACTCGGGCCCCAGAGGGGACCAATGGCCCTTATCAGCGGGAAATCGTTGGTAAGTGGCTGTTGCGATTACCGCAAGGTCATCAGCTGTGATGAACGAAAAGAGGTGGAGCATACTGGAAGTCTGAGGAGACTTGTTGTCACTCAGACTCCAAGGAATACCACAGGTTGTCGGCAGTGGGCGATCACAGACGATGACCAGTGTGATAACTCCTAGTGAGTAAATAATAATAATTATTATTATTATTATTTTAAATTATTTTTTTAAATAAGGAAAGAGAAAAAGAAAAAAAAGGAATTGAAAGGAAAAAAAAGGAAAAAATTAAAAAATTAAAAAAATTAAACTTTTTTTTTTTAATTAATTAAAAAAAATTTTTATTTATTTATTTATTTATTCATTTATTTTTTATTTTATTTTTTAACTAGTGCCGGCCTAGGCTGACACCAGACAAAATATTTGTAGAGAGTCGAGGCGGATGAGAAGCCCTGGAGAGACAGCACAAACCAGACCTCCACTGGAAAAGTACAGAGAATGCTGGGACCTTGGGGAGGCTTGTTGCCACCCAAATCCCAGAGAAGACCAATTGTCCTCACCAGCGAGAAATCAATGGTAGGAGGCTGTTGCGATACCGCATCGTTATCGAAAAGAGGTGAAGAATACTGGAAGTCTGGGGAGACTTGTCACTCAGACTCCAGGAAATACCACTGGTTGTTGTCGGTGAGCAATCACTGACGATGATCCGTGTGAGAACTCCTAGTGAGTACAAATAATATTTATCGTTGTATTCTGAAAAGTAAAAACTATAAAAAATAATTTTTTTAATTAAATTTTATCGCGTTTTTCTTCTTCTCTTAAATCCAGATTTGTAAGGGAGGTAATTCAGTCAACAGAAATCTGAGTAACTTCCCTTGATGAATGTTTTAGGGGAGATAAATCTTGCAAATAAAGTTTTCTTTATTATCTTCCTTTTATTTTCTGATCTGATCGAAATGGTGGTGTAAATTTACGGGTATTGATCTACTCCTCTCCAGGAGTTAGGCACAAGGCCAGTTTTTATCTTACTCCCACAAGTAAGATGCGACCCAAGGTCGGGAAAGTGGGGTTTTACGTGTATATCGACTATATATTTTTAAAATACTAATAACAATGGTGTAGTTGTAGCAAGGTTTATCGTACACGTGAAATGCCGCAACGGAAACTCGGATTTTTTTGTTAGAAGTTAAGATTTAAACTTATTAAATGTTTTCATAATTCATAAGGTTTTTATAACTAATTTAAAACAAAAAAAAATGTGAAACAATTAAAAAAAAAAAACATTTTAAAAAAACAATAATTTTATGCCTGCATTAAGAATTTTATACAAAAATGAATGTTAATACAATAAAAATAATTTGTTTAATGAGAATTTTAAATAAAAAGGAATTTGTGAAAACCATAAAAAGAAAAAATATTAAGAATTGTATACAAAAATGAATGTTAATACAATAAAAATAATTTGTTTAATGAGAATTTTAAATGAAAAGAAATGTTAATACAATAAAAATAATTTGTTTAATGAGAATTTTATACAAAAATGAATGTTAATACAATAAAAATAATTTGTTTAATGAGAATTTTAAATAAAAAGGAATTTGTGAAAACCATAAAAAG
>OY744554.1:40777999-40782999 GCA_963556195.1 Sepiola atlantica
ATGGCTGCCAGATATAGACCACAGCAAAAAAAAACAAAAAAAAAACAGTTTCACAGGGAATATAAATTAAGTTAAGTTTTATTTTAATATTATGTTAAATATATGATTGGTGTTTAGAATATTAGTGTAATGTTGGTTAGGTGTATGGTGTTCGATAAACTGTTAGTTTTGATAATATATATATATATATCATTTTTTTATTTATTTTTTTTTTTTTATATTTGAATATTTACTTTGTTTTATTTTCGTATTTTTATTTTGTTTATCTTTCTATCGTAATTTAAGAATTTTAATATAAATTAAAGTAATTAGTCTCATATTTTAAATATTCTAGATCTATATACTTATCGATTTCGATTATCATCTATTAAAGAAGTGTTATTAATTACTAATTGTGAGTTTCGTCAAATTAGATTAACGAATTAACTTATTAACTTGATATATTTATTATAAGATAAAGGGGAGTAACTCTGGATTTTTTTTAAATATTTTTTTTTATAATTAATTTTTTAATTTTTTTTTTTTTTAATTTTTTTTTTTTTTTAATTTTTTTTTGGTGGAGATCTGTATAACAATATTAGTATATATATACAACATATATACACATAATGCATATATACATATATATATATACATATCTATGTATTATTGTTTGTTTAATTGTTTATCTATATATATTCATCAATTTCTTTACATATTTGTTTGTTTGTTTTTTTTGTTGTTTTTTTTTGTTTTGTTTTTTTATTTATTTATTTATTTATTTTTTATTATTATTATTTACTTGTTTAATTTATTTTATGAATTATTTATTTAATATTTGCATGTTATTTGTATACATTCTATATGTGTTTGGATTTATTAATTAATAATGCTAGGTTATGGAGTGACTTATTTTGGTGGGTTAGAAGAGTATGCTGAATATGGTTTTTGGTTTGTGGTTAAAAGTGTGTAAGGATGGAAGTTCATATGGGGAGGGGCCTGTTTGATTGTTTGGGTGTATGGTGAGTTTATTATGGGAGGTGAGTAATGAGTGGAGTGGTGGAAACGGACTCTGTTAAGTGTTAGATATGGGGGTTGGTTGGTGGATGGGGGGTAGATATTATAGAATGAAAGGTGAGTAGAGCTTGTGACGTTGATTGAGTGAGGGGTTTAATCTGGAGATGAGGATTGATTCTGTGATTCTAAGGTCACCGATGTTTCTGACAGACGCTAAGATGGAGACGTGAATATCGCGCTGAGTGTTTGAGCAAATCTCTATGTGTTTGTGGAAAGAGGATATACGGGTATTCAAGTGCTCCTTTATGCGCAAGTGTAGCGGTCTTGTAGTGTTGCCGATGTAAAATTTTTTGCATTTATTACACTGTAGTTTGTAAACACAGTTAGTGCGAAGGCACAGACCTGTGTTGGAGATAGGGCAATTGGCCAGGGAGCAGGGTTCGGGTGTGTGGTTAGTGTGTTTATTAGATAGATGTTGGCGTAAGGAGGTGCCAGTATGTGTTAGTTGTATGTTAAGGTTTTCCTTATGTATTGCCTTGCGGATGGAGGTGGTGATCTTATCGCACTAACTGTGTTTACAAACTACAGTGTAATAAATGCAAAAAATTTTACATCGGCAACACTACAAGACCGCTACACTTGCGCATAAAGGAGCACTTGAATACCCGTATATCCTCTTTCCACAAACACATAGAGATTTGCTCAAACACTCAGCGCGATATTCACGTCTCCATCTTAGCGTCTGTCAGAAACATCGGTGACCTTAGAATCACAGAATCAATCCTCATCTCCAGATTAAACCCCTCACTCAATCAACGTCACGAGCTCTACTCACCTTTCATTCTATAATATCTACCCCCCATCCACCAACCAACCCCCATATCTAACACTTAACAGAGTCCGTTTCCACCACTCCACTCATTACTCACCTCCCATAATAAACTCACCATACACCCAAACAATCAAACAGGCCCCTCCCCATATGAACTTCCATCCTTACACACTTTCAACCACAAACCAAAAACCATATTCATCATACTCTTCTAACCCACCAAAATAAGTCACTCCATAACCTAGCATTATTAATTAATAAATCCAAACACATATAGAATGTATACAAATAACATGCAAATATTAAATAAATAATTCATAAAATAAATTAAACAAGTAAATAATAATAATAAAAAATAAATAAATAAATAAATAAAAAAAACAAAACAAAAAAAAACAACAAAAAAAACAAACAAACAAATATGTAAAGAAATTGATGAATATATATAGATAAACAATTAAACAAACAATAATACATAGATATGTATATATATATATGTATATATGCATTATGTGTATATATGTTGTATATATATACTAATATTGTTATACAGATCTCCACCAAAAAAAAAATTTAAAAAAAAAAAAAATTAAAAAATTAATTATAAAAAAAAAATATTTTTAAAAAATCCAGAGTTACTCCCCTTTATCTTATAATAAATATATCAAGTTAATAAGTTAATTCGTTAATCTAATTTGACGAAACTCACAATTAGTAATTAATAACACTTCTTTAATAGATGATAATCGAAATCGATAAGTAGATAGATCTAGAATATTTAAAATATGAGACTAATTACTTTAATTTATATTAAAATTCTTAAATTACGATAGAAAGATAAACAAAATAAAAAATACGAAAATAAAACAAAGTAAATATTCAAATATAAAAAAAAAAAAAAAATGATATATATATATTATCAAAACTAACAGTTTATCGAACACCATACACCTAACCAACATTACACTAATATTCTAAACACCAATCATATATTTAACATAATATTAAAATAAAACTTAACTTAATTTATATTCCCTGTGAAACTGTTTTTTTTTTTTTTTGCTGCGGTCTATATCTGGCAGCCATTTTGTTTTGTATTATTCTCTACACAGTCGGAGAAGAATAAAATATTATTATTCTTCTGGTCTAATTATTTTTGAAAAAGGGATGTCTTTTCCCGAAATATCAAATAGTGATTTTTAATCACCCGGACATCACACGAACAGCTAAAACACTCTTGCTGTTATGTAAGAAAAAAAAAAAAAGGAAAAATAAATAGTAAGTCTTATATCGTATTCGATTTATTTTTATTGTTTTTGTTCCTTTCCTTTCAACTTGCATCTTACCCGGAATTGCATTGCCCACAGCCTTTCAAAAACTTACTACTACTATACCCAGCAATGCTTCAAGCAAACTACCATTCTCTACTAACACTTCGTCTAGGCCAGACACAGTTTGCATACGCCAGAGAATTATTCCGACCCTCGGAGAAACGTGCCAAAGCCAGCTGCCAGATCCGCTTCCTCAAAAGATGCCTCAAGCACAACATAACACCCAACACTATACAAAACATCCACCTACTCGCCTGCCTCCACCTACCCATACTTTACCCAGCCAGAAAATTCATACATAACTATTGTATCAAGAAAATTATCCAATACCTCCATTGTAAACTTCATCAACTCATCAACACCATCACAGAGATCAACTCCTCACTATCCACACCCACAGAACAATCAACACACAACATATCTACGGCTGTCAATGATGCCTATCACCATTGCTTCAACCTCGAGAAAAACCGACTTAAACGGAAATTCACTTGGCTTTCCCAGAAATATTCTCAACCTCACATCACCAAGAACACTAGTACCACCAGAACCTACAACTCCAACAACCACCTCACTAGCCCCCCCATGGTCACTGACCTCACCGGCTCCCTTACTACTGCCGAGACTGAGCTTCTCAGCCTTGGCCCCAAATTCATCACCACCCAAAAGCTAAACGACCACACAAAACTTAAGATCGAGACTCAATTCTGTAGAACAGCTTATCACCTCAAATGGCTCACAGCATTTAATCAACCTACTCTAGACATCCCTAATAATACAACCAACACTACTAATTCCTTCCCTGTCTACCAGCTTGACCACCCACTACACCCACCACCTAGTAACCACCTACTTGATCAAAAACTTTCTAGATTAAAACAGAGGATCCTTGATATACTCCAACAAGAACAACCCCACATCACCCCTAACATCACCAGATCCCAACGCCTTACCCTAGAAAACCTGAAAAATAAAAACCTAGTTTACTTACCCTCTGATAAAGGTAAGGAATTCTGTATCATCTCTCAAGACTCATACAACATACTCGCTCTCGAACATCTTAACAACAACAACCTATACACCCCCGCCCCCAACATTTCAGCCACATTAGTCCAAAACTCCATTAACAACACCTGGTCCCAAATCTGTCTCACACGTAACCTCCCCAAAAAATACAAAATCAACTTCACCACCAAAAATAGCAGACTTCCCACCTTCTACCACCTCATTAAAACACACAAGACCAACACACACACACAAATTAGACCTATAGTCTCTAGTATTGAAGGACCACTCTATAAAATCTCTTGGCTTCTCTCTCAACTACTCAAACCACTACTCTCCACCTTCCCCGCACATGTCAGCAGCTCCGACCAAGTAATTAGCAGACTACACTCACTCCAACACCAACAACTACAAACTAACAACTATATATTTAGCCTAGACGTAATCTCCCTCTACACCTCAATACCCGCACACCCAGCCATAGACCTCATCACCGACCACATATCTTCCTCTGACAACCTAGAGCTCTTCGGACTAACACCTACTGACATTCACAATCTCTTATACATCATCATCGACAACACATACTTTACCTTTCAGCAGCACACTTTCAAACAAATCTCCGGCCTCCCCATGGGTTCTAGCCTTTCCGGTCTCTTAGCCATCACCTACATGAATCGGTTAGAACAACGAGCACTTAACTCCTGCCTCTCATATATATTCTTCTCCAGATATATAGATGACATTCTAATCCTTACATCCTCTCAAGACGAAGCCACACAAATATTCAACACATTCAACAACACCGACCCCCACATACAATTCACCATAGAACA
>OY744554.1:40790499-40792999 GCA_963556195.1 Sepiola atlantica
TGTCGTGAGCCAAACAATATATATATATATATAGAGAGAGAGAGAGAGAGAGATAGAAGAAAAAAGAGTGATAAATATGCGACGATTGTCCAAATTTATTTCAAATTTCAATTGTTCAATGCAAGGTGCCTTCAGTAATAAACTAGTGTTTATTATTCTTTCCTTAAGCCAAGGCTTTTCAAAGATCGAAATCTTATCATCAGAGGAGAAATACAGATGGATAAGTTGGCTTTCGAAAAAAACAAAGTTCAAATATTTGAAAAATATTAAAATTATTATTAAAAATTATTAAAATAATTTTTGTTAAAAAAACGTATTGAATGAAAAGAAAAGTTCCGTGAAAAAGATATGCAAATTGTCCGGGTGGTAAATTTCCATTGAAAAGAAGTCCGGTGAAATTGTAGAATGTGAAGAAAAACTCTTTGCGTGGGAGCAGATTGGAGTAAGTGCTCAAAATGTAGGTAAGTCCAGATGCACTTAAAGGAGGTTGAGAAGAGGAAAACAGGCCATTTTTTATGTACTTCCAGGGCCAAGTAAAACAGAAGAATCTCATACAAGGTTTAAATCCGAATGAGACAAAAAGGCAAAATTGTTAAAGATTTGGGGTTAGGGGGGGGTTATGAGGTACGGGATTGTTTAAAAAGCCGCTTTGTGAATTGGGGGGAAAAGGAAAAGGAGGAAGGGTTGGTATGGGGATGTAGTTAAAGTGACAGGTAGGTTAAGGGTGTGGGCGAGCGGTAGGATGTAGGTTTTGGGGGTGGGGATTAATCTTAAGTGGGAAGTGGGTATAGAAATTGTTGATTCTAAAAATAGAAATCAAATGAGTGAGCTTCTAACATTTCATAGCATTACAAATTATATATATATATATATATATATATATATATATATGTGTGTGTGTGTTTTTTAATATTATGGAAACCACATTAAATGTAGGGAACACATTCTCACAAATTGACCAAAAAAATCAGTTTTTATTTGCATACAATTGTTTCGGTCAACCACCAACATATATATAATGTTCGTGTACTATATATATATATATATATATATATATATATATATATATATATATATATATATATATATATACATTTGAAAACGTACGTGAACATATGTTTCTGTGGTTACCATATAGGAAGGGTGTAAACGATTACCTGTTGCCAGGCAACCGCAGCCTCACGTAAACCTACGTGATTATCTTCTCACGTTGGCCGCACAGGGGCGCGATTCTCCGAAGATGTCAGAAATATGACACCTCATCTCGAAATAGCTCTCCGCAGCGCACGCACTTTCATGCTGGATATTTTTAGAGTCGCGTTTAGGCGTCCATTTTGAAAGTTTGTTCGATGCCCCCCCCCCAACATTCACACGCACACGCACACGCACACACGCACACACACACACACACACACACGCTTATATAAGTGACTCCATGCATCGTTGTTTGTCAATTTCTGTTTGTCACGCTGTCTTGAATAGCATTGTTAAACGCACTAATTGAGAGAGAACTTGAATGCCTACTAGACCCTGTCCTCGAGTAGCTAAGGTCTCTCTGTACATGGGTTTGTCAGGACAACCTGACATAGGGGTACTTATCCTACAAGTAAACCCTGACTAAATATTCAAAATAACATAGTATTCGAAGCCCAAATATGATCTCTTTAGTATTGGCTTTTGGCTAAGATCAAAGTGTAGTATATGTTCCGATGGATACTGCACGCCTGTCCTGTGCAGTTCTAGGAGGCCCACCCTCCCAGGCTTTGCCTCCCCTCTTTGGGGAGGAGTAAGTTAATTGCTTACTGCTTGAGGCGCCCCTACCGGGGAATGCCGACGGGGCTGCCCAGGCAATTTTTTGATGGTCAGAGTGCTCACCTCTCGAGCGCTGGCTTTTCAACCCCCACTTTCCGACCCGACCTTGGGTCACATCTTACTTGTGAGAGTATGATAAAACTGGCCTTGTGCCTAACTCCTGGAGAGGAGTAAATAATATTGGCTTTTGGCTAAGATCAAAGTGTAGTATCTGTTCCGATGGATACTGGTGTTGTCTTGGCCTTCGGGTCTTGATTTACGCCGGTCAATGGGTCTGTCCTGTGCAGTTCTAGGAGGTCCACCCTCCCAGGCTTTACCTTCTCACCCTTTGAGAAGGGGTTAGTTTATTGCTTACTGCCTGAGGCGCCCCTACCGGGGAATGCCGACGGGGCTGCCCAGGCAATTTTTAAACCCCACTTTCCCGACCCGACCTTGGGTCACATCTTACTTGTGGGAGTAAGATAAAAACTGGCCTTGTGCCTAACTCCTGAAGAGGAGTAAATCAATACCCCCACACTGGCTTATACGCGAAATGGCGCAACTTTTCCAAGTGACATTGCTGGATACTCCACCAGACTAGATTAATTCTTGTCCTGGAATCTGTTAAGACCAAGAGACCACAAGAAAGATATACTATAACATAGTTAACTGGTTAATTAGGGAAAGGTAAATGAATGTTTTTATTTCT
>OY744554.1:40797999-40802999 GCA_963556195.1 Sepiola atlantica
GTGCGGTGGCATAGTCCAGTGGTAGGAATGGGACAATTGGCTAGGGAGCATGGTTCTTGGGTGCGTGTAGTGCGTTTTTTGGAAAGGTGTTGGCGTAAGGTGGTGCCGGTGTGGGTGAGTTGAATGTCTAGTTTTTCTTTATGTATTGCACTGCGGATGGCATTAGTGATTCTGTCGTTAAAGAAAGGTAGTTTTAGGAAGCATGTGTTGGAGAGTGTGTTGTGTCTGCGTGATCTGGTCTTGCTGAGGTGGGTTATTGTGGAAGTGGGGTAGCCGTTGGTGATTAGGGTTTGATGGAAGTCTTTGGTGTGTTTAATTTTATTGGCAGTAGATGAGCATTTATTTTGTATGCGGGTAATTTCATTACGGGCATAGTCTAGTTTGGCTTTAAGGGGCAGGGCAGATTTAAAATGAACAAATAGGTTTTTACAGGCAGGTTTTCTGTAGAAGTTGGTCTGTATAGAACCGTCTTCTGTGATTTTGAGGTTGAAATCGAGGAGAGATAGTGAGCCGGAGTCGCTAGGGTGTTCAATAGTAAATTTTATATGGGGGTCGGTGTTGTTGAAATTGTCGAAAATGCTGATAGCTTCTTCACGAGATGAGGTGAGGACAAGAATGTCATCTATGTATCTAGTAAAGAAGATATGTGAGTGGCAGGTGTTGAGGGCTTGTTGCTCGAGTCTGTCCATGTAGGATATGGCTAAGAGGCCAGACAAGCTAGAACCCATGGGAAGACCAGTAATCTGTTTAAATATGTGGTGTTGGAAGGTAAAATATGTATTGTTAATGATAATGTCTAGGAGTTGGTGTATGTCTTCAGGTGTTAACAGACCAACTTCTACAGAAAACCTGCCTGTAAAAACCTATTTGTTCATTTTAAATCTGCCCTGCCCCTTAAAGCCAAACTAGACTATGCCCGTAATGAAATTACCCGCATACAAAATAAATGCTCATCTACTGCCAATAAAATTAAACACACCAAAGACTTCCATCAAACCCTAATCACCAACGGCTACCCCACTTCCACAATAACCCACCTCAGCAAGACCAGATCACGCAGACACAACACACTCTCCAACACATGCTTCCTAAAACTACCTTTCTTTAACGACAGAATCACTAATGCCATCCGCAGTGCAATACATAAAGAAAAACTAGACATTCAACTCACCCACACCGGCACCACCTTACGCCAACACCTTTCCAAAAAACGCACTACACGCACCCAAGAACCATGCTCCCTAGCCAATTGTCCCATTCCTACCACTGGACTATGCCACCGCACTAACTGTGTATACAATATATCATGCACTATTTGTAACCGCTCCTATATTGGATATACTACAAGACAATTACACCAACGTATAAAAGAACGCATGAATACAAATATATCTTCCTTCTTCAAACATACTTCCTCATGCAATACTACACAACAAGACATAAAAGTTTCCATTTTAGCCTCGACCAGGAACCTAGGCGACCTAAGACTGATGGAAGCTATTCTCATTTCCAAACTTAGCCCATTTTTGAATCAAAGACATGAATTAAATTCTACCTTCATCATATAACCTACCCCCCCCCCCCGAACCCATCCCCAGATAATACCCCCCCCATAATAAACACTATTTGCACAAATCATATCCGTTATACTAAGAATTGACCATTACTTTAGTTAAATAAATTCAACATACAAAGCCAATTAACAGAATAACAGAATACCAAAAATAAGAGATTTGTCTCCCCTTAACCAGCAAACTTTCCATACCTAAAACAATAGGCATTTAAGAGATAAATTAAAACCAATAAATAAAGATTAAACTTAACCAGACATAACTAAATTTTAATATACTGCACCGACAACAAATAATTAGCTATCTACAACACATTTAAAATCTAATGCCGGAATCAGCCTGTTGACAAACATATATACTATAAGTAATAACTACGTTTTATATACGAAAAAAAAAAAAAAAAAAAAAAAAAAAAAACAAATAACAATAATAGTAAATATATAAATAAAAATAAAAATTAAATAAATAGAAACAACAGACAATTACATATATATATGGGTGTATATATATATATATATATTTAAAAAAATAAATAAATAAATAAATAAAAAGAATCTATTTAGTTTTCCTCTGAATACTTTACTCTGAACACTTCCGGTTTAACCCCCCAGCGCTCCTGGCATTTTCTCGGTACCCGGGATTTTTCTTTTATTTATTTTTGACAAGGAGAGGAAGAAGAAAAAAAAAAATCTCTCGAAATATCAAATTGATTCTTGATAATCCGGACATTACAAACTAACACCCTTGCTGTCTAGAAAAATAAACAAACCTTTCGATCTATATCTGACTTATTTCGGTTTTGTTCTGTTTTTGTTCTTCACAGCTTCCAGCAACCCGGATCTTCGCATTGCCTTAAACCTTTTTAAAAACTTTTATTATTACTCCCAGCAATGCTTACAGCAAACTACCAATTTCTATTATATATATATATATTCATATATATATATATATTCATATATATATATATATATATATATATATATATATTCATATATATTAATATATATATTCATATATATATATATATATATATATATTCATATATATATATATATATATATATATATATATATTCATATATATATATTCATATATATATATATATTCATATATATATACATATATATATATATTCATATAGAAAAATTATCTCTGCAGAACCCAAAACAATTACAAACGCAGGCTGCTCATGCCAAGACAAAAACAACTGCCCCCTGGAGGGAAATTGCAAAATCAATTCAATCATTTATGAAGCAACCGTCACAGACCAGAATACCAGTAATGCAGAAAAATATATTGGGATGACGAAGGGAAACTTCAAACAAAGGCTATATGCACACAGAAACTCCTTCAGATACAAAAACAAGGCTAATACGGCACTCGCGACCCGAATATGGCAGCTTAAAGAAGAAAACACACCCTTCACCATCAAATGGAAAATAATTGAGAGAAAACCATCCTTCTCTCCAGCCATAAACAGATGTCCTCTATGTGACGCTGAAAAATACCACATTTCAAAAGCCATCATCGATCCGAATACAGCCTGTTTAAATGTCCGCGATGAAATATTCAGGGGATGTGTCCACAAGAGACAAGCATTGCTTATAAACTGGTCTGACCGATTCACATAATGTCTAACTACCCCCCCTCTACTAATACGAACAAATACCTCATCAACCTATATCCACTTAAACTTCAAGAGCAAAAACTCCGACCTTCACAAAAATACAAAAATATTTAATTTAATTATCAGTTACTAGATTACTCTACAAATCCATTTAAACAAACTATATCCACATAAATTCCAAGAGCAAAAACTTCGACTTTCACCAAAATGCAAAAATATTTATTTTTTAACAACCACTAGATTAATCTACAAACCCATTTTAACAAACTCAAATATTTCATATTTCCATCTTAGTTACCTCCCTTAGAACCGAATTTCTTCATTAAATCACTCCAATCTGGGGAAATGATTCTTACACATCAACGGTTTTTCAGAACGCATACCTTCAAAAATATAACGGCTAATGATACAAATTCATAATTTGGCTCACGGGAATTTCAGAGAAACCCTTTCTTTCTTTATTTTTATAATTTTTGTTTTTAATCTTTAATTTTTAATTTTTAATTTTTAATTTTTAATTTTATTTTTTATTATTATTATTATTATTTTTAACCTTTAAATTTATTTTTAATTTATTTTTATTTCTATTTATACTTTTACTTTTATTTATTATATTTTTATTCTTTTTATTCTTTCTATTTTTATTCTTTCTTTCTCTCTCGCTCTTTTTTATTCTCTACATTTTATTCTCTCTATATATATTTTTTAACCCCCTTTTTTTCTTCTTTTTATTCTTTTATTCTTAGTATTGAAATGTTTTTTTATATATATTTTTTATATTTTTTATATATATATGTTTTTTTATATTTATTTATATATATATATATATATTTTTTCATATATATCTTTTTATTTTTTACCCCCCTTTTTTATTCCCTTTAATCTTGAATTCTCTTTCTTCTCCCGTGTTTTAAATCTTAACGGTCTTATTACACTAAATTCAAATTTAAACAAACACACACAACACACTGAGCAAATAACGCGTCCCAACAAGAGTGTCATGTGACCTCACATTTCCAAAACAGATGACAACAGAAGCTGAAGAGAGCCGGATGGGTAAGACCTTCCGTGCTTGAAACCGACGGTACGAATGTTGTACTAATTTTTCTGTACCAGAATAAATAAATAAATATATATATATATATATATATATATATATATATATATATATATATATATATATATATATATATGTATATATATATATATATATATATATCCTAACGTCTTCTAGAACTTGACGAGCTCTTCTGTTTTTACCATGATTCGATCCCTCTGGGTTTATCCCATCAAAATGAGAAAGAAGAAGAAGAAGAAGAAATAAACTATAAGACAGCCTTGCCTGCCAAAGTTGTTCTACAACGAAAGCTTGCAAAAAAAATTAGATAAATTATTTTTCATTTAAATTGCACGACGTGTTGATTTTCAAAAAATATTTCACTTAAATACATTTTCATGCGTGCTTCAAAGATTTTGTCAATTTCCTATATATATATATATCAAGCGAGTTAAGAACAGGTGTGGATCGATCATCGATTGAACGCAGATTAGATCAATCGTTATGCCTAACAAAGACTGCGAGATAAAAACAGTCTGCGACGCAAACAGATTTGGATCGGTCTATCGATGAAAATATATTGATAAATTGTTCAATAAATGGCCAATGAACAGGTAAAGTAATCGATATTCGGATAACGATGAGCACAATAAATAGATAGAAAGAATAATATGAAGAGACTTTAATCGATTGATAGATCGATAATTATTTTTTTATGTCTAATTCTCACTCTCTCCCCCCCCTC
>OY744554.1:40805499-40807999 GCA_963556195.1 Sepiola atlantica
TACACAACTTTTAGGATGTACTAGCTCTGAATGGAAAATTTTAAAATGGCGTATTAGTGGGTTCCCCCACGTGCAAGTTTGCTCTTTTTCTTTGTTTTTTTGTTTGGTTTCACCCAAAAATGAACCACTGTATAGCGTAGGTTTTTTCAAGACACTTTAATCCAAGAACCTTTTACTCTTTGTGAATTTTTCTGATGATTTTGTAGTGTTCCCTTAAAAGACAAAAACATAAACGTTCCTTATACTAAATCTACGTTTTGTTCCATATAAATGTTTTGCTAACTTATATTAGTTATTTTTTTTAAAAAAATTCTTTACCTGTGCTGTTCGTCTGTCTAATAAAATTTATCCGTTACTTACAAAAATGTTGCTGGATTTGTAAGTGTTTGGACGAATCCATTACACTATTATTTAGGTGATTAATGTATTATTTTTAGTTTTATATTATAAATATAAAAAATATCAACACATCAAAAAATAAAAAATAAATAAATAAATAAATATGTATATATATACATATATATATATATATGCACACATACACATACATACATATATATACCTTTAGTCCCTCCTCTCCCCCTCCTCCTCCTTTGTTGTCCATCTCCCCGTTGTCGTCAACCTCAAATAAATATTAATCTTCCTTGTTCACTTACAGTATTTCTAATCTGCGTTCACAACTGTCGATTTTTTTCTCAGTGTTTCAAATCAGCGTTTATAAGTTAACCGTTAATATTTTCTCTTTTTCTTCTTCTTCTTTGCCGACTCCCAGTGTTTCAAATCGGCGTTCATAACTGTCATATATATATATATATATATATATATATATATATATATATATATATATGACTGTCATATATATATATATATGACTGTCATATATATATATATATATATATGTGACTTAAAATAAACACTGCCTTAAAATAACAGCAAACAACTTAAATACCTTTGTGTATGCACTTTATTTGGAATATGATTTGAAAATGATTTAACTCGTTAAAAATTTACACACATATATATATATATATATATATATATATATATATATATCAGCTCTATCTGACTGAATATTTGGACTATTATTGTTTGCAAGTTGATGAATTATTAATGTGGTTATAAAGTGTATTCTATTCGATCTAAATTTTAACGAGTATATATATATATATATATATATATATATATATATATATATGTGTGTGTGTGTGTGTGTGTGTGTGTGTGTGTGTGTGTGTCTTTAGATTTGTATAATTTCGATTATTCAGACTACTGTTCTAATCTTGAGTGTTATCGCCACGACGTTTCGGCCGCTGTGACATCTGGCCTTCTTCAGATTATC
The DNA here is from genome assembly GCA_963556195.1 of Sepiola atlantica. Lineage (NCBI taxonomy): Eukaryota > Metazoa > Mollusca > Cephalopoda > Sepiida > Sepiolidae > Sepiola > Sepiola atlantica. Next base: position 40,806,839 of record OY744554.1, read on the forward strand.
TTTCCTAGTTCTGGAATATTCCTGTCGAACATGGAATCTGGACGGAATTTCGAACGGAACCCTTTATTTAATCCACGGGGGTAGCATGCTCTCGTTCCGTCAGTCATGACTGGGAGAAGTCTTCAGTAATTCGCAATTCTTTGCATCGCTCGCATTGAGGATTGGACGTTAGAACTGAATTTTTTGTTTTTAGCTTTGCACAATTCGTGTTTTGCAAAGGGAAAGGAAAGAAAAAAAAAGAACATCAATGTTTGGTGCATTTTAAGTCAGGAAGCCGGTATCTTCAGACCGCCTGATCGGGTAGCACCGGCGTACAATGTAAGAAAATATGACAATGCAAATTATTTTTCTGAATTTTTTAGATGAGGATTGACAATTTGGATAATTTGGATTATTCGGACTATTGTTCTCATCTTTAGTGTTATCATCACAACGTTTTGGACGCTATAACCTCCGGCCTTCTTCAGGTGTAGCTCTCAGCTCGGGAATCTTTCTGTCGAACTCGGGAATTTGGATGGAATATCGAACGGAACCCTTAATTTAATCCACGGGGGTAGCATGCTCTTGTTTAATCAGCCATGACTGGAAGAAGTCTTCAGTAATTCGCAATTGTTCGTGAACCTTCAACCTTCAGATGACTATCACTTAGAACTGAATTAAACTTAGTACTATATCCACTGCGCCACGAGTTTTGCGGACTATTCTAGTATGAATTTTGGGAGCCTTAAACCTTTTTAATGTGTACATAAGATAGTGCAGTTAAAATTAAGCTCAATAGTTGATGCGTTATATCAAACAGAGCTTACGTATTTTAATGCAGTAGATTACAAAATACAGAATCAACCCAAATACAGGGAGAGAGAGATAATGAGAGAGAGAGAGAGAGAGGTGGTAGTAGACAGACAGATAGACAAATAGAGAGAAAGAGAGAGAAAGAGAGAGAGAAAGAGAGAGAGAGAGGGGGGTAGTAGACAGACAGATAGACAAATAGAGAGAAAGAGAGAGAAAGAGAGAGAGAGAGAGGGGGGTAGTAGACAGACAGATAGACAAATAGAGAGAAAGAGAGAGAAAGAGAGAGAGAAAGAGAGAGAGAGAGAAGGGGGGTAGTAGACAGACAGATAGACAAATAGAGAGAAAGAGAGAGAGAGAAAGAGAGAGAGA
>OY744554.1:40810499-40812999 GCA_963556195.1 Sepiola atlantica
AAGCAAAGTATCCTTAAGTCCTTAGCTCATGAGTTTTCAAAGATAATTCTTCTCTTCAGAGGACCATTACCGCAGTTATACTGCTACAGGTAATAAAATTAAGCTTTGAAAATATATAAAATTATATACACAAATATATAAAAATACATAACATCAAATATATCAACCCAAAAACATACTTTTTTGTTAAATCTATACAATCCATCCAGGTCATACAATTTGAACAACATAATCAGGAAAGACATTCAGAGGGTTGACTGAAGATTAATCCAGGTTATAAATAGCAGTCCAAATACGAGAAATAGCCTGGATTACTAAGTGAACCCCCAAGGTGTCTCTGTGAACCGTGTTCGCGCCCTGTGACCGTCTGAGATTGTAATTTCCCTGCCGTAATCTCGAACCGACGTCGTACGAAGAAATGTATTTTCTTTCCTTAAGCCATGACTTTTCAAAGAATGAAAACTTATCGTCAGAGGAATGCAAGCAGATATGTCATAATTTGAAAAGATATAAAGATAATATTAGATAAAGATAAACATAAACATGTTCAGTGCAAAGCGAAAAGGTTGAAAATATGGGAAAAGTTTACCGTTGAAGGCGTCATGAAAATGTATACAGAGACGTTATATACGTCTGCAATGTAAAGCAATTCTCTCGCAACTCTAAACTACAAAGTGACATCAGTACACGTATACTTACCTTACCCGGTAAGCCTACACATGTTTTACCACCACCGTATCACGATACCATAATATTTCTCAAAACACCAACCACATTTCCTTAACAGTTAACTACAATCTTGCTTTAAACTTCTCAATCCCATTTAGCTTCCCTATCAAACCATTCCAACTTAAACTCTAATCAGAACTGAAGCATACAGGGCCAGGTTGCGTCTACTACTATATATTACACAACATGCAATAACCATTCCATATAAAATAAATACTTACATAGAAGCCAGTTCTTTTCCAATTAAATACCGCATATACAACCACACCTCCTCTTTTAAAACTAATAATGACCAAAATGGCAGGTACTTTCCTAACTAATTTAACCAAAAACTTTAAACGTAAAAACATCCCTTACTCTCTGCATTGATTGATTTTGCAAAAATCTAGGTCCTATACACCAGAATCTAGGTTTTGCAAACTATGTACGTTAGAAACCGTTGTGATAATCACTGCTGCCAAGAGTAAAAACATTATAAATTCTAAAAACGAATTTCTTTCGGCATGCAGGCATGAAAGAAAATTTAAGTATATCAACTTCTTGCGCCACTGATACACCTTTCCTCATCCAATAATCAAGCGTTTCTAAGCTTACAACTTGCTTTAATTGCCTTACATTAAAATTACCTGACACAATTTTTAGTTTTACATCTGAAGTTGGCGTGTATCAATGCAGCCCCCTACCAAACCTGTTTGTACATCACCATAAATTTGATTCGCACGTTATTTTATTCTTTTAATTTATATACTGCTATATATATATATATATATATATATATATATATATATATATATATATATATATATATATATATCAAAAGCTCGGCTTCTATTTTGAGCATTCACTATAAGATTTCGACAAACAACAAATTAATAACAATAAACAACCCGAAACAAAAGGAGTAACTTCTTTTTTATTAAGTTCAGGATAGTAATGTTTTTTTCCCACCTAAACAGGAGTCGAATATTTATTTGTGTCATACTCGAAATACAACCAGAAAAATAAACAACAAAACGCATAACACGGAAACTGTTCCCCAATAAATTAAAAGATAAGGTTATGGTTTAATAGAAAAAGGAGGAGGGCTTTTGTCCTTGTCTAAAAGCTTATATCGCCTCCCTCTTAAATCTCAACAGCAGTTTAACATTATATCGAATAGAGCAAAGAAAATAAACAAAAAACAAGAACAACAAAAAAAAGAAACAGTATGTATTTCTTAAGGACATGAAGGCACATCACAAAAATCCCAAACTACCGACGGAGTATTGGTGAAACACCAAAGGAATCCACTTCGCAAAGGATCCCGGCAGTAATTTTTTGCCATGGTGATGTTACCGTCGGGGAAGGTCACTGTACTCAATTGATAGGGATCTCTAATGACGTCGGCCCAATTTCTGCAACTGAAACCCAACCTGCTGCATGTCCGTTTACCTATGTATTGATTTTGAGGGTTGACACAATCCAAGTCTGCAAGAAAAAGGAAGAAACAAACATAAACAAAAAACATTATATACATATATATATATATATATATATTATATTATATTATATATTATATTATATTATATACATATATTATATTATATATATAATATATATAATATATATGAGATATATATATCATATATATATATCATATATATATATGATATATATCATATATATATATAATATATATATATATCATATATATATAATATATATATATATATATATATTATATACATATACTATATTATAAATATATAATATATATAATATATATATGATA
>OY744554.1:40817999-40852999 GCA_963556195.1 Sepiola atlantica
GTCGTATTTCACGACAACTTTGGGGTTTTGGTGGCTATGAAAAGGACACTAAATCGGTTTTTTTAGTGACGGTCCCGTCCAAAGATGCCGCCACATTAATCCCAAAAATAAAAAATATCTGCGATAATTTAATATTTTAAACTATAAAAAAAATAAAAAATCTGTTAATCCAAACAAGAGGACTGTTCGTTTTGTTGGTTTTGAAATGAAAAAATATACTGTTGATTTTCCCAAATTCTATTTTCTTCAATAAATGTTCTATCAATATACTGTTGATTTTCTCAAATTGTTATTTCTTCGAAAAATGTTCTATTAATTGAATTTGGATGACTTCTTATTTAAAAAATGGATATTTTCCATTTTCGGGTTAAGACATAATAATAATAATAATAGCGTACTAAAAAGAGAGAGTTATCTGCCCCTTACACCATTGGAACTCTTCTAAAATAAATTCTGTCCGTGTACCCGATCTATACAAGAGCCACGCTATGTTCTTAAATTTATCGTAGAACTAAAAAATAAATATCACAACTTCATTCCTTGATGTTCTTAATAATATTTCTAATAATACGTTTAACAATTAAAAAGTTTGAATGCAAAACGCGATAAACGCCATTTTCAAAATCACGAAACTGTCCCTACAAAAAAGTGTTGCATTTCAAAACTCGACGACCCCCCCAAAATTATGTGTTACATAATACAATACCGAAATAATTTATTTTTGATTTCAATTAAAATCAGCGTTCATTCGAAGTCTAGATTTAATATATTCGTGTTTTTTTTTATTGTTTAAGGTCTCAATTAAAACGGATTGGATTTATCGCGTTTTGCGTTCGAACTCCTCAATTCTAATTATAAAAAAAAACAGCTTAAATTCTAGTCTTGTAAAGCACAAGAGCGAATAACTCAATCGTTACAAAATAGCCATTGTTAAAAAAATCTACTATGCAATTTTCTGCATCTTAATCACTTAGGAAGTGAAAAAAATCAAAATAGTAGCAAACAACGAACGCTGCAATCACCAATAATAATAATTACTTAAAAATACATCATATATATATATATATATATATATATATATATATATATATATATATATATACAGGGTGGGCAAAAATAAGGGTCCTATTTTTAAAAATTCATAACTTTTTTATTTATTGATTTTTTTTTAAATTTTTTTTTTTAGAATAAGTAAAGGACCCCTTCCGAAGCCAGCATGAGCCGTATTAGCCCTAAGGAACGTACCCTCATTTAGAAAACATTATTTTTGCTTAAAAAACTCAAAACAGTGTAAAAAACAATACTTTAGTTTTTGTAAGTTTTAAGAAGTGTTTTTCGGCTAAAATTTGTTTTGTTTATTTCAAAAAATCTCGGAAGGGTCAGTCTACACACACATAAAGTTTGGTGAGTTTAACTTTTATTTTGTGGAAGTTATTCAAATTCAAGTTATTCAAATTTAAAGATAGGACCCTTATTTTGGCCCACCCTGTATATATATATATATATATATATATATATATATATATATATATATATATATATATATATATAGGTACTTAAGTTTTTTTTTAAACCCTGACAAACTAAAAAAATAAATAATACTAGACTAAAATCTTTCAACAAAAATTTTTTTTTTTTTTTTTTTCCCCAAGTTTTGAAGGTTAAAAGAACTTCCGAGACTATATATTGGGTATTTGAATATGTATGGCTAGGATTCCTTCCTCTTATTCGAATACTTTCCTGGTACCATAGGTACTTAAGTTTTTTTTTAAACCCTGAAAAACTAAAAAAATAAATAATACTAGACTAAAATCTTTCAACAAAATTTTTTTTTTTTTTTTCCCAGTTTTGAAGGTTAAAAGAACTTCCGAGACTATATATATAGTCTAAAGAAGCTTCGATATATAGTCTAAAGAAGCTTTGAGTCATTTTAAACAAAGAAAGAAAATGCAGTTTATATCTTCAGAGAAACTAACTAAATCCAAGATATCGCAGACTTAGCACTTGCATAAGCCGACCCACCGTTGGAAAATTCACAAATAAAAAAGGGGATTCAAGTATCTAACAGTGAATCAAAAACAGGGGACCTTAATTTGAGCGTGAAATCTTAAAACGGGGATCATCAGCTGTTTACCATGTAACTGTTTCGCGGATTTAAAAACAGGACAGTTTTAATATTTATGGCTCTCCAATAGTACTGATCAAATTGAAGAGTTTGAACGCAAAACGTGATAAAACGTGATAAATCCAATGCGTTTAAATTAAAACCGTAAACAATAGAAACACGAATATATTTAATCTAGACTTCGAATGAAAACTGATTTTAATTGAAATCAAAAAGTAATTATTTCGGTATAATATTATGTAACACATATTTTTTGGGTATCGTCGAGTGTTGAAAGGGTACACTTTTTGTAGAGACAGTTTCGTGATTTTGAAAATGACGTTTATCGCGTTTTGCATTCGAACTCTTCATATATATATATATATATATATATATATATATATATATATATATATATATATATATATATATATATATATATTTATACAGGGTGGGCAAAAATAAGGGTCCTATTTTTAAAAATTCATAACTTTTTTATTTATTGATTTTTTAAAAAAATTTTTTTTTTTTAATTTTTTTAGAATAAGTAAAGGACCCCTTCCGAAGCAAGCATGAGCCATATTAGCCCTAAGGAACGTACCCTCATTTAGAAAACATTATTTTTGCTTAAAAAACTCAAAACAGTGTAAAAAACAATACTTTAGTTTTTGTAAGTTTTAAGAAGTGTTTTTCGGCTAAAATTTGTTTTGTTTATTTCAAAAAAATCTCGGAAGGGTCAGTCTACACACACATAAAGTTTGGTGAGTTTAACTTTTATTTTGTGGAAGTTATTCAAATTCAAGTTATTCAAATTTAAAGATAGGACCCTTATTTTGGCCCACCCTGTATATATATATATATATATATATATATATATATATATTGTGCGTGTGTGTTTTCAGGCACATTATTACATTAAAGACGACATCATTAGACATAGCAGAATCTTCTGCCTAATTATACCTTTTTTATTTAAAAATTATTTCTTCTATCTTTTTTGTGTCAAAATAAAAAAAATAATGAATTTTCCATATGTACCACTAGCACTTTCGATTCTTCGTCGAATCATCTCACAAATGAACAAAAAAGATGGAGAAAAGAAGAGAATTTCCAAAAAACAGCCGAGAACGCCGTATGTGAAGTCGTTAGACGTCAACAAAACAAACCGGTGCAATTACAGAACAACGTTTACAATTTGATTTGCGGCAGACCAGATAAATTTTATTTAGGTTAAGTATTTTTAAAGAGTTTTACTTTATATGAATGCAATGTTATTACTTGTGGGCTTCTTGGTTTTAATAAAGATAGCTTCGAGTATTTTTAACTTATTTTAATTGGTTTCAGAACGTATTATTTTCGTGTTATTAAACACACTTTGTCTTAAATAAGAAGTTATGTTTTCTTAAATGCTGATAAAATAATCCTGAGTTTACCATGTGCATGGTGAGCCTTCGATGAAAGTGTAGTGGTAGTTAAACCGATGTAGCAATTATTATTATTATTATTATTATTATTATTATTATTATTATTATTATTATTATTATTATTATATACGTAAACGCATGATATTTTGTTAAATAGGCTGTACGCTCGATAAAAATAAAAATAAAAGTATATATATATATATATACAGGGTGGGCCAAAATAAGGGTCCTATCTTTAAATTTGAATAACTTGAATTTGAATAACTTCCACAAAATAAAAGTTAAACTCACCAAACTTTATGTGTGTGTAGACTGACCCTTCCGAGATTTTTTGAAATAAACAAAACAAATTTTAGCCGAAAAACACTTCTTAAAACTTACAAAAACTAAAGTATTGTTTTTTACACTGTTTTGAGTTTTTTAAGCAAAAATAATGTTTTCTAAATGAGGGTACGTTCCTTAGGGCTAATACGGCTCATGCTTGCTTCGGAAGGGGTCCTTTACTTATTCTAAAAAAAAAAAAAAAAAAAAATCAATAAATAAAAAAGTTATGAATTTTTAAAAATAGGACCCTTATTTTTGCCCACCCTGTATATATATATATATATATATATATATATATATATATATATATATATATATATATATATATATATATATATATATATACATATATACATATATATATATATATATATATATATATATATATATATATATATATATACATATATATATATATATATATATATATATATATATATATATATATATATATATATGTGAAACTATGTACATACCTCGCATACCCATCATTGAATTAATATTTCCTCTCATAATCCCCAAGGGAGGCAGTACTTTCTCTTTCTCAGGAATCGGCATTTCCCAAAAGGTTACCTTCACGATATCATCATCATTATTATGAGGTGCTTGTGTTGTGGCATAGCTGTCTGAAGTCATGTTCGATTCCGGAGCAATCGTGGAGTAAAGGTCTTCACCTTGGCTCAAATCATGATCCATCGTTTTATTATTGTTTAGCGTACCATTCGATAATGGCACGGTCGAGGTATTAAAACGCATATCTTGGTCTAAATACAGATTCGTTGCGTTTTTTACGTCTGACGTCGCATTCGACAATGGCACGGTCGAGGTATTAAAAGCATTGCCTTGGTCTAAATACGGATTCGTTGCGTTTTTTACGTCTGACGTCGCATTCGAAAATGGCACGGTCGAGGTATTAAAAGCATTGCCTTGGTCTAAATACGGATTCGTTGCGTTTTTTACGTCTGACGTCGCATTCGAAAATGGCACGGTCGAGGTATTAAAAGCATTGCCTTGATCTAAATACGGATTCGTTGCGTTTTTTACGTCTGACGTCGCATTCGACAATGGCACGGTCGAAGTATTAAAGCCCTTATCTTGGTCTAAATACAGATTCGTTGCGTTATTTACGTCTGACGTCGCATTCGACGATGTCACAATCGAGTTATTAAAGGGATTCCCTTGGTTTAAATTCCGATTCGTTGCGTTATTTACGTCTAACGTCGCGTTTGACAATGAAGTATAAAAGCCCTCTCCTTGGCTTAAATTCTGATTTGTTGCGTTATTTACGTATGACGTCTTGTTCGACAATGGAACGGTCGAGGTATTAAATCCCTCCTTTTGGTCTAAATCTTGATCCGTTGCGTTATTTACGTCTAACGTCGCGTTCAACAATGGAACGGTCGAGGTATTAAAGCCCCCCTTTTGGTCTAAATCTTGATCCGTTGTGTTATTTCCGTCTGCCGTCCCGTTTGATAATGGGTCTGGCACGTCAGAGCGTCTGGGTTTGGTTTTTAACGCAGTCCTTCTCTGGTGATCGGAAGCTTGAACTTTGTTTTTCTTAATATGTGTTCGACTATCGAGAGTGGGATATCCGGCATGGCTTTGTTTAGTACCGGGCGGTTTCAAATTAGCTGAATGGTCCAATTTATTTTCTAAAGACAAATGCTTCGCCCCTGTAGAAAGAAGAGACAGAGAGAATGTTAGACATCTTATGATAAAACATGCTGCATCAGTGTTAAATATCTAGACCGGGTGTACGGAGAGGTAACTGATATAAGTAGGTTCACTTGGCATGGGCACGCATTGTGCTGGAAGATAACAACATAAAATGATTGATTGTCAAAAATAAAATAATCGTTGGATGTACTGAAATGTCATCCAGTATTTATTAGATTACTAGCTTGGGTGTACGGAGAGGTCACTGATATGAATAGGTTCAGTTGGCATGGACACGCACATGGCTGGAAGAAAACAAAATAAAATGATTGATTGTCAAAAATAAAATAATCGTTGGGTGTACTGAAATGTCATCCAGTATTTATTAGATTACTAGCTTGCGTTGCCAGCTCGCTATCGCTTCGAAAATTTCGCTACTCGAAATACTTGAAACCAAAGTGTTAAATAATAAACATTTCATTCAAAAGTTGGTTGTAAACCCGCATATTAACATTTTGGTAATTTTTACCATTTTAATGAAATCGCCAAAACATACACAGAAAGAGGAAATTAATTCGGTCTGTGTGTGCGTGTATGTGTATGTTTTCGTTATTTTTATTTATTAAAAACAATGAAACAAATGTGATGCTAACGGAAGGAAGCAGTCAGACATACTTTTCCCTTCCTCTATATGGCGTTGCTAACGGGAGAGAGAGGGAGAGGGAGTCAATCAGTCAACTTTTCCCCCTTTCAGAACTATGTCTTATGGCCCATGTATCTTTTCGTGGCCGTCGTGAAGCCACAACCTTTCTCTCTAGTTTAAATTACTTCCCTTAGCAAATATTTTTAAGAAAGATTTAATAATTTATCCTTTTTGTATTAAATTATTTTAATTAATTACTGCTAATATCGACAAAAATATTGCATATATATGGAATAAACAGAACGATTAAATTACGAATGAATAACACAAAAAATTAATTATGAACTGTTTAAAAAATAGTTATGCAAATTAGGCATGGAAAGAGTTTTTTGTGCCTTTCGTCTCTACGATATATATATATATATATATATATATATATATATATATATATAATATTTTTCAAATATTATGTTTTATTATTGATTTAAATGAGAGTAACCCGTTTTGATGGTAATATAGGAGGGATAAATAAATAAACAAAGCTTTCGCATTTATTCATTTAAATTAGGGGTTAATTGATATTTTTAAGACTTAAAATTAAGCAAAAAGGAATTTGAAAGCTATTTCGTCGAAGGGGTGTGAAAATACGGAAGTATCGGATGCAGGTATTTAAAGTAACAAAGGTATTTTTATTAGTATTACTTTCGGGCAGCTGAAGCGCTCTTTAACCTTGGTAGGCAGTCACTTAGAGATAAAAGAAACACTGGTCCCCATCACGTCACTGGGTTGGCGTTAGGACGGGCATCCGGCTTATAGAAATTTTGCCTGAACTAAAGAAATGACTTCCAAAAAAATTTAGGCTGAGTAATTTTAAGACCTGCCCCAAAATAAGTTAGTTCGGAAGAAAAAAAAACGATCTTACGTAGACATTTATACTTACTTATTCAGCAAGGGAGATAACTCAAATTTTGTTTTCGGGAAAACTAAAAATGGCGACCGATAGATAAAAATCGATTTTTAATGTTTAATTTAATAAATACTGGATGAATTTGCGTAATTTTTGGTGTACAGTCCTCTTTTCAGCTACCACGTAAGTACATAACAAAGTTTATACATTTCTTTAGCTCTTTGAGAGGCTTAACATGTCGTCGTGAATCTAAAGAAGCACCAATTTTCGAAATCAACATCGGCGTCCGAGTGGTTCTTTTATCCTCAGACAAGCAGGAAACAGGATCCACGGCGACAACAATACGGGTGTATAATAGTTTATACACGTAAGTAAAAATATAACATTCGGGCTGGATGCAAAAGGAAATTAGCTTTCTCATATAATCCCGAAAAAATCCGGGAGTTTGGCTAATATTTCTTTATGGAAGTCGTCCAAAACAAGGTATAAAGCTGTTTGGCGTAAGGATCTAAAAAAAACGCAGAGAAATTAAATTCCTCTTGACCTTAGTTTTTAATAGACCAAGGTTATTGTTGTAGACAAATAACCGTTTCAATAACATTAAAATTAAAAAAATGTTTATAGAAACACAAGATATTATGTATATTCTCTATATTGTTATATGCTGTACGAAAACTAAAAACTTAGCAGTTTCTGGAGATATTTTTGTCCCGATGTAGCGGATTTTCAAAATCTCTTGCCGCCGCCGTAATCGTTCTGATAGATAGATAGATAGATAGATAGATAGATAGATAGATAGATAGATAGATAGATAGATAGATAGATAGATAGATAGATAGATAGATACATACATACATACATACATACATACTTACATAGATCGATAGATAGATAGATGGATAGATACTTACATAGATAGATACATAGATACATACATACTTACTGCTAGGGGTCACAAAGATAACAACCACAAATTGTGACAGGTTAAAATATACAATGTATTTATATCATAGCAATACAGTAACGCCACTAAATGTGGTAGGAGATGACCGGATTCCTACCATGCGGTAAAACATGAATAGGAATGTCCTCAATATTTAACACCTACCCACTATAGGAGTATGTGACACAAGGTCGGAAAGTGGGATTTGAAAAGCCAGCGCCCGAGAACGTGAGCGCTTTAGCCATTAAAAATTGCCTGGACAGCCCCGTCGGCATTCCCCGGTAGGGGCGCCTCAGGCAGTAAGCTATCAACTTACTCCTCCCCAAAGAGGAGAGGCAAAGCCTGTGAGGGTGGACCTCCTAGAACTGCACAGGACAGACCCATAGACCGGCGGAATCATGCCCCGAAGGCCAAGACAACACCGGTCTATAGGGTGTAGTATCCATCGGAACAGATACCACACGTGGACACTCACATGATAGGAGTGTCATCTGTTTGAGTCTTTGCAACCATGGTATTTATTATAGATGGTTGCTTCCATTAGTTCTTCAATAGGGGTGATTTGTACCCCACAACAGTTATAGGTAAGAGGAAAACAGTCAGCAGGAAGAGAGTGACACAAGCCCGTAGTTTTTACAAAAAAAAAGCTACTGAAATAAGAAACTGTGTTATAACGAGGTACCTGAACAGTGAAGACCACTAGACCAACGAATCGAACGAGCTGGAACAAAGGAAGCAAGGAATAAATCAGGTAATTCTGAAGAACACATACCATAATAGTACTTATAAAAAAGACTGAGACTAGCAACATCACGTCTGTGTGTGAGAGAGAGGGTGCAGAGAAGAAGATTTACATGTCTTCTCCGTTCCTTTCATCTTTGTTTACGTCGTTCAATTATTATTCTTTTGTTCATTTATTCCTTCTTTCATTCGCACGTTCTTTCTTCTTTTAACTTGACGGGATTCCACGTCGACGCTAGACCAGCGCCGTTTATTCCGTATATATATATATATATATATATATATATATATATATATATATATATATATATATATATATATATATATATATATATTTGTGTTCACAACACAAACATGTGCTAATGAAAGCACAGTAACAAGTCAGAGAAAATATAATTCAGTAAAACATTTATTGTATGCAGAACTGACTATGAAATAACGTGCATTAAAACATATACAAAGTGAATGGAACAAAGGAAGCACGAAATAGATAAGACACTTCTGAAGAACACACGTCATTATAGTATTTATAGAAAAGACTGAGACTAGCAACATCACGTCTGTGTGTGTGAGCGAGAGAGAGAGAGAGAGAACGAGAGAGGGGGGATAGCGGATGTAGAGAAGAAGAAGAAGAAGAAGAAGAAGAAGAAGAAGAAGAAGAAGAAGAAGAAGAAGAAGAAGAAGAAAGGATGGGGGGGGGGGGCAATCAAATTACAGAGACGCTTCTGAACCTTATCAAGACCCCTCAAATGGGAGAGCAATTCACCAGTCGAAATATGACAACAGTACTCCATACATGGTCTGATCGTAGAATAATGTAAAATATGTGTAAAATGTCTTTTCTGAAAAGCAGAAACCGTCACGGAGATGGTATTAGAACGAATCAGTATTTGATTACCATTTGTATCCTGGCAACGTTTTGAAACTAATAAAAATGGCCATTCCGAAAAATTAAGTGGGTGTCTTCAATGCGATCCCAAAATGTAGAATCGCTTTGTTTGCGTTTCTTTGTAAGCGTTCAATTTTAATTTGACGAGATTAGTGTCGAGTTTAACGATGTCGTACGATTGAATTAAACAGTATGGTAAAGGAATGTCTCTTGAAAGAAGAAGCGAGAAAAGAGGGAGAGAGAGAGAGTGGGGGGATTGTCTGAATGGTTGGATTGTCTTCTGCCGTTGGGTGCGGGGTTAAGTATGGGGGTAGATTGAATAGAAGAAGAAGAAGAAGAAGAAGAAGAAGAAGAAGAAGAGGAAGAAGCAAATAAAAGAAGAAGAAGAAGAAGAAGAAGAAGAGGAAGAAGTAGAAGAAGAAGAAGAAGAAGAAGAAGAAGAAGAAGAAGAAGAAGAAGAAGAAGAAGAAGAAGAAGAAAAAAAGACGAAAAGAAGAAAAAGAAAAATAATATGAAAAAGAAAGAAAAAGAAATAGAGGAACAACACGCAAAAGAAGAAAAAAAGAAGAAAAAAGAAAAAAAGAAAAAAAGAAGATAAAGAAAAAGAAGACAAGTAAAGAAAAAAACGATAGAGAAAAAAGAAGAAATATAAGAAAACGGAGCAAGAAAAAAGGAAGAAGAAAAAGAAAAAAGAAAAAGAAGGAAAAAAGAATAAAAAAGAAAAAAAAGAAAAAGAAGAAGAAACGAAGAAAATAAAGAAGGTAAAGAAAAAGAAGACAAGTACAGATAATCGTTTTTTTCTGTACTTGTCTTCTAGGAAGAAAATATGAAAAAGAAGAAAATAAGAAAACGAAGGCAGAAAAAAGAAAAAGAAGAAAAAGCAGGAAAAGAAGAAACGAAGAAAATAAAGAAAAAACGAAAAAGAAGAAAAAAGAAAGAAAAAGAAAAAGAAAAAAAGAAGAAAAAGAAGAAACGAAGAAAATAAAGAAAAAACGAAAAAGAAGAAAAAAGAAAAAAAGAAAAAGAAAAAAAAAGAAAAAGAAGAAAGAAGAAAATAAAGAAAAAACGAAAAAGAAGAAAAAAGAAAAAAAAGAGAAAGAAAAAAAGCCGGAAAAGAAGAAACGAAGAAAATAAAGAAAAAACGAAAAAGAAGAAAAAAAAAGAAAAAGAAAAAAAGAAGAAAAAGAAGAAACGAAGAAAATAAAGAAAAAACGAAAAAGAAGAAAAAAGAAAAAAAAGAAAAAGAAAAAAAGAAGAAAAAGAAGAAACTAAGAAAATAAAGAAAAAACGAAAAAGAAGAAATATTAGAAAAAAGAATAAAAGATAAAAGAGGAAGAAAATAAGAAAACGAAGGCAGAAAAAAGAAAAAGAAGAAAAAGAAGAAACGAAGAAAATAAAGAAAAAACGAAAAAGAAGAAATATTAGAAAAAAGGAAAAAAAGAAGAAAAAGAAGAAACGAAGAAAATAAAAAAACACGAAAAAGAAGAAAAAAGAAAAAAAGAAGAAAAAGAAGAAAACAGAAAAAAGAAAGAAAAGAAGAAAAAGAAGAAACGAAAAAAATAAAGATAAAAAACGAAAAAGAAGAAAAAAGAAAAAAAGAAGAAAAAGAAAAAAAGAAAGAAAAGAAGAAAAAGAAGAAACGAAGAAAATAAAGAAAAAAACGAAAAAGAAGAAATATAAGAAAAAAGAAAAAAAGAAGAAAGAGGAAGAAAATATGAAAAAGAAGAAAACGAAGCAAGAAAAAGAAAAAAAAAGAAGAAAAAAAAAGGAGAAAAAATGAAGAAAAAAAACAGAAGAAGAAGAAGAAGAAGAAGAAGAAGAAGAAATTCATGGCTTCCGGAGACGCAGCTGTTCAATGACGTCCTAAAATACAAACTAATATTTAGTGTGTTTATTCAGACGTTATATTTAAAATTGCAGACAACACTTTCGGATTTAATGATGGTTTTTAACTGAGTAGCAAAAACTAAAGAAAAAAAAAGATGGCCGACATGAAAAAAAAGAGAAGAGAAATGTTAAAAAGAATAAAATTAAATATAAATAGCCAAGCTTAATGGAGGGTTTTAACTCCGTCGCACGTATGCGATTTTGAAGGAAATAACGATGTCGTAGGCGGAAGATAAAAAGAAAGGAAGAAGACGCAGAAATAAAAATGGAGTATCAAAAAAAAAAAAGGTGACCCCTAGCGGCCGTTTAGAATTCACCAGCCGCAATCAATAGACTCTCTCTCTCTCTGGTCATAATTTTTAAAAAGTCAAAATTATTTTCATGTCAAACTTTAGAATTAAAACTTGTTGGAATAAATGGTGATACTTCTATCGATCCTGACCCAATTTCCGTGAACTACCCGCTCGCTTACATGTTTACTGCTGCTGCTACTACTAGTATTACTCCTACTACTACTAGTAGTAGTATTTGTACTACTACTAGTATTACTACTAGTAGTAATATTACTACTACTAGTAATATTACTAATACTCGTAGTAGTAGTATTACTGCTACTACTACTACTACTACTACTAGTATTATTAGCACTACTAGTTGTATTATTACTACTACTAGTAGTAGTATTATCATTACTACTACTAGTATTAGTTGTAGTAGTATTATCATTACTACTACTACTACTACAACTAATACTAGTATTATTACTACTAATACTACTATTACTACTACTAGTATTACTACTACTACTACTAGTAATAGTATTACTACTAGCAGTATTAGTACTACTATTACTACTAGTATTATTACTACTAGTAGTAGTATTACTACTACTACTAGTATTATTACTACTAGTATTATTACTACTAGTATTATTACTACTACTACTACTAGTAGTAGTAGTAGTAATAATAATACTTTTATAATTACTACTAGTAGTATTAATAATAACTTGTAG
Source organism: Sepiola atlantica (assembly GCA_963556195.1). NCBI lineage: Eukaryota > Metazoa > Mollusca > Cephalopoda > Sepiida > Sepiolidae > Sepiola > Sepiola atlantica. The sequence continues at coordinate 40,830,533 of OY744554.1, forward strand.
CAGTAGTAGTAGTAGTAATACTACTACTACTCGTAGTAGTAATAATAATACTAGTAGTAGTAATAATAATACTAGTAGTAATACTATTAGTAGTAGTATTACTACTACCAGTATTATTACTACTACTAGTAGTAGTATTACTAATACTAGCATTACTACTACTACTACTAATAATAATAATATTACTACTACTAGTAATAGTATTACCATTACTAGTATTACTACTACTACTAATAATATTACTACTACTTCTAGTAGTATTACTATTACTATTATTATTACTAGTAGTAGTATTATAACTACTACTAGTAGTATTATTGCTACTACTACTACTGACTCCTCTATTTCCCCTCCGCCTACCACTTCTCGTCTCATTCACTTTTCACCGTCAAGCAGACACTGACCCCAACCTTTACGTTGTAGCTACTACTATAATTGCAACCCCTAATCCCCTCCTCCCACTACTTCTCGTCTCATTCCATTTTTACTGCAAACCTTCTAATTTTTCTTCTTTATTTACGTCATCCTATTATTGACGGTGTATATGTTTTGATCGACTCAAATGAAGTTGTGTGCTTTTAAATCTCTTACCGTCCGTGTGAGAGTTGCAGTTCATTTTCAGCGGACTCCAGCTGCCATCCCGGCCGTTGCAGATGGTCAGGTTGCTCAGATACGGGTTGTTTTTGCATACGTACTTGACCACCTTCGTTCCATTGTGTCCAGAAATATGCATCACCGTACCCGGGATCTCCTTGGGTGTGGCACATGGCACCGTGTCTGAGTTAAAAAGACAACAACAATAACAACAACAACAACAACGACAATAATAATAATAATAATAATAAGAAGAAGAAGAAGAAGAATATCGTAAGAGTAACAATAAGTAAATAAGGAATTGAAAAGAATAGGAATTGTATTAAGAATACTTAATTACAATAAGTTGGTCGCCATTACTGACTCTCTCTAGACAGACGTGCTAAGCGGTTCGCTAAGGGATAAGGTGTCGAATTCATAGTGATCTGACGAATCACCCCTGTCACTATGGGTTAATCCGGATCAGTGCATAACAAATAATAATAACAATAATAACAACAACAATAATAACAACAACAACAACAACAATAATAATAACAATAATAATAATAATAATAATAATAATAATAATAATAATAATAATAATAATAATAATAAATATAATTAGCGGGATCTCGTGGAAATTACACGGCCCATTCTATGTCAATCTGTATAATTTACTGTTTATAAGGAAAGAGTGTGCCAAGCATGTGCATGCAGTGTGACGATGTATGGAACTGAAACCTGGCCAATAAAGGTTGAGGACATGCGTTGCATGGAATGAAATGATATGAGAATGATACGATGGATATATATTGTAAGTTTTAAAAAAAGACTTAGATCTGATGACTTCAGAGGAAGATTAAATCTTAAAAGTATAGGGAGATAGATGTGTGCAGAACAGGGGGCTTTGTTGGTTTGGTCACATTGAAAGAATAGATGATAACTTGTGGCGTTGTTTCTTGGTTCAGTAGTGTATTTTAGACGACAGAAGCCTCTTTGGGGATTGCCAAGTACCACGCCAACAATTAATATATGAGTGATAGAATGTGGGTATAAATGTTATGAATGGCGAAGCAAGAAATATGGAGGATATTAAACTGCGGCTATGGAATTAATGGGTCACCAGTTAGCAAGTGCTAACTTAACACATTAACAGCGATTTTGTAAATTAAAAAATCAAGGAAAATATTTTTTCTTAAATTATGAAGAATCCATGAGCGATTGCTCTTTAACCACAATACCTTGAGTGGGGTGTATTCAATGGCTGACCGTTCAAACTTAAGTATATTTTACCTCCTCTCCAGGAGGCCAGATACAAGGTGTGAGTTTTTGATGAAAGTGTTTTTTTTTTGTGGAACGAACTCGGCACACCTAGGTCCTCAATCCGCGTCGTTAACCACTCAGCCACCGTGCAAACATTTATATAATTATAATTTTACATGAATATAAAATGCTACCTCATGTTTTTGTAGGTAATGTTTAGTGAATTATCCGACACGAGAGAAAAGGATTTGTATGTCTATATATTTGTTAGTGTGAGTATGCGTATATAAGTAAGAAGTGTGACACCGTGTATGTGTGGGCCTACCTTGTTCTGTTAGTGAGAGTGAGTGAGTGAGTGAGTGAGTAGGAATCTGTTTCTGCTGCCTGATTCGTTAGTGTGGCTACAGCTGCGCCCAAAATGAACAAACTGTACGTACGTTTTGAAGTGTTCCTTTCGTTTTCGCCTTCCCGGCCAAATCTACTTCCTCCCCTCGCCAGGAAGATATTGCACACGGTCGGTAGGTGGGGATAATACAGGGTAGCGCTCCTAAAGAAGGATCACTTTGCTCTATTAAAAATTGCCTTGGCAGCCTCGTCGGCATTCTCCGATCGGGGCGACTCAGACAGTTAGTAATAAATTAACTCCACTCCGATGAGGGGAGGCAAGGCCTGGGAGGGTGGACATCAAGGGATTAACCAAGGCTAATAACTCAGCCCGATAGATAAAAGGCCACTGAAAGGAGTCAGATTCTGCCAGACTGCTTGTTAAGAAGGTTCCTCAATTGTTATTTAGCAGTCAAGAGTTTCTAAACAACGGAAGTTGCGAAGAGAGTTATTCTGCGTTTATTGCGGTTTTTAATTTCACGTCGGCTTGCTATATTTTGGGTTTCAATCACGCGGGTCTCATTCTTATTGGTGGAAAATTATGATGTAGCGATTACGTGTGAAAGCTTTTACTTGGTTTTAGAAGTGAAAAGAATAGCGTATCTAAAAGAACCGGAGAAATAAAGAGAGTTACTCTTCAAGTGTTTTAGCGTTCTGTTCAAGCTCTAGGGTCAGTATATGTTGTGCAGTTGAAGTAGCAGGTCCGGTTCACTGGGGAACACCAAAGAAAAAGATGTGAAGAAGTGATAATAATCGAATAGAAAAAAGAGGGATAAATAAGACCTGGTCAGGGATAGAAATTTTGCCCTAATTTTAAAATAAAGGTTTTTCGAAATATTTAAAAGAAAAAATAATCTATACATTACAACTTAAAATGGAAACGAAAAACTTTTTTCCAAACAGAGTGTTCTCCCTTTAAGTGGGCCAATAATTATGATTTAATAATTAAAATTATGATCAAAAGTTGAAATAAATAGTTTTACAAATAGCTTTGGCAATTGATACTTACGGATGCATTTGAATTTTGATTTGCTCCATTGGCCATTTGATTGGCAAATGATCACCGTGGACGCCTTTTCAGTGTGGACTCCGTTTTCACAGTAGTAGGTGGCCGTAGCACCGATTGTAGTTTTGGTGAACAAGGACAATACCTTGGGGAACGTGGGAGGAAGACCGCAGTCGACTGGTCCCTTATGGGTAGAACTTTTGTCTTTGACATCGGGTTTTACCTCACTCAGGTCCCTCTTCTTTCTGACCAGTCGTTCTCCTTGTTCTATCAGGGAATAAAAATAAATAAATAAATAAATAAATAAATAAAGATTAAAAATAATTTTAATTAAAAAAAATTTTTAAATTAAAAATTTAAAATTTTTTAAAAATTAATTAAAAAATATAAATGAATTTAAAACATAAATAAATACATAAATAAATGAAATAACTATTTTTTTTAATAATAATAACATTTTTTTTTTAAATTAATTAAATTTTTTTTTTAAATTTTAAATTAAATTTTTTTTAAATAAATTAAAAAATATAAATAAATTTTAAACATAAATAAATACATAAATAAATAAAAACTATTTTTTTAATAATAATAACATTTTTTTTTAAATTAATTAAGAACATTTTTTTAATTTTAAATTAAAAATTTTTTTAAATAAATTAAAAAATATAAATAAATTTTAAACATAAATAAATACATAAATAAATAAAATAACTATTTTAAAAATAATAACATTTTTTTTTAATTAATTAAAAAAAATTTTTTATTTTAAATTAAATTTTTTTTAAAATAAATTAAAAAATATAAATAAATTTTAAACATAAATAAATAAATAAATAAATAAAAACTAATTTTTTTAATACTAATAAAAAATTTTAAAAATAAAATTAAATATAAAAAAAAATAATAATAATAATAAATGAAACTGTAAGTTCCACGGTTATGTGTTAATTCATTTATTCTCAGTTTTTATTATTCTTTCTTTTACTTGTGCGCTTATGATTTTCCGTTGACTATACGAGCAGGTCCCGTTGCCCGGCGCTGCCCTGGATGAATATAACAGAATGAATTAAACAGCCGACCGAACGCGAATAGGTCACATAGTATATTTTTATGTTTACACAAAAGGTTGGCTTTTAATAGTTAAAATTGTCCCAGTTTCCTAAAGATGTCTACTATATTTTTTACTTTGATGTATCCTTTGTTTATATCCCAAACCCCTCAGACTTAATTATAGCTTCTTAGTAATATTACCTGCACATACATAAGATGCTAAAAGGGTTATGTTTAAGATTAGGTGATTAATTGACTTAACATATGTAAGAGGAGGCAATACAAACCCCAAATTTACCGAAACGAAATTACCCCAGTTAAGAAAATACAATAACACCGAGCAATCTTTGACAGTCATTCAGCAGGTAAATCCAGCGAACGTTCTAGAAATTGCCAGATTGTAAAATGTTGTTATAAAGAATGTAAAGGCTGCAATACGTAGGTTTGTTTATGGAGCCGGCATTAGGATATACGACCTCTTCATCCCGTCGCAGCATCCCCGGGAAGGAGGATGCTAATTCTTACAAAGTGAAGGAGTGTGAGAAAATAGATCAAATGTCTCGAGGCAGCCATTTTGGTTGTCATTTTGATTCTGGTTTTATTCGCGCCAAACTAGAGTGCACTTTGACATTTTTGCTTTTTAGGAGAAAAAGATTTTCGGTTTGAGTTCGTTGTTGTTGTTGTTGTTGTGTGAAGAAGGAGGAGGAGAGGGAGGGGGAAGAGGAGGAGGAGGAAAAGAAGAAAAGGAAGAAGAAGAAGAAGAAGAGGAAGAAGAAGAAAGAAGAAGAAAAAAAGAAGAAAGAAAAAGACAAAAAAGTAGAAAAAGTAGAAGAAGAAGTAAGAAAAAGAAGAAAAAGAAGAAAGAAAAAGAAGAAAAAGAAAAAAAAGAAGATGAAGAAGATGAAGAAGATGAAGAAGAAGAAGAAGAAGAAAAAGAAAAAAAGAAGAAGAACGAGAAAGAAAAAAAGAAGAAACAGAAAAAATGAAGAAAGAAAAAGAAGAAAAAGAAGAAAAAGAAGAAGAAGAAGAAGAAAAAGAAAAGAAAAAAAAAAGAAGAACGAGAAAGAAAAAAAAAAGAAGAAAAAGAAAAAATGAAGAAAGAAAAAGAAGAAAAAGAAAGAAGAAGAAGAAGAAGAAGAAGAAGAAGAAGAAGAAGAAGAAGAAGAAGAAGAAGAAGAAGAAGAAGAAGAAAAAGAAAAAGAAATTTATTAAAAGCAAATGGAGGGTTGGAAAGAAAGATCAAAGGAAGATGGAGTAAAAATTGATGATGAAGGAAAAGAAAGAGGAAAGAGAAGAAACTGAAAAAGGAGGAGGAGAAGGAATAGAATGGTAGGAAAGATAGGAGGACTGAAGGAGGAGGAGGAGGGGGGCTAGGATAGATATGAGGAGCAGGAGGAGGATGAGAAAGCTAGAATTGATAGGAAGAGGAGGAGAAGACTAGACTTGATAGGAGGCGGAGGAGGCGGAGGAGGAGGAGGAGGCGAAAGCTAGAATTGATAGTAGAAGGAGGAGGAGAAGGTTAGACTTGATAGGAGAAGGAGGAGGAGGAAGAGGAGAAAACTAGAATTGATAGTAGGAGGAGAAAGCTAAGATAGATATGAGGAGGAGGAGAAGGCTAGAATAGATAGCAGGAGGAGGAGGAGAAGAAGGAGAAGGCTAGGATAGATAGAAAAAGGAAGAGGAGGAGAAAGCTAGGATTGGTAATAGGAGGAGAAGGAGGAGAAAGCAAGGATTGATAGGATGAAGAGAAGGAGAAGGAGGAGCAGAAGAAGGCTAGGATAGATATGAGGATGAGGAGTAGGCGGAGGAAGAGGGGAGGAGGAGGAAAGTTAAGAGTAATAAAAGAGTGGGAGGAGAAGAGAAGAAAGAACAAAGGAAAAGGGAGAAAAAGAAGAAGAAGAAGAAGAGAGAGAGAGAGAGAGAGAGAGAGAAGGAGAGGGGATGGGTAAACTGTATAAAATGTTCCAGATCTGCAAGTGTTTGCGAACCAGATATTCGTGCAGGTGGGAACAATCTTGAAAATGCAGATTTCTCATGCATCTTGAGAAAACATCTTGTGAAAACATCTTGTGAAAACATCTTGTGAAAAGATGCCATAACACATATTGAAAAGATGTGAAAAGATGTTGTCGTATTGTGAAATATTTTTTTGCAGAAAATGCATTTATACGAATTGAATCAAATATCAAATATTGAGAATGTTTTTTTTTCTCTCTCTGCATTGAATATAAATCAAATTGTAGATTAGAAAAGAATCTTTTCAATTTTTGTTGGGATTATGAATTTATTATGTGGTGTGTATGAAATGGATGGTTTTCTGTGGATGAAGGAAATAGGAGGAAGAAAGGAGGTTGAAGAAGAAGAAGATGGGGGGCTGGCGGAGGAGCGAGAAGAAGAAAACGGAGAAGCAGATGTGGAAGTGGGAGGTGGAAAAAGATGAAGAGATGAAATAAAAGAAGACGATCTTGAAGAAGAAGAAGAAGAAGAAGAAGAAGAAGAAGAAGAATGAGAGTGTGGGGATGAAGAAAACGAGAAGAAGAAGAAAACGAAGAAGAAGAAGAAGAAGAAGAAGAATGAAGAGAGATGGGAAAGAAAAAAGAAGAAAAAAAGAAATGATATGGCTGTGAAATAAAGAAGAAAAAGAAGAAGATAAAGAAGAAGAAGAAGAAGAAGAAGAAGAAGAAGAAGAATGAAGAAGAGAGGGGGATGGATGAAAAAGAAGAAAAAGAAGTGATAGGGAGGTGGAAAGAAGAAGAAGAAGAAGAAGAAGAGGAAGAAGAAGAAGAAGAAATATGAAAGAAGAAGAAGAAGAAGAAGAAGAAGAAGAAGAAGAAGAAATATAAGAAAAAAGAGGAGGAAAATGCGTAAGAAGAAAAAGAAGAAAAAAGAAAAAGAAGAGGGGAGAGGGTGGTATAGGAATACGAAGAGGAGGGGAGAAGAAGAAGAACAACAACAACAAGAAAAAAGAAAGGAAGGAATGATAAGAAAGAAATAGATGAAGAAGTAAAAGAGAAGAAAAACGAAAAGAAAAAGGGATAAATAAAAGAAGAAAGAAAAGAAGAAAAAAGAAGAAGAAGAAGGAGGAGAGGGAAAAAGAAAAAGAGAAAGAGGAAGAAGACGGCGAGGATGAGTAGAAGAAGAAAAATCTCTTATATAAAGGGCAGTTGTCTGTTTGTATGTTTGTTTGTTTGTATGTCCAGTATCTCCTCAAAAACTACCAGACGACATGTCAAAAAGTTGACATCTACAGGACCGCACAAATCCCGGATGTAAAATATCTAAAAATCGCGAAAATCGATTCACTCGCTGACAGTCAACCGGACAACTTTCCGACAAAAGGTAGCAGTTTTTTTCGTATTTTTCACGAAATTTCAACGTTAATATGTAGTAAATTCGAAAGAATCTAATGTATTTATGTACAAATCCGATAAAAATGCAGAGTCATTGTAAACATCCCATAATCCCTTGCCGGATGTACCCGGTCTTGCCCTAAATTGTGTCCGGTTGTATCAGATCATCCAATAACTTCTGTCCGGTTGCATCAATAACAACATAGGAATCCTACGTTAAGAGTGTGTAGTGAAACAAGGGTTGCTCAATCACATCCGCACCTGTCCCATAATCCCTTGCCGGATGTACCCGGTCTTGCTCTAAATTGTGTCCGGTTATATCAGGTCATCATGACGTCAGAGAGTGGCAGTTTTCCTTTCTGTGAATTTTTCCCTCTCACACTTTCTTTCTTAATTATTAATAGACGATAATGTTCCCCACCCCCTCCCCCCCTGTGGCCGTTCTGTTATCATGATAGGAATTACCTCCTCCTTTCAGGACAAATTGAGGGGGGGGTACGGTATTCGCCGGTGTGAGCATTACCTCCAACTTTTTTGAGAAGTGTAGGGGTAGGGTAGTATCGGTTCCGTTGTCATGATGCACTGATCCCATGCATTACCTCCTCCTTTTTTGAGAAGTGTAGATGTAGAATAGTATCGGTTCCGTTATCATGATGTGCTCATCCCATGAATTACCTCCTCCTTCTTTGAGAAGTGTAGGGGTAGGGTCGTATCGGTTCCGTTGTCATGATGCCCTCATCCCATGCATTACCTCCTCCTTTTTTGAGAAGTGTAGATGTAGAATAGTATCGGTTCCGTTGTCATGATGTGCTCATCCCATGCATTATCTCCTCCTTTTTTGAGAAGTGTTGAGGTAGGGTCGTATCGGTTCCGTTGTCATGATGCCCTCATCCCATGCATTATCTCCTCCTTTTTTGAGAAGTGTTGAGGTAGGGTCGTATCGGTTCCGTTGTCATGATGCCCTCATCCCATGCATTATCTCCTCCTTTTTTGAGAAGTGTATCGGTAGGGTCGTATCGGTTCCGTTGTCATGATGCACTGATTCCATGCATTACCTCCTCCTTTTTTGAGAAGTGTAGAGGTAGGGTATGTGTGGGTACCCTGCGACCTGACGAAGTATGTGTGGGTACCCTGCGACCCCACGAAGTATGTGTGGGTACACTGCGACCGCACGAAGTATGTGTGGGTACCCTGCGACCGCACGAAGTATGTGTAGGTACCCTGCGACCGGACGAAGTATGTGTGGGTACCCTGCGACCGGACGATGTATGTGTGAGTACCCTGCGACCGCACAAAGTATGTGTGGGTACCCTGCGACCGCACGAATATGTGTGGGTACCCTGCGACCGCACGAAGTATTTGTGGGTACCCTGCGACCGGACGATGTATGTGTGGGTACCCTGCGACCGCACGAAGTATGTGTGGGTACCCTGCGACCGGACGAAGTATGTATAGGTACCCTGCGACCGCACGAGATATGTGTGGGTACCCTGCGACCGCACGAAGTATGTATAGGTACCCTGCGACCGGACGAAGTATGTGTAGGTACCCTGCGACCGCACGAAGTATGTGTGGGTACCCTGCGACCGCACGAAGTATTTGTGGGTACCCTGCGACCGCACGAAGTATGTGTGGGTACCCTGCGACCGGACGATGTATGTGTGGGTACCCTGCGACCGCACGAAGTATGTGTGGGTACCCTGCGACCGGACGAAGTATGTATAGGTACCCTGCGACCGCACGAAGTATGTGTGGGTACCCTGCGACCGCACGAAGTATGTGTGGGTACCCTGCGACCGCACGAAGTATGTGTGGGTACCCTGCGACCGGACGAAGTATGTGTGGGTACCCTGCGACCGCACGAAGTATGTGTGGGTACCCTGCGACCGGACGAAGTATGTATAGGTACCCTGCGACCGCACGAAGTATGTGTGGGTACCCTGCGACCGGACGAAGTATGTATAGGTACCCTGCGACCGGACGATGTATGTGTGGGTACCCTGCGACCGCACGAAGTATGTGTGGGTACCCTGCGACCGGACGAAGTATGTATAGGTACCCTGCGACCGCACGAAGTATGTGTGAGTACCCTGCGACCGGACGAAGTATGTATAGGTACCCTGCGACCGCACGAAGTATGTGTGGGTACCCTGCTGCCTGACGAAGTATGTGTGGGTACCCTGCGACCGCACGAAGTATGTGTGGGTACCCTGCGACCGCACGAAGTATGTGTGGGTACCCTGCGACCGGACGAAGTATGTATAGGTACCCTGCGACGGCACGAAGTATGTGTGGGTACCCTGCGACCGGACGAAGTATGTGTGGGTACCCTGCGATCGCACGAAGTATGTGTGGGTACCCTGTGACCGCACGAAGTATGTATAGGTACCCTGCGACCGGACGAAGTATGTATAGGTACCCTGCGACCGGACGATGTATGTGTGGGTACCCTGCGACCGCACGAAGTATGTGTGGGTACCCTGCGACCGGACGAAGTATGTATAGGTACCCTGCGACCGCACGAAGTATGTGTGGGTACCCTGCGACCGGACGAAGTATGTATAGGTACCCTGCGACCGCACGAAGTATGTGTGGGTACCCTGCTGCCTGACGAAGTATGTGTGGGTACCCTGCGACCGCACGAAGTATGTGTGGGTACCCTGCGACCGGACGAAGTATGAATAGGTACCCTGCGACGGCACGAAGTATGTGTGGGTACCCTGCGACCGGACGAAGTATGTGTGGGTACCCTGCGATCGCACGAAGTATGTGTGGGTACCCTGTGACCGCACGAAGTATGTATAGGTACCCTGCGACCGCACGAAGTATGTGTGGGTACCCTGCGACCGGACGAAGTATGTGTGGGTACCCTGCGACCGCACGAAGTATTTGTGGGTACCCTGCGACCGCACGAATTATGTGTGGGTACCCTGCGACCGGACGAAGTATTTGTGGGTACCCTGCGACCGGACGATGTATGTGTGGGTACCCTGCGACCGCACGAAGTATGTGTGGGCACCCTGCGACCGCACGAAGTATGTATAGGTACCCTGCGACCACACGAAGTATGTGTGGGTACCCTGCGACCGGACGAAGTATGTGTGGGTACCCTGCGACGGCACGAAGTATGTGTGGGTACCCTGCGACCGGACGAAGTATGTGTGGGTACCCTGCGATCGCACGAAGTATGTGTGGGTACCCTGTGACCGCACGAAGTATGTATAGGTACCCTGCGACCGGACGAAGTATGTATAGGTACCCTGCGACCGGACGATGTATGTGTAGGTACCCTGCGACCGCACGAAGTATGTGTGGGTACCCTGCGACCGGACGAAGTATGTATAGATACCCTGCGACCGCACGAAGTATGTATAGGTACCCTGCGACCGCACGAAGTATGTATAGGTACCCTGCGACCGCATGAAATATGTGTGGGTACCCTGCGACCGCACGAAATATTTGTGGGTAGCCTGCGACCGCACGAAGTATGTGTGGGTACCCTGCGACCGCACGAAATATGTGTGGGTACCCTGCTGCCTGACGAAGTATGTGTGGGTACCCTGCGACCGCACGAAGTATTTGTGGGTACCCTGCGACCGCACGAATATGTGTGGGTACCCTGCGACCGTACGAAGTATGTGTGGGTACCCTGCGACCGCACGAAGTATGTGTGGGTACCCTGCGACCGCACGAAGTATGTGTGGGTACCCTGCGACCGCACGAAGTATGTGTGGGTACCCTGCGACCGCACGAACTATGTGTGGGTACCCTGCGACCGGACGAAGTATGTGTGGGTACCCTGCGACCGGACGAAGTATGTGTGGGTACCCTGCGATCGCACGAAGTATGTGTGGGTACCCTGTGACCGAACGAAATATGTGTGGGTACCCTGCGACCGCACGAAGTATGTGTGGGTACCCTGCGACCGCACGAAGTATGTATAGGTACCCTGCGACCGCATGAAATATGTGTGGGTACCCTGCGACCGCACGAAATATTTGTGGGTACCCTGCGACCGCACGAATATGTGTGGGTACCCTGCGACCGTACGAAGTATGTGTGGGTACCCTGCGACCGGACGAAGTATGTGTGGGTACCCTGCGACCGCACGAAGTATGTGTGGGTACCCTGCGACCGCACGAAGTATGTGTGGGTACCCTGCGACCGCACGAACTATGTGTGGGTACACTGACGTCAGAGAGTGGCAGGAAGAAATTCACTCACACTACAACCATTTTTTTCTTTCTTTCTTTTTTCCCGCTCACTCCCACACTTTCTTTCTTAATTATTAATAGACGCTAATATTCCCCCCCCCCCTCCCTATGGCCGTTCTGTTATCATGATAGGCATTCCCTCCTCCTTTCGGGGGGGTGTCGGCATTCGCCGGTGTGAGCGCTTCAGGTGAAATTTGGGGGAGGGGGGGTGTCGGCATTCGCCGGTGTGAGCGCCTCAGGCCAAATCTGGCGAGGGGGAATGTCGGCATTCGGCGGCTCAGGCCAATCTGGGGAGGGGAGGAGGGAAATGTCGGCATTCGGCGGTATGAGCGATCGCCTGTGGGGCGCCTCAGGCGAAATTTGGGGATGAGGCGTATTGGCATACGCCGGTGAGGCAGGCGAAATTTGGGGGAGGGGGAGTGTCGGTATTCGCCGGTGTCAGCGCCTCAGGCGAAATTTGGGGGGAGTCGTCGGTGAGACAGATCCCGACCTTGGGGTATATCAACCGGTACTTTAGGGGAGAGGAAGTGAGTTAAAGGAAAAGGGATTAGAAAATAAAATGATAATCTGATTTTTGATTCGACAGTGTAAGATCGACACCTATCGGATAGGACTAGATATACACTTGATCTCAAGGCAATAATGCCGAGAACAGATACTACACTTTGATCTTAGCCAAAAGGCCAAGAAACATCCGAAATTCAAAAATTTAATGTGATTTACGGGACTATTTATAATCAATCTACACCTGAACAGCGGTCTATCCACTAGACACTGTTCAAATTACATTAATAAATTAACGAGTAATAATAACTATGATTTTCTTTGAACAAACATTGTATAATACTATTTAACAAGTTCTTAAATGAGTTTTGATGAGCAACAATGAATTTTAGACTCCCTAGGCCGTTTTTCTCTAATTTTGTTTAGTGTAGTATCTGTTTTGATTATGCACTCCATAATCGTCTTGGCTTCATTCCGCCGGTCTATGGAAAAACGATTCACTCGCTGACAGTCAACCGGACCACTTTCCGACAAAAGGTAGCAGTTTTTTCATATTTTACACCACTTTTTAAACGTTAATATGTAGTAAATTCGAAATAATCTAATGTATTTATGTACTAATCCGATAAAAATGCAGAGTCACTGTAAACATCCCATAATCCCTTGCCGGATGTACCCGGTCTTGCCCGACATTCAGCCCGGTTGTATCAGATCATCCAATAACTTCTGTCCGGATAAATCAATAACAACATAGGAATCCTACGTTATAAGTGTGTAGTAAAACAAGGGTTGCTCAATCACATCCGCACCTGTCCCATAATCCCTTGCCGGATGTACCCGGTCTTGCTCTAAATTGTGTCCGGTTATATCAGGTCATAGTACTCGGCGTTGTCCGGGAAAAAAGTGCTCAATATCCTAGATAGAGCTACTGTAGAGATAGGTTTGGATAATATTTTAACAGCATCTACGCTGAAAAGGATGGGGGAATCGATAAGAGTTATTTCAGTAGTGCTCAGGAGGCCTCTTTGATTTTCAAAGTACTCGGCGTTGTCCGGGAAAAAAGTGCTCAATGTCCTAGATAGACCTACTGTAGTGATAGGTTTGCATAATATCTTAACAGCATCTACGCTGAAAAGGATGGGGGGATCGATAAGAGTTATTTCAGTAGTGCTCAGGAGGCCTCTTTGATTTTCAAATACTCGGCGTTGTCCGGGAGAAAAGTGCTCAATGTCCTAGATAGAGCTACTGTAGTGATAGGTTTGGAAAATATTTTAAAGCCATCTTCGTTCCCCTTTGGACTATTTGGCAGATCAAAAGGAGGGATACCTAAGTGATTTCAGTAGTCCTCAGGAGGCCTCCTTTGTTATCAAAGTACTCAGCGTTGTCCGGGAGAAAAGCGCTCAATGTCCTAGATAGAGCTACTGTAGTGATAGGTTTGGAAAATATTTTAACGCTATCTTCGTTCCCCTTTGGACTATTTGGCAGATCAGAAGGAGAGAGGATACCTATGTGATTTCAGTAGTGCTCAGGAGGCCTCCTTGATTATCAAAGTACTCGGCGTTGTCCGGGAGAAAAGTGCTCAATATCCTAGATAGAGCTACTGTAGTGATAGGTTTGGAAAATATTTTAACGCCATCTTCGTTCTCCTTTGGACTATTTCGCAGATCAGAAGGAGAGAGGATACCTAAGTGATTTCAGTAGTCCTCAGGACGCCTCCTTGATTATCAAAGTACTCGGCGTTGTCCGGGAGAAAAGTGCTCAATGTCCTAGATAGAGCTACTGTAGTGATAGGTTTAGATAATATTTTAACAGCATCTACGCTGAAAAGGATGGGGGAATCGATAAGAGTTATTTCAGTAGTGCTCAGGAGGCGTCTTTGATTTTCAAATACTCGGCGTTGTCCGGGAGGAAAGTGCTGCATGTCCTTAATAGAGATACTGTAGTGATAGGTTAGGATAATATTTTAACAGCATCTACACTGAAAAGGATGGGGGAATCGATATAAGTTATTACAGTAGTTCTCACGAGGCGTCTTTGATTATCAAAGTACTCGGCATTGTCCGGGAGAAAAGTGCTCAATATCCTAGATAGAGCTACTGTAGTGATAGGTTTGGAAAATATTTTAACGCCATCTTCGTTCCCCTTTGGACTATTTGGCAGATCAGAAGGAGAGTGGATACCTAAGTGATTTCAGTAGTGCTCAGGAGGCCTCCTTGATTTTCAAAGTACTCGGCGTTGTCTGGAAGAGAAAATTGCTGAATGTCCTAGATAGAGCTACTGTAGTGATAGGTTAGGATAATATTTTAACAGCATCTACGCTGAAAAGGATGGGGGAATCGATAAGAGTTATTTCAGTAGTGCTCAGGAGGCGTCTTTGATTTTCAAATACTCGGCGTTGTCCGGGAGAAAAGCGCTCAATGTCCTTAATAGAGATACTGTAGTGATAGGTTTTGAAAATATTTTAACGCTATCTTCGTTCCCCTTTGGACTATTTGGCAGATCAGAAGGAGAGGGGATACCTAAGTGATTTCAGTAGTTCTCAGGAGGCCTCTTTGATTTTCAAAGTACTCGGCGTTGTCCGGGAGAAAATTGCTCAATGTCCTAGATAGAGCTACTGTAGTGATAGGTTTGGATAATATTTTAACAGCATCTACGCTGAAAAGGATGGGGGAATCGATATAAGTTATTACAGTAGTTCTCAGGAGGCGTCTTTGATAATCAAAGTACTCGGCGTTGTCCGGGAGAAAAGTGCTCAATATCCTAGATAGAGCTACTGTAGTGATAGGTTTGGAAAATATTTTAACGCCATCTTCGTTCCCCTTTGGACTATTTCGCAGATCAGAAGGAGAGAGGATACCTAAGTGATTTCAGTAGTGCTCAGGAGGCCTCCTTGATTATCAAAGTACTCGGCGTTGTCCGGGAGAAAAGTGCTCAATATCCTAGATAGAGCTACTGTAGTGATAGGTTTGGAAAATATTTTAACGCCATCTTCGTTCCCCTTTGGACTATTTGGCAGATCAGAAGGAGAGAGGATACCTAAGTGATTTCAGTAGTGCTCAGGAGGCCTCCTTGATTTTCAAAGTACTCGGCGTTGTCCGGGAGAAAATTGCTGAATGTCCTAGATAGAGCTACTGTAGTGATTGGTTAGGATAATATTTTAACAGCATCTACGCTGAAAAGGATGGGGGAATCGATAAGAGTTATTTAAGGAGTGCTCATGAGGCCTCCTTGATTTAAAAATTACTCGATTTTGTCCGGGAGAAAAGTGCTCAATATCCTAGATAGAGCTACTGTAGTGATAGGTTTTGAAAATATTTTAACGCTATCTTCGTTCCCCTTTGGACTATTTATCAGATCAAAAGGAGGGATACCTAAGTGATTTCAATAGTGCTCAGTAGGCCTCCTTGATTTTCAAAGTATTTGGCGTTGTCCGGGAGAAAAGTGTTCAATGTCCTTGATCGAGCTACTGTAGTGATAGGTTTGGATAATATTTTAACAGCATCTACGCTGAAAAGGATGGGGGAATCGATAAGAGTGATTTCAGTAGTGCTCAGGAGGCCTCCTTGATTTTCAAAGTACTCGGCGTTGTCCGGGAGAAAAGTGCTCAATATCCTAGATAGAGCTACTGTAGTGATAGGTTTGGAAAATATTTTAATGCCATCTTCGTTTCCCTTTGGACTATTTGGCAGATCAGAAGGAGAGAGGATACCTAAGTTATTTCAGTAGTGCTCATGAGGCCTCTTTTATTTTTAAAGTACTCGGCGTTGTCCGGGAGAAAATTGTTCAATGTCCTAGATAGAGCTACTGTAGTGATAGGTTTGGATAATATTTTAAGAGCATCTATGCTGAAAACCTATTTAGCATTCGCACCGCGACAGCAATAGGTACGTATTTAGCATTCAGCGGTGGCGATAGGAAGTATATAGCATGTGCACATGGGAGTATAAAAAAAATTGGGGGGGAGGCAAAACATTTATTTTGTCTTTTATCTTTTTCATTGAAAATATTTATGTGTATGGGGGAGAATGAAAAAAAAAAATTTTCGGGGGAGGGGGCTAAAAAATTTTTTTTTTTTTCTTTTTTAAAATAAAAATATTTCTATGTATGGGGGAACATAAAATTTTTGAGGTGTAAGGGGGTCAAAAATTTTTCTTTTTTTTTTCCTTTAAATTAAAAATATTTCTAAGTATGTGGGAGGATAGAAAAAAAATTTTCTTGTGGGGACGCAAAAAAATGTATTTTTTTCTGTTTGTAACTAAAAATATTTATATTTATGATAGTGACAATACATAAATGAACACTATTTTGTTTTTCTAACACGACAGGGCCGAATAAATATAAGTTCTTACGTATGCGAACTGGGCTGGAGATTGGTACATATATAGTATGTGTACCCTTGCAGAGATAGGTAAGTATGTAGTATGCGCACCAGAGCCGCGATAGGTACGGATATAGTATGCACACCGGGTCGGCGATAGGTTTATATATAGTATGTGTACCGGGGTGGCAATAGGTACTATATAGTAGTGCATAGGGGTGGCTATAGCTACGTATTTAGCATTCGCACCGGGGTTGCGATAGGTATGTATTCAGCAATCGCACCGGGGTGGCGATATGTACATATTTAGTATTCGCACTGGGGCAGTGATAGGTACATATGGTGTATGAACACCTGGGCGGCAATATGTACGTATTTAGCATTCATCCCTGGGCGGAGATAGGTACTTATTTAGCATTCAGCGGTGGCGATAGGTACGTATATAGCATGTGCACATGGGCGGCAATAAGTACGTAATAGGTATGTATTATGCATGCGCACTGGGGCAGCGATCGGTTCATATATAGCACGCGCACCGGGGCGGCGAAAGGTACGTATTTAGCATTCACACCGGGGCGGCGATAGGTATGTATTTAGCATTCACACCGGTGCGGCGATAGGTATGTATTTAGCATTCACACCGGGGCGGCGATAGGTATGTATTTAGCATTCGCACCGGGGCGGCGATAGGTATGTATTTAGCATTCGCACCGGGGCGGCGACAGGTATGTATTTAGCATTCGCACCGGGGCGGCGATAGGTATGTATTTAGCATTCGCACCGGGGTGGCGATATGTACGTATTTAGCTTCCGCACCGGGGCGGCGATAGGTACGTATTTAGAATTCACACAGGAGCGGCGATAGGTACGTATTTAGAAATCACACTAGGGCGGCGATATGTATGTATTTAGCATTCGTACCGGGGCGGCGATATGTACGTATTTAGCTTCCACACCGGGGCGGCGATAGGTACGTATTCAGAATTCAGGGGTGGCGATAGCTACGTATATAGCATGTACACATGGGCAGCAATAAGTACGTACATAGCATGCGCACCGGGGCGGCGATCAGTACATATATAGCACGTGCACCGGGGCGGCAATAGGTACGTATATAGCACGTGCACCAGAACGGCAAAAGGTATGTATTTCGCATTCGCACCAGGGTGTTGATAGGTACGTATTTAGCATTCGCACCGAGGCGGCTATAGGTACGTATTTAGCATTCACACCAGGGCGGCTATAGGTACGTATTTAGCATACGCATCGGGCCGGCTATGGTACGTATTTAGCATTCGCACCAAAGTGGTGATAGGTACGTATTTAGAAATTCGCACCAATGCGGCAATATGTACATATTAATTATTCCCACTAGGGCAGCGATAGGTACTTATGTAGCATGCACACCGGGGCGGCGATAGGTACTATTTAGCATTCGCACCGGGGCGGCGATAGGTACTTAAATAGTATCTGAACTGGGGCGGCGATAGGTACGTATATAGTATGTGCACTGGGGCGGCGATAGGTACGTATATAGTATGCGCACCGGGGTGATGATAGATACGTATATAGCATGAACACCGGGGTGGAGATAAGTACCTATATAGAAGGCGCAGATAGAGGTGTTACTTTTTATAGAAATATATCATACTATTGCCCTGGGCAACGTAGGAGAAATTGTGGGGAAAGAACAGCTTTCGCAAAAGGCAAAATTAGAAAGTAGCGGTGAAATGCGGCGACCAGGGAAGAGAAAGGTAGAAAGATAAAGAGACGGCTATAGAGAAGGGGGGGGGGGAGAAATAGAAGTTTGTATATAAAGATGTTACACACACGATTTTTCTTCAATTATATGTTTTAATGACCCCGAGCAACGCCGGGTAGCCCCGCTAGTAGAAGATGAAGAACAAAAGAGAAAACTAAAAAAAAGAAGAAAAAGAGAAAGTATAGAAAGAAGAAGACGAAAAAGAAGAGGAGAAGGAGAAGGAGGAGCAGGAAGAGGAGGAGGAGGGGGAACTCCTTTCTTTTTCTTCCTTTCTATATTTTCTTCTCCCTCTCATTGTTCCCTCTCATTCTTCATACCTACATCCATCCAGTTTGCCCTCCCTTCCTCTTTTCTTTTTGTACTCCCCCCTCCTTTTCCTTCCCATTATTCACTCTTCATGTCCCCCTTTTCCACATACCTCCCTATTCTTTCTCCCTCCTTTTTTTTTTATTTTCTCCTGTCTTTTCACCCGTCCTTCCTTCTTTTTGGTTATAGCTTTTTTTGTTCAAAACATGAACATCACAATTACTTACCAGTCTCAGTCTCCGCTGCTTCTTTTCTTTCTTCTTTTACATCTTCTTCTTCTTTTTGAGGTCGAAGCTCTCTATTCCTGATTCTATGAATAAATTGCGCTGAAAAGAAACGAAAAAAAAAAACACGATTATCAAAGATAGATCAACGCAAAATTGGAAGGTGACGGTGGCTAAGTGGTTAATGACACGGACTGACAACCTGGGTGTTCCGAGTTCGAATCCAGTTCGTTCCGCAGGTACACGCTCATTTACAATGTTGCCAACCATCACGTGGCCCCTCCTGTTAGTACCCGATGTATTTCTAGAAATAATTTTAATTATAAAAAATACATCTGGGAAACCAATGACAGCAATAGAATCCTCGGATTCATACGACATGAATGGATGAACGCAAAATTTTTTTTTTTTTTAACATAGTTCACCCCAAACAAGGCAGGCCGCCACTGTAGACGTAAGGGGCTACTGAGAAAAAAGAAAAGGGGAGAAGGTAGGAGGTGGTCAACCTAGATTGGGATCAGCGCAGCGAGGTGTCTGTTTACATTAGTTTTAAACTTCTGCATGTCTGTACTGTTGGGGAAACAGGGGGCAGGGAGGGAGTTCCAGAGGCCAGCAGTACGAGGAAAGAAGCTATTTGAGTAGAAGGCTCTCCGACATCTGGGGACCTCCACAGTGAATGAATGAGATTTAGTTGATTGTCTAATTATATTAAGTAATTGCCCAGTAATACCGTATGATCGTATTTTCAGGAGGAGCCCTTTATGCCATACCTTGTCAAAGGCCTTGGATATATCAAGCGCTACTGCCCTAGCTTCACCTGCCTTGTCGAGTGTATGATACATGCGTTCAGAGATGACCGTTAGGATGTCTGCAGTAGATCGTGCTTGTCTAAATCCATACTGGCGGTCAGAAAGAAGTTTAGCATTAACTGAGTGTCGTACTATTGCTAGATTGATTGAACGAATCAGGTTCTGAATAAATGGTCGGAAATTATTTAAAGGATCCTACAACCGTGCTTTATCAGAAACCTTCTATTAGTGCGACCCAGAAAACAGCAATTCCTCTACCTTTGTCAGAAACATCACTAATCTTATTGTTACACAGGCCGTTCTAACAGAAGAGAAACTATACCGGTTCTCACTATAAATAGTTCGAGTAGACAATCACTAAGGAAGAAAAAGGGCAGTATTGTAACTGTCTAGCCGAGTGCCAGTCAGTTTCCTTACCTTTGTACCTTTTATGTTAATACACTTGTTATCTTAACCCAACCTCGATTTGACTTCTTCTTTTTACTGTTGGACTACTTCACGACACTTATGTTAAGATTAAAAGAGAAAATAGGGAGAAGGAAGATTTATGAGTTTCGGAAAGTGAACCCAACGTCTACTTTCTGCTCTCTTTTCTGTTAACAATAACAAAAAAGAAGATAGAAAATGAACTACTGTTATGTGTTATCTATGCAACAAAACTACAACTGTTTATATAATGAGCCGCCGTCCGGATAATTTGCTGGAATTAAAGCATTGTTCCAGTGTTGTGCTACACATGTACTTATTGCAAATACTTCAGTCTTTTCCTGTTCGAGGGCTGTGCACTCGACCCTTTCTATTTTTACTTCATAATTACATAATACCGGAAAATAATCTTTCGTTCTGGAGTTTGAACATATTTTTCTAAAAATGTATTTTTTTTCCTTTCCTGCTTTGTATAATGTAGATTATTCGGACTAATCTTCTCATCTTGGATGTTATTCTCACAACGTTTCGGCCGATGTGACCTCCAACATTCTTCAGATGTGCCTCGTCGAGCTTGGGAATCTTTGTAGTATTTAGATTATTCGGACTACTGTTCTAATCCTGGATAACTAATGCAATGTAAACTAAACCAAGCAGACACTGCCCTCGAGTGTCGTAAGTCTCTCTGTACAGGGTTTGTCAGGACAACCTGGCATAAGGATACTCCCTCCTACAAGTAATCTCTGACCAAATATTAAAAATAACATAGTATTCGAAGCCCAAATAAGATCTTTTCTGTATGGCTACCACACACTAGCTTATACGAGAAACAAACGTTGCACCTTTTCCAAGTGATGTTTCCTCAAGTGACAACACTTAGCTGGATACTCCACCAGACTAGATGAATTCTTGTCCTGGAATCCGGTAAGACTAAGAGACCACAAGAAAGATATACTATAACATAGTTAACTGATCAATTAGGGAGAGGAAAGTTAATATTCTTAATTAAGTTAATATATATATATATATATATATATATATATATATATATATATATATATATATATATATATATATATATATATATATATATGTACGTATTAATAATTTAATATTTATTCATAAATATTATACTAAGCCCCTTTAAGAAATTAAAGTTGAGCGCTCTCGGGGATTTTAAAAATAGACTGTCAAAAAGCTCTAATGCAAAGTTCCGAATACGTTTGTAGAACACTCTCGATTAGTCTTCTATCTGTGCCCGCTTCTAGGTACATGTAAATCTTAATTTCCCTTAATTACGTGACAGTTTCCGTTGGCCGAGTGGATATGGTGACTGCTGTGAACCAGGTTCGCGCCTCCCGACCGTCTGAAATTGTTACTTTCCTGCACTGATGAGAGTAATAAGCTTGAAACGCTAGCGTCTGTAGGTTTTAATATTTATTTATATATATATATATATATATATATATATATATATATATATATATATATATATATATACGAAAGTTCATTTTTACGCATAAACTTAAAGAAAGAGGCAAAATGCCTTAAGAAACTATTTGTTATATGCAAATATTTTTAATTAAAATTACAATCATTTGTTCTTTTTCATCTTGACCTTTTTTTTAATAATAGATGAAAAATAATTATTTTAATAAAAAAAAAATGTTCATCTAGCACATTGTTCCTGAAGGCATTTTGCCTTTTTCTTTAATATACAGGGTGATTCATAAGTCACTTAGCTATTCATTTTTGAAATTCTAAAGTTAAAAAATACGGTAATACAAAACAGAAAGTTTATTCAACAAATTCATTTATGGGAGTTTAAAATTACAGCAAATTTCCAAAATTTCCACTTTCGTTCTGCATGCATAGCTCTATTCTTTTTTGCAAGGAATTTACGACTCTTTGTAGCATATTTGATTGATTATGAAATAAATATATATAGAAACAAATATATAAACGAACAAATTTAAAATAACAAATAGTAGTAATTCGAGAGTAAGATAACAATTATCTAAAGTTCATAGTATGTTTGTGCTTCATATGGTAATCAGTTTAAATAGCTAAGTGAAGTAACTTATGAATCACCCTGTATATGTGTGTAAGTATGTGTGTGGGTCTGTGTATGGGTGTGTGTGGGGGGGGGGGTGAAAAAGACAAACGAAAAACAGATTTAAATACAGGAAAAAACAAGAAACGAGAGATTTCCCCGGTTTCGTTTGTATCAACGAACATCTTCATAAAAAGTGAACATTTGAAAATTTTTATTTCG
>OY744554.1:40857999-40925499 GCA_963556195.1 Sepiola atlantica
AGAACCTGGCAGCACTAGAAACAGTTCCGAAGAACCTGGAAGCACTAGGAACAGTTTCGAAAGAACCTGGAAGCACTAGGAACAGTTTCGAAAGAACCTGGAAGCACTAGGAACAGTTTCGAAATAACCTGGAAGCACTAGGAACAGTTTCGAAATAACCTGGAAGCACTAGGAACAGTTTCGAAAGAACCTGGAAGCACTAGGAACAGTTTCGAAAGAACCTGGAAGCACTAGGAACAGTTTCGAAAGAACCTGGAAGCACTAGGAACAGTTTCGAAATAACCTGGAAGCACTAGGAACAGTTTCGAAAGAACCTGGAAGCACTAGGAACAGTTTCGAAAGAACCTGGAAGCACTAGGAACAGTTTCGAAATAACCTGGAAGCACTAGGAACAGTTTCGAAATAACCTGGAAGCACTAGAAACAGTTCCGAAGAACCTGGAAGCACTAGGAACAGTTTCGAAATAACCTGGAAGCACTAGGAACAGTTTCGAAATAACCTGGAAGCACTAGGAACAGTTTCGAAATAACCTGGAAGCACTAGGAACAGTTTCGAAAGAACCTGGAAGCACTAGGAACAGTTTCGAAAGAACCTGGAAGCACTAGAAACAGTTCCGAAGAACCTGGAAGCACTAGGAACAGTTTCGAAATAACCTGGAAGCACTAGGAACAGTTTCGAAAGAACCTGGAAGAACTAGGAACAGTTTCAAAAGAACCTGGAAGCACTAGGAACAGTTTCGAAAGAACCTGGAAGCACTAGGAACAGTTTCGAAAGAACCTGGAAGCACTAGGAACAGTTCCGAAAGAACCTGGAAGCACTAGGAACAGTTTCGAAAGAACCTGGAAGCACTAGGAACAGTTTCGAAATAACCTGGAAGTACTAGGAACAGTTTCGAAATAACCTGGAAGCACTAGGAACAGTTTCGAAAGAACCTGGAAGCACTAGGAACAGTTTCGAAATAACCTGGAAGCACTAGGAACAGTTTCGAAATAACCTGGAAGCACTAGGAACAGTTTCGAAATAACCTGGAAGCACTAGGAACAGTTTCGAAAGAACCTGGAAGCACTAGGAACAGTTTCGAAAGAACCTGGAAGCACTAGGAACAGTTTCGAAAGAACCTGGAAGCACTATGAACAGTTTCGAAAGAACCTGGAAGAACTAGGAACAGTTTCAAAAGAACCTGGAAGCACTAGGAACAGTTTCGAAAGAACCTGGAAGCACTAGGAACAGTTTCGAAATAACCTGGAAGCACTAGGAACAGTTTCGAAAGAACCTGGAAGCACTAGGAACAGTTTCGAAATAACCTGGAAGCACTAGGAACAGTTTCGAAAGAACCTGGAAGCACTAGGAACAGTTTCGAAAGAACCTGGAAGCACTAGGAACAGTTTCGAAAGAACCTGGAAGCACTAGGAACAGTTTCGAAATAACCTGGAAGCACTAGGAACAGTTTCGAAATAACCTGGAAGCACTAGGAACAGTTCCGAAGAACCTGGAAGCACTAGGAACAGTTTCGAAAGCACCTGGAAGCACGAGGAACAGTTTCGAAAGCACCTGGAAGCACTAGGAACAGTTTCGAAAGAACCTGGAAGCATTAGGAACAGTTCCGAAAAACCTGGAAAAAAGACCGTGGAAAATTTGAATAAAGGGAAGACTGAGACCATACAACGGACGGCAATGATACAAACAGCTGCCATCTTAAGGGAAATCCTTGACTGCGGAAACCTTTCAACATGAGCTATGAAGACTAACCATTCACATACAAGGTGTAAAGGAGGAAAACAAAATCACATAAAGAGCACCACAAGAACCCAATGAACAGAAACTGCAAGAAGTTTTATAAACTAGCCCCCCCCCCAAAAAAAAATAATAATAAAGTGATGGCACTAACCCCGGCTGATACCACACAAAATTGTCGTGAAGAGTCAACGAGGGTGGAAAGACCGAGGAGGGATAGCACTAACCAGATTTGCACTGGAAGAGTGCGGAGAGCACTGAGACATTGGGAAGGCTTATAGCCATCCAAATGCCTGGTTTCCGTCCACAATATTGATGACTGTCATTCAGGGTTTTTTTTTTGCCATAGTCGCCATGCTTGGCACTGCGGGTTGGCGACACTATTTGCCCATAGCTAGGTGTCCACATACAACGCTTGGTATTCACAAATGGTCACCCATTTTAGTATTGACCAGGCTCAATGTCGCTTAACTTCGGTGATCTAATGGAACCCGGTGTGTCAACGTGATGATGATGATGATTATGATGATGATGATGATGATCATCATCATCATCATCATCATCATCATCATCATGGGACCCGGTGTGTCAACGTGATGATGATGATGATGATGATGATGATCATCATCATCATCATCATCATCATCATCATCATCATTCGTCTTCTTCCTCTTTGTCTTCTTCTTCTCTTTTACATATTTCCTCTTATATGTATATATAATAATACCTTAAGTAAATTTCATGTTCGTACGTACGTGATCACCCTCCACACCTTTTTTTTTAAGCGGGATCGCCCGAGCACCGAAGATGCAATGCAAAACAAAAGTTTTTTTTTTAATTTCATCTGATGACGCTGCCTTGTCGAACATGAAACTCGAACTGAAATACGCTTTCTAGGATCAAAGTGTAGTAGCTGGTCTATCCAAAGACGACACAATAATATCGTGGGCTGTGCATTCGCCTTGAATGTTCAAAGAATGGAAATATATCACAAGCCCCTTTACATGGGGTCTGTGATATATTTCAAAACTCCTACAAGGGTTTTGGTGACGGATTCCCATAACCAGATATATTCTTAAACTACATTTACCGAAGTTCTTAGATATGTGTGTTTCAGCTGAAACAAAGGTGAGACAATTATAGCGTGGGGTCTTCGTTCGCGCCGGACGTCAATAGGATGCATAGGTTGAATACACAAAAGATAGCAGATACAATTGTGGAATTTCCTTGGGTCCCACTAGTTATAATTATTATTATTACTTGCAATGAGTCAGCAATTTATTTTTCTAGATAGTCACCCATTTAATAATGACCGTGATATGCCTTGCTTAACTTCAATTTACAACAAAACACCTTGTCGTAACAACGTAATTAAAATTAAAAATTATAATGTGAAAAAAAAATCCTCCCTCCCGGAAAGATGACTTTGTAATTTTATCAGAATTTGCCATTCAAATAATGGTTTAAAAACATCTGGTTTCTGAATGAAATGTGTTTAATGAATTGTATGTATAATTTTTATTAATATCATCTTATCGGAAAATATTGTAAATACATATGTACTTTTGATAATATCAGTTATAAGTGTATATTTGTAAATATGAATTTAATTGAAGGTTAAAAGGAATGAATTACGTAAATGGCACAACCCGTCTAGTGTCTGAGCGAGTTTTTGTGACAGTATATAAAGAAGTTGAAAAAGTATGATGAAACAGACAGAGAGAGAGAGAGAGAACCTGTTCGCATATTTTGTTAGTTTATATAACGAATAAACATATACTACACTGCCCTCCACCCCCAAAAGTTTATATAACGAATAAACATATACTACACTGCCCTCCACCCCCAAAAGTTTATATAACGAATAAACATATACTACACTGCCCTCCACCCCAAAAGTTTATATAACGAATTAACATATACTACACTGCCCTCCACCCCAAAAGTTTATATAACGAATAAACATATACTACACTGCCCTCCACCCCCAAAAGTTTATATAACGAATAAACATATACTACACTGCCCTCCACCCCCAAAAGTTTATATAACGAATAAACATATACTACACTGGCCTCCACCCCCAAAAGTTTATATGACGAATAAACATATACTACACTGCCCTCCACCCCCAAAAGTTTATATAACGAATAAACATATACTACACTGCCCACCACCCCAAAAGTTTATATAACGAATAAACATATACTACACTGCCCTCCACCCCCTAAAGTTTATATAACGAATAAACATATACTACACTACCCTCCACCCCCAAAAGTTTATATAACGAATAAACATATACTACACTGCCCTCCACCCCAAAAGTTTATATAACGAATAAACATATACTACACTGGCCTCCACCCCCAAAAGTTTATATAACGAATAAACATATACTACACTGCCCTCTACCCCCAAAAGTTTATATAACGAATAAACATATACTACACTGCCCTCCACCCCCAAAAGTTTATATAACGAATAAACATATACTACACTGCCCTCCACCCCCAAAAGTTTATATAACGAATAAACATATACTACACTGCCCTCCACCCCCAAAGTTTATATAACGAATAAACATATACTACACTGCCCTCCACCCCCAAAAGTTTATATAACGAATAAACATATACTACACTGCCCTCCACCCCCAAAAGTTTATATAACGAATAAACATATACTACACTGCCCTCCAACCCCAAAAGTTTATATAACGAGTAAACATATACTACACTGCCCTCTACCCCCAAAAGTTTATATAACGAATGAACATATACTACACTGCCCTCCACCCCCAAATGTTTATAAAACGAATAAACATATACTACACTGCCCTCCACCCCCAAAAGTTTATATAACGAATAAACATATACTACACTGCCCTCCACCCCCAAAAGTTTATATAACGAATAAACATTTACTACACTGCCCTCCACCCCCAAAAGTTTATATAACGAATAAACATATACTACACTGCCCTCCACCCACAAAAGTTTATATAACGAATAAACATATACTACACTGCCCTCCACCCCAAAAGTTTATATAACGAATAAACATATACTACACTGCCCTCCACCCCCTAAAGTTTATATAACGAATAAACATATACTACACTGCCCTCCACCCCCAAAAGAAGAAGTAGTATCTGCGTGGATAGGATGATAACGAACGAAGATATACTAAACTACCTCTCCAAAAGAGGAGATAATGCCTGGGAGGATGGTGTCATGACAACAGAACAGATACTACACTGATGAGCATCGTTAATAAATGTGTTGGTTGTGTTCGAACATGGAGCCGCAAGAATACTGACTCTAGTTCGTACTATAAAAACCCGAACACACAGCTTTTTCTCTTTCTCTTCTATTCTTGAAAAGACAACAGGCGTGCACACGACACAATTCTGCCTAGCCGTTTGGGGGCGAAGGGGAGGGGTGCAAATGGGGCGAAGGAGGGCGAAAGGCTTCTCGTACGTTAGTGCACACGACGCCAGCCGAAATGAACAGACACTCTCTCACGAACGAAACAAACCCGATAATACATACATATCTATATGTCTGTTAAATTTACACACATGGCGCCAACCGAAATGAACATGCCTGCACAATCCCTTCTTATGCACAAGGTGATAGCCGAAATAGTCATATATACCTTATGAGTCGAACATTAGAATTTAAATAAGCGGATATACTTATTTATAAAATATAAATGGATAGATTGCAAATATAGAGATGAATAAATGTCACACTAAACCGAAAAGTATGACTGATTAATTAACACCGTCAAATAAATTTGTGTCCCGATAATTATTAGGCTAAAGTTAAAATAAATAAAACTAATAAAAATAAATTTCAAATAATGATAAAATTAGGGGCTTAAAATGACCCCTTTAATACAAATGAAAACTCCTCCCTCCAATGCACATATCTGGGATGGTTTTCATTTGTATTTGTTGGAAACTAATAGAGAAACATCCGCTGACAGAAAGAACCACAGGTGGATATGTTGGTAGCATAGGAGAGGAAAAGGAAAAAACACAACGATACGTATAAACAAATCACTGGTACATATAAACAAAATATATCACAAAATTTTCCAAAGATTTTTCCTTTTCAAATTTCCGCAAAAAATCAAAATTAAAAATTTAAAATATCTTTTCTTTTTTTTATCATCAGAGGGGTGAAGAACAAATGATACATACTAAAATATTTTGTTTTAATTACAAAAAAAATCCTTTTCAAAATTTCTTTTAAAGATCAGAAATTAAAAAAAACCTAAAAGGAGATTAGAGTATTAAATGAAATAAAACAAAATAAAATTAAAAAATAAATTAAATAAAATTAAAAAAATAAAATACAAAAAAAAAAAAAAAAAAAAAAATAGAAATAAAAAAAATAAATAAATAAATAAATAAAAAATAAATAAAATAAAAATAAAAATAAAAAATAAAAGTTGAAGAGGATTTTTTTATGTACAACTATAAATAGATAGATAACCCTAACCCTTACCCTAACTCTAACCCTAACCCTAAACCCTTACCCAATATTTAAAGCGTATACATACCGTAAGCCTTTTGTGGTTTACTGTAAAGTATTTCACATCGTTGTTATTATAAGTGTGTATCTCGACGCCGGTGGGAGGGGCCTGTTGATCTGTGGGATCGCCTAATTTATCCTTCAGTTTGCATACCGATTTTCTAGCATCGAAAATCGCTCCCAAGCAACTCCCATGCGCCAAACATAGGAGGACGCACAAATCCAATTTCGCAACGTTTACTGTCAAGTTCAGTCTTTGTGTGCTTAGAGTGTTGTTCGTTCTTGCTACGCCTGGCTCCTTCTTCTGAAGATTGGCCAGGATCTTTTGGTTCGTCGTGTTATACATGATAGTCGGATTTTCCAGAAACGCGGTGAGTTGGTTTTGAGCCGGTCTTTTTATCAGGGAAATGTCTTGATCTCTGATTTCGCCACGGTCAAGTTGTTTAACTTGAGCCGATCTTTGGTTATAAAAAAGCCGGTTCAAGTCTCGTCTTTTTTGGTGAACGTTGTTAAACTTTGATCCGGTTATTTCTGTATTTGCAACGTCATGGTTTGGATTGATTGGATTGATTAGATCCGGTGTCAAATAGATCTTGGGACGTTGGGATGCACCTGCGTCGTCTGGAGCTGATGCATATCTGCTAGCTTCGCCGCTTTCGGGCGTGTACGACTTCCGGTTTGCGGGTTCGATCCCTTCTGCTGTAGCATGACTTAACCAGTGGCTCGTCAGAGAGAAGAAAGTAGCGATAGCGTAGAAGCAACAATGCCGTTTGCTCGGCATTTCTACCTAATTGTTTTGTAAGTGTTTCGCGCGTATAACCTCCGCTCGAGGCGCTTTGTAAAAGCACTCACGTCCGGCGACGGCTGTCGCCGAGCGTTATTCCCATGATTGATTGATGTGGATCACATATATGTTTGTGAATAAACATAAAAGCATATACGTTTAATTGTCCGAATCAAATAAATGTTTTGGTGCTTCTTGCTTAAAAGGCCGAAAAAAAGATTTCTGTGTTTTAAGAGGTAAATAAGGGGCAATAACTCTTAATTTTATTTTTGAGCCAGACTTTATCCTGAATTGTTATTTTGAGCCAAAATTTATCGTTAAGTTTTAACAAGACTGATATTATCTTCAACTGGAATTATGGATTTGAAATTGTTCCAGTTCGAAGATGTGCTATATTTTACGTCAGAAAAAGCAAAGCAGATAGATTTTTTGCAAGCGCATGGTCTTATTTCTGGAGAAGAGACCTGTAATTGTGGGCATGAAATGCGACTTGTGCCAGCACGAGTGAATTTTTCCATTTATGTATACTTTGTTGTTCATTTATTACTAAAAAATTTTCAAAATCATAAATTTCCCATTTACGTATAATTTGTTGTTCATTTATTACTAATTAATTGAATGTCGCAGTAAATTACGTTACATGTAATAACAACAGGTGATAAGAGTTATTGCCCCTTATTTACCTCTTAAACTTTAAAAGACACAGAAATCTTTTTTTCGGCCTTTTAAGCAAGAAGCACCAATGTTTTAATATGCACAGTACAACAAAAACAGGCGGTGTAATTAATCTAGGAGCTTTTTCTGCACAGCTTTTTAGGGGGCTTATAAACTTGTAAACATTTCATTCCTCGGCCTCGTTTGTTCTGTATCACTAGCTATTTTTTAAATGGAAATTGAACCCCAGACAAGGCATGAAGCCACTTAATTCAAAGAGCTGAACAAATACTACTTCAATGTCAAAAACAAAAAAAAAAAATCCAGCGATAAGTTCTACATGGATAGATTCCTACCCAGAGAACAAGAATTTTCCCCCTTTGTCAGAAACATTGCACATGGAATGTGAGGACTTTTTTCTATGGAAATTACTCCAGACAAGGCATGAAGCCACTTGATGTAAAGAGCCAAAAAATACTAAACTAAGGTCAATAACATCCAACGATAAGTTTTATATGGGTAGATTCCGACCCAGAAAACAGCAATTCTTCCCCCTTTGTCAGAAACATAGCACATGGAATATGGGGGCTTTTAAAAAAAAAGTTGCTGCAGACAAAGCATGAAGCCACTTGATGTAAGGAGCTAAACAAATACTACTTCAATGTCAAAAACATCCAACGATAAGTGCTACATGGCTAGATTCCAATCCAGAGAACAGGAATTCTTCCCCCTTTGTCAGAAACATAGCACAAGGAATGTGAGGACTTTTTTCTATAGAAATTGCTCCAGACAAAGCATGAAGCCACTTGATGTGAGGAGCTAAAAATTGCTACTCTAAGGTCAAAATAATCCAACGATAAGTTCTAGATGGATAGATTCCGATTTAGAAAACAGCAATTATTCCCCCTTTGTCAGAAACATAGCACATGGAATAAAAATCCAACGATAAGTGCTACATGGATAGATTCCTAGATTTTTGGGGGGTGCTTGTTTAGGTAAGCATACCCCCTAAATGTTAAATTTTACAAAAAAATAATGTGCAATCTCCCCCTCTCTAAAAATTATATATTAAGTATGTTTCCAATCTCCTCCTCCTCCTCCTCCTCCTCTTCTTCGATTTATGTCTTAAATAACTAATTTCCCCCTCTCTCTAAATATGTATTAGATATGTTGTCGCTCTCTCTCTATAGGTATATTGAATTGGTGAGTCTTTTCTCCTTTTTAATAATGTAATCACCTCACTTCGAGTCTTGACAATACCGGAGGGTTGAAATAAATTATTGCACCGGTGATTATGTGATTCCGTGTTACTTTAATTTATTATATATATATATATATATATATATATATATATATATATATATATATATATATATATATATATAAATATTTAAAGAAGGAAAGATGAAGATAAAAAATTGCATAAAATTACATAAATTTACATAAAATTGATACAAATTTTATTACATCGGAACTTTCGCATACCCCCTAAATTTTACAAAAAAATAATGTGCCCATGTTACCCACCGTGTTGCCGAGAATATGTATTCCAAAATTCATGATGATTAGTTTATTGCTCTTTATTATACGGTGGAGGCGTGATAACTACGTAACGCAAAGATTAGAAATAAAGTATTGTATAACTACTGACTAGTTCTTGGCCTTTTGGCTAAGATCAAAGTGTAGTATCTGTTCCGATGGATACTGCAGCCCATAGACTGGTATTGTCTTGGCCTTCAGGGCTTGAATTACGCCGGTCTATGGGTCTGTCCTGTGCAGTTCTAGGCGGTCCACCCTCCCAGGCTTCGCCTCCCCACTTTGGGGAGTAGTAAGTTTATTGCTTACTGCCTGAGGCGCCCCTACCGGGGAATGCCGACGGGGCTGCCCAAGCAATTTTTAATGGCCAGAGTGCTCACCTCTCGGGCGCTGGCTTTCCAAACCCCACTTTCCCGACCCGACCTTGGGTCACATCTTACTTGTGGGAGTAAGATAAAAACTGGCCTTGTGCCTAACTCCTGGAGAGGAGTAAATCAATACTGACTATACATATAAAAAAGATTTATTTTTTAAATTTGCATTTTTTTTTCTTTTCAGGTAACTTATTTTCAATTCTCCGGTTATTTCTTATCAGTTTTCGTAACTACTACAAAATATTTTTTTTTTCTCGGCGGGAAATGGAAATGTGTCAAAATGTCAGATGCTAGCAAAACAGGTTTTTGAGTTTAACGTCATTTGCGATCCGCCATTTTGTTTTTAAATTTTCAATGTTTTAGCTCAAAACAAATAAGAACAAGAATGAAAATAAAGCATGACGTGTAGTTTATGGTAATGTAGTCAGCTTATTATACTTTAGTACGAGCTTATTATGCATAGTTATTTATAGACAGGATAGTTCTTAGTCAAGGGAGACTATCTTAGATTTTAGATTTATTAGTAAGGTGAGCGCAATAAAGTTTAGAAGGGTTCACTTCAAACACAGATAACGATATGTATGTAATATATATATATATATATATATCTATATATATATATATATATATATATATATATATATATATGATATTTTTTTATTTACACAGACATGTATAAAATCTGCGACACTGGCATGTCGATGTTATCAACACTTACTATAAACTGAGATCTCATCAGGTAGAGTTAGAATCCGATCTTAACCTCAGATCATATTTGGTTCTCTCTAAATATGATCTGAGGTTAAGATCGCATTCTAACTCTGCCTGATGAGATCTCAGTTTATAGTTACTGTTGATCGATAACATCGACATGCCAGTGTCGCAGATTTTGTACATGTCTGTGTAAATAAAAAAATTATCATATATAAACCTCTATTTTGATATTGAGTACTTTTTCTAAACCCGGTTAAAATTCTCTGGATTACCCCCCTGTGGATATTTTTACCTGAATTATTACCATTATATATATATATATATATATATATATATATATATATATATATATATATATATATATATATATATATACACGTGGGGTTCGGCGGTTAGTTGGTGGGGTACCTAGACAAGTTGACCTCTTTCTTTGAGATACCTTGAGTACCTTCCCTACCCCCTACATACCGTCCTTGGTGAATCTTACAATTCCCCCTCTCTCTCTATATATATATATATTGCTCTCTTCCCCATCTCTGTATTGCCTTCCATTATAAGTCGTGCAATCTCCTCCTCTCTAAAAATTATATATTAAATATGTTTCTAATCTCCCCCTCCTCCCCCTCGATTTACGTCTTAAATAACTAATTTCCCCCTCTCTCTAAATATGTATTAGATATGTTGTCGCTCTCTCTATATGTATATTGAATTGGTGAGTGTGAATTTCACTTTTTTCATTTTCAAAAATGTAATCACCTCACTTGGATACTTGACAATACCGGAGGGTTGAAATAAATTATTGCACCGGTGATTATGTGATTCCGTGTTACTTTAATTTATATATATATATATATATATATATATATATATATATATATATATATATATATATATATATTTAAAGAAGGAAAGATGAAGATAAAAAATTGCATAAAATTACATAAAATCGATAAAAATGTTATTACATTGGAACTTTCGATGTAATAAAATTTGTATCAATTTTAATTAATTTAAATTGATTGCTCTACTCAACGTATTGAGCTTTACTTTATCACGATATATCACTTTAACGATACTTCACTTATCGTTAATTCTATTATTATTACCTTATATATATATATATATATATATATATGCACACACACATATATATACACACACATATATATATATATATATATATATATATATATATATATATATATATATATATATATATATATATATATATATATATAACAAGTATTGTTAGAAGACGGTGACAATGCGTTGGTTAGGTGACACCGGCGGTTCGGTAAATGGTAAACAAAAAATTACAATATTGAGATATACAAATGTTTGGGGTAAAAAAATTTAATATGTTTTTGAAAATGATTCGCGGAAAACTCTCTATAGCTCTTTCGACTATCATCTCGTCAGGAGAAACCGATAGTATAAATCAATTAATAATATTAGCTAAAAATAAAGAGCTAAGGGAGAAAATTGAAGTGCAACGGGATACTAATACACGATTATAATGAATTGAATTGAATAGTCGTTTCAAAAGGGCACAGCGTGGGAGAAAAACGAGAGTTAGCGCTTTTACAAACTCCTTCTGCCGGTACAAGGAAGGGTTACGTAGAGCGATGGAGACAGGTTCCAAATTGTTTTGTTTTCAATTTTTGTTTTTAAATGGTTTTTGGAATCGGCTCTATGAAGCACCTCAAAACGCTCCAATTTATAGTTACTGGCACAGCATGGATTTTCAACCAAATGCTGGCCAATAGCAGAGTCCAAAGTTAAATTGTTTTTTGATCGGATCTTACTGCATATTTCTACGCCATCACATTTTTACGTCAGACCAGGAAGTTATGGTTTGCACAACTTCTATCAGCTCATAAGAACCCTTAATTGGACATTATAATATTCAACACCGAGGTGGTCTTCTGAACTTTTTGTATGCTTTTGCTTTTTCTATGGTTTTGTTATTAATTTGCATACACCCTAAATACACTCTTCACTGTCATATACTGCATCGATAGCAAACAAATTTCCCGCCTGGATAACTTTTTCGTTTTTGGACTACTATTCACCACCTGGATTGTATTTTAATCGACTTCTTTGACATCTTTCTTGAAATTTTTTAAAACTTTATGACTTGGATGAACTGTATAAGTTTAACAAAAAAGTGTGTTTTGGGCCAATATATTTCATGTTTTATATACTTTTATGTATTTTTTTATATAGTTTTATATATTTTCAAAGCTTAATTTTATTACCTGCAGTAATGTCATGGCGGTAATGGTCCTCTGAGGAAAAGATTTTCTTTGAAAACGCATGAGTTAAGGACGCAATATCACTCATTGTCTTTTAACTTTAATAAAATCTGATTAATTTCTCATTTTATTATGTCATTCAATTAATATTATTGCTCTATACACTATATTGAGCTTTGTTTTTATCCTGATAGTCTACTGGTTAAAGATATTATTTATATCTTTAACCAGTAGATTATCTTACTCTCTCTCTCTCTCTCTCTCTCTCTCTCTCTCTCTCTCTATATATATATATATATATATATATATATATATATATATATATATATATATATATATATATATAAACTTACTCCTCCCCAATAAAGGGAGGCAAAGCCTGGGAGGGTGAACCTCCTAGAACTGCACAGGACTGTCCCATAGACCGGCGTAAATCAAGCCCTGAAGGCCAAGACAATACCAGTTTATGGGGTGTAGTATCCATCGGAACAGATACTACACTTTGATCTTGGCCAAAAGGCCAAATAATCTAGAGTGTTATTTATCTACCTCCCACAAGGTAAGATGTGACACAAGGTCGGGAAAGTGGGATTAGATAAGCCACCGCTCGAGAGGTGAGCAATCTGGCAATTTAAAAATTGCCTGGGCAGTCCCGTCGGCATTCCCCGGTAGGGGCGCCTCAGGCGATTAGTAATAAACTAACCCCTTATCAAAGGGTGAGAAGGCAAAGCCTGGGAGGGTGGACCTCCTAGAACTGCACAGGACAGCGTGCAGTATCCATCGGAACAGATACTACACTTTGATCTTGGACAAAATGCCAAATAATCCGGATTGTAAATCCTCATCTAAAATTTCCGAAACATTATTGTTGTTCCACCGAAGCCAGGAAAGGTTTGTTCAGCTGTTTAGGAACATTTATTTTCCAAGTCAGGTCGGAAACAAAATGTTCAAGGAATGTTTGCCGAATGAATCAAACCTGACAATGGAGGATATCACGCTAACTCTGGCCCCAACCAGTTGGACATGTTTTATCTGTCTGCCGGCCGAAATATTCCATATTGACACTGAGTGAGAGGGAGATGGCGACCTACCGAGCAAATATTTGAATAAGTAAACTTCGCGTGCTATGAACAAACACGAGCTATACGACGTTTTGTTTGCTTGTTTATTTTACGGCATATCAACCTTTTTCAAGTTATTTTGGTAAAAAGTTTTGGTAAAATGCTTCAATACTTATTCATGGTGTTTGGTTTGGTTGTTTTGTTTTACGGCATATCAACACTTTTCGGGCTATTTAATGCCGAATAATAATAATAATAATAATAATAATAATAATAATAATAATAATAATAATAATAATAATAATAATAATAATAATAATAATAATAATAATAATAATAGTAATAGTAATGATAATAATAATAATAATAATAATAATAATAATAATAATAATAATGATAATAATGATAATAATAATAGCAATAGTAATAATAATAATAATAATAATAGTAATAATAATAATAATAATAATAATAATAATAATAATAATAGTAATAGTAATAATAATAATGATAATAATAATGATAATAGTAATAGTAATAGTAATAATAATAATAGTAATAGTAATAGTAATAATAATAATAATAATAATAATAATAATGATAATAATAATAATAATAATAGTAATAGTAATAGTAATAGTAATAATAATAGTAATAGTAATAATAATAATAGTAATAGTAATAGTAATAGTAATAATAATAATAATAATAATAATAATGATAATAATAATAATAATAATAATAATAATAATAATAATAATGATAATAATAATAATAGTAATAGTAATAGTAATAATAATAATAATAATAATGATAATGATAATAATAATAATAATAATAATAGTAATAGTAATAGTAATAGTAATAATAATAGTAATAGTAATAATAATAATAATAGTAATAGTAATAGTAATAATAATAATAATAGTAATAGTAATAATAGTAATAGTAATAATAATAATAATAATAATAATAATAATAATAGTAGTAATAGTAATAGTAATAATAATAATAATAATAATAATAGTAATAGTAATAATAATAATAATAATAATAATAATAATAATAATAGTAATAGGTATAATAATAATAATAATAGTAATAATAATAGTAATAGGAATAATAATAATAATAATAATAATAATAATAATAATAATAATAATAATAGACAGCTCTGAGACCTTGGGGAGGCTTGTTGCCACTCGGGCCCCAATGGGGACCAATGGCCCTTACCAGCGGGAAATCGGTGGTAGGTGGCTGTTGCGATACCGCAAGGTCATCAGCGGTGATGAACGAAAAGAGGTGGAGCATACTGGAAGTCTGAGGAGACTTGTTGTCACTCAGACTCCAGGGAATACCACAGGTTGTTGGCAGTGGGCGATCACTGACGATGACCAGTGTGATAACTCCTAGTGAGTAAATAATAATAATAATAATTGATATAGCCTGCCACTTCGATACTAGAGTGCAGGAGAAAGAACATGAAACAATACATAAATATCAAGATCTAAAATGGGAATTAGTAAGACTATGGAAATGTAAAGAAGTAAAGGTGATTCCCGTTGTAATTGGAACGCTTGGAACCATAACGAAAAGCCACCATAAATGGCTTAGACAGATTTACGAGACAATTTCTTTTCCAATTCTGCAAAAGGCTTGCCTATTAGGAACGGCGAAAGTGTTAAGGTACAGCTTGAATATCTACGGTCAAGGGAATTGGCTGGATATTCAGAAAAACTAAACCCCAACTAAAAACATCCAAAAGTTGAGACTACTATAATAATAATAATAATAATAAAATAATAATTATTATTATTATTATTATTATTATTATTATTATTATTATTATTATTATTATTACAAGAAGCACCATAAGCTTATCCCCTTCCCTTCTCTCTCTCCCCCGAAAAACAAAATTAAAAAAATGGTACCAGCCTAGGCTGACACCACACAAAATATTTGCAGAGGGTCGAGGAGGATAAGGCAGAGGAGGGACAGCACAAACCAGACCTCCACTGGAAGAGTGCGCAGAGTGCTGGGACCTTGGGGAGGCGTATTGACACCCAAATCCCAGAGAAGACCAATGGCCCTTACCAGCGAGAAATTAATGGTAAGAAGCTGTTGCGATACCGCATCGTTATCGAAAAGAGGTGAAGAATAATGGAAATCTGGGGAGGCTTGTTGTCACTCAGACTCCAGGAAATACCACTGGTTGTTGTCGGTGAGCAATCACTGACGATGATCTGTGTGAGAACTCCAAGTGAGTACAAATAATATTAAATCTGATATTTGTTTACATTACATTTAAATTTTTGGTAAAGTCGGGAAAACAGGGAGCAGGGAAAGAATTCCAAAGATGAGCGGTTCGACAAAAGAAGCTATTAGAATAGAAATTTTTCCGGCATCTGGGGACCTCTACAGTGAAGGGGTGGGAGTTTGCTCCTAGTCGGGTTGGTCGGGGAGGGGAGGGGAAATCGAAAGTGAAATTCTACCTTCATTGTTCCACATCCGTAACAAGTTGACGTGCCAAAATGTGTGTTTATTATTTTTGGTTTATTTATTTGTTTTTGTATATAATTAATTTGTATATATGTGTTCTTGTTTAATCTATTTAATTATTTATGTGTATATTTGTATATATGTGTGTTAGTTTTATTCATATACTTATTTATTTATTGATTGATTTATTTGTTTATTTATTTATTTGTATATATGTTTGTTTAATTTATAAACTCTTCTTTTGTTTATTTATTTATTTTTTATTTATTTATCTGTATATTTGTTCGTTTGATTTATATATAAGTATTTATTTATTTATTTATTCATATGTGTGTTTGTTTATTATTTTCGGTTTATTTATTTGTTTTTGTATATAATTTATTTGTATATCTGTGTTCTTGTTTAATCTATTTAATTATTTATTTATTTGTATATTTGTATATATGTGTGTTAGTTTTATTCATATACTTATTTATTTATTTATTTGTTTATTTATTTATTTGTATATCTGTTTGTTTAATTTATAAACTCTTCTTTTGTTTATTTATTTTTTATTTATTTATCTGTATATTTGTTTGTTTGATTTATATATAAGTATTTATTTATTTATTTATTTATTCATATGTGTGTTTGTTTATTATTTTTGGTTTATTTATTTGTTTTTGTATATAATTTATTTGTATATATGTGTTCTTGTTTAATCTATTTAATTATTTATGTGTATATTTGTATATATGTGTGTTAGTTTTATTCATATACTTATTTATTTATTGATTGATTTATTTGTTTATTTATTTATTTGTATATATGTTTGTTTAATTTATAAACTCTTCTTTTGTTTATTTATTTATTTTTTATTTATTTATCTGTATATTTGTTTGTTTGATTTATATATAAGTATTTATTTATTTATTTATTTATTCATATGTGTGTTTGTTTATTATTTTTGGTTTATTTATTTGTTTTTGTATATAATTTATTTGTATATATGTGTTCTTGTTTAATCTATTTAATTATTTATGTGTATATTTGTATATATGTGTGTTAGTTTTATTCATATACTTATTTATTTATTGATTGATTTATTTGTTTATTTATTTATTTGTATATATGTTTGTTTAATTTATAAACTCTTCTTTTGTTTATTTATTTATTTTTTATTTATTTATCTGTATATTTGTTTGTTTGATTTATATATAAGTATTTATTTATTTATTTATTTATTCATATGTGTGTTTGTTTATTATTTTTGGTTTATTTATTTGTTTTTGTATATAATTTATTTGTATATATGTGTTCTTGTTTAATCTATTTAATTATTTATGTGTATATTTGTATATATGTGTGTTAGTTTTATTCATATACTTATTTATTTATTGATTGATTTATTTGTTTATTTATTTATTTGTATATATGTTTGTTTAATTTATAAACTCTTCTTTTGTTTATTTATTTATTTTTTATTTATTTATCTGTATATTTGTTTGTTTGATTTATATATAAGTATTTATTTATTTATTTATTTATTCATATGTGTGTTTGTTTATTATTTTTGGTTTATTTATTTGTTTTTGTATATAATTTATTTGTATATATGTGTTCTTGTTTAATCTATTTAATTATTTATGTGTATATTTGTATATATGTGTGTTAGTTTTATTCATATACTTATTTATTTATTGATTGATTTATTTGTTTATTTATTTATTTGTATATATGTTTGTTTAATTTATAAACTCTTCTTTTGTTTATTTATTTATTTTTTATTTATTTATCTGTATATTTGTTTGTTTGATTTATATATAAGTATTTATTTATTTATTTATTTATTCATATGTGTGTTTGTTTATTATTTTTGGTTTATTTATTTGTTTTTGTATATAATTTATTTGTATATATGTGTTCTTGTTTAATCTATTTAATTATTTATTTATTTGTATATTTGTATATATGTGTGTTTGTTTCATTCATATACTTATTTATTTATTTATTTGTTTATTTATTTATTTGTATATATGTTTGTTTAATTTATAAACTCTTCTTTTGTTTATTTATTCATTTTTTATTTATTTATCTGTATATTTGTTTGTTTGATTTATATATAAGTATTTATTTATTTATTTATTCATATGTGTGTTTGTTTATTATTTTTGGTTTATTTATTTGTTTTTGTATATAATTAATTTGTATATATGTGTTCTTGTTTAATCTATTTAATTATTTATTTGTTTATTTGTTTGTTTATTTATTTATTTGTGTATCTGTTTTTGTGTTTAATTCATTCATTTATTTATTTATTCATTTATTCATTTATTTATTTATTTATTTATTTGTATATCTGTTCGTTCAATTCCAAGAAAGTGATTTGGCAAGAACGTCGCAGATATATTTTGGCCATCGTTTCCAAAGGGAATGAATTTAGACGTGGTGTCAGAAGTGGGAACCAATTTCCGCACGCTCTGTAGGTAAAAGGAAAAGCGACTTTAGCGAATGGGATCCTGAAATTGCGAGACACGAAATCACGCTCTAGCAACATTGGAGGTTTGCCACCTGATAATGATAAGTTCGATAGTTTGAGATTTTCCCAAACACATGCATATTATTGATGTACGCGCGCGCGCACCGATCCTTATGTATAACTCAAAAGTTGATGTAGAGCAATTGTTTCTCTATTAGTTTTTTGTATTTATATTTGATATTGTAAATGCTTTTATTCGAACATGTGCAAGGTCTGCTACACTGGCATGTCGATGTTATCGATCTACAGCTATCAAGAGCTGAGGTCTCATCAGGCAGAAAGTTTTTCCGTGATCCGACCCGGTCGGTAAAATCCAGGAAGAATGGAATCAAGCAAAGAAGAAGAAGAAGAAGAAATAATAGTCATGTGACCAATTTTAAAAAAATATATTGGCCGTTAGAAAAGTTTCATTTACAGTAATTCATAACTTTATTTTTATCCAACGCTATTTGATATTGTAAATGCTTTTATTCGAACATGTACAAGGTCTGCTACACTGGCATGCCGATGTTATCGATCTACAGCTATCAAGAGCTGAGGTCTCATCAGGCAGAAAGTTTTTCCGTGATCCGATCCGGTCGGTGAAGTCCAGGAAGAATGGAATCAAGCAAAGAAGAAGAAGAAGAAATAATAGTCATGTGACCAATTTTAAAAAAAAATATTGGCCGTTAGAAAAGTTTCATTTACAGTAATTCATAACTTTATTTTTATCCAACGCTATTTGATATTGTAAATGTTTTTATTCGAACATGTACATGGTCTGCTACACTGGCATGTCGATGTTATCGATCTACAGTTATCAAGAGCTGAGGTCTCATCAGGCAGAAAGTTTTTCCGTGATCCTACCCGTTCGGTGAAATCCAGGAAGAATGGAATCAAGCAAAGAAGAAGAAAAAATAATAGTCATGTGACCAATTTAAAAAAAATATATTGGCCGTTAGAAAAGTTTAATTTACAGTAATTCATAACTTTATTTTTATCAAACGCTATTTGATATTGTAAATGTTTTTATTCGAACATGTACATGGTCTGCTACACTGGCATGTCGATGTTATCGATCTACAGCTATCAACAGCTGAGGTCTCATCAGGCAGAAAGTTTTTCCGTGATCGTACCCGGTCGGTGAAGTCCAGGAAGAATGGAATCAAGCAAAGAAGAAGAAGAAGAAGAAATAATAGCCATGTGATCAATTTTAAAAAATAATATTGGCCGTTAGAAAAGTTTCATTTACAGTAATTCATAACTTATTTTTATCCAACGCTATTTGATATTGTATATTTAAAACTTTTTTTCGGGAACAGGAACTGGTTTCTGTGGGCTCACCCTGTAAACGGTAAACTTTACAAAAACAAAATATAATGTGCCCATGTTATTCACCGGGTTGCCGAGAATATAAATATATACTCCAAAATTCATAATGATCGGTCCATTGAAAATTATATATATATATATATATATATATATATATATATATATATATATATATATATGCACCCCGTAATGTAAACATATACCAAAAATAATATAACCATGTTACTCACCCTGTTTTCTAGAATATATATTCCAGAATTCATAATAATCCGTTCATTAGTTACGGCGAAATCAACCATCACATCCGTCCCGAGTATTGACGGGAACAAATGAATAGGTATGTAACAATTACATACATATATATTTATAGACTAAGTGACCTTTTTTTTGATAATCCGCAAAAAGGGTAGACATAAAAGGTGTTCGGCGTTAGTTCAAAGCAAATTTGTCTTAAAAACAATTCCTAATGTTTTTGCCAATAAAAAATACGTAAATGCATCTATCGTAGTTACTTACACTCTCGTGCAAATACTAAGCATTCTTTTTCCGCAAAATTTCACTAATAGTTTTTTTCGTACTAGCTATAAAGCAGTAGAAGCTAGGTAAATATGGTAAACCGACGTACCCAGGTTTCACACCAGGTATTGCACAAACACATCCCAAGGAGGGAGTATAAACTTCTCTATTTTTCAAATATGTAACTTTTTTTCTTTTCCCCTTGAAGAGCATACGTGAACATGCATCATGAAATGCATTTTTAACTTCACATCGAGCAAAAAGGAAAACATAATTAGGGATAGTCACTGACTCCTTTGATTGGCCGCGGGTTCTCTGTGTGTGTGTGTTTTTAGGGTGGGGGGTGTTATACTTTCCAATGTCGAACCGGAAGTACATTGACCTGTAAAGCGTAGGAAAAGCCTGTTTTTATTCACAATTTTCTATCTACAATCTCAAAATATGAGAGAGAGAAAGAGAGAGAGAGAGAGAGTGAGAGAAGAGAGGAAAAAAGATATGGAGAAAGAGAGAAAGAGAAAAAGGGATAGAGAGAATGAGATGGAGAGAGAGAAAGAGAGAGAGAGA
This sequence comes from Sepiola atlantica, assembly GCA_963556195.1. Classification (NCBI taxonomy): domain Eukaryota; kingdom Metazoa; phylum Mollusca; class Cephalopoda; order Sepiida; family Sepiolidae; genus Sepiola; species Sepiola atlantica. The sequence goes on from OY744554.1 coordinate 40,879,064, forward strand.
GAAAGAGAGAGAAAGAGAGAGAAAATGAGAGAGAGAGAAACCGAGAAAGAGAGAGAGAAAGAGAGAAAGAAATAGAGAGAATGAGATGGAGAGAGAGAAAGAGAGAGAGAGAGAAAGAGAGAGAGAAAAAAAGTGAGAGAGAGAAAGAGATGGAGAGAAAGAGAGAGAAAGAGAAAGAGAAAGGAGAAAAAGCGAGAGAGAGAAAGAGAAGAAAGTAAGAAAGAGAGAAAGAAAGAGAGAGAGAAAGAAAGAAAGAAAGAAAGAGAGAAAGAAAGAGAGAGAGAAAGACAGAGAGAAAGATAGAGAAAGAAAGACAGAGAGAAAGAGAAGAAAGAAAGAAAGAGAGAGAAAGAAAGAGAGAAAGAAAGAAAGAAAGAGAGAAAGAAAGAAAGAGAGAGAGAGCATTTACCCGATCTCTCAATGAACTATCCTACCTAATCTAATACTTTGTCGGTATATCTTGCTTTCTATCCAGCTAAGATACATTATTCAACAAACAAAAAACTATAGGCCATTAATCGAGCTTTCCGTATATTTTTTAACCGTATAACTTTACTATATCTTTAATAAAAATCGATTTTATTTTTTTTAAATAATAGTTTTCATTAAAATAACTTTCCGTTAAAAAATAAACGAACATATTTTTTAAAGAAAGGCTCCGTACCGATTCCCGAGTTCGACATAAAGATTCCCAAGTTCAAGAAGCCGCACCTTAAGACTGTCGGTGGTTACATCGGCTGAAACGTTGTGAAAATAACACCCAAGATTTGAAGAGTAGTCTGAATAATCTAAATGATACAAAGATTCCCGAGTTCGACAAGATAGACCTGAAGAAGGTCGGAGGTTACATTAGCTGAAACGTTGTGAGAATAACATCCAAGATGAGAATAGTAGTCCGAGTAACAAACATAATACAACGATTCCCGAATTCGACAAGATACACCTGAAGAAAGTGGGAGGTTACATCGGCCGAAACGCTGTGAGAATAACATCCAAGATGAGAATAGTAGTCCGAGTAATCTAAATAATACAAAGATTCCCGAGTTCGACAAGATACACCTGAAGAAGGTCGGAGGTTACATCGGCCGAAACGTTGTGAGAATAACATCCAAGATTAGAACAGTAGTCCAAATAATCTAAATGATACAAAGATTCCCGAGTTCGACAAGATACACCTGAAGAAGGTCGGAGGTTACATCGGCCGAAACGTTGTGAAAATAACACCCAAGATGAGAACAGTAGTCCGATTAATCAAAATAATAGAAAACTATTACATATATATATATGAAATAAAACAATACAATTACAAATGAATACCACCAAACATAAATTTATTATGAACCGTTTTAAAATAGTTATGCAAATTAGGTATAAATAGCCGTGTTTTGGGGTATTTGCTATCTGCTACATATACAGTATTTCAAAAGACTATGTTGTATTCCATGATAAATGCCAGTATACTGAAATCATATGCCCTTAATAGGGTTAAGATGAAAATTCATATACACTAAATGTACAAAAGCATGGAAATTCTCAAATTTTTACACTTTTATTGTCATTAAGGGTATGACTACATATCAACCAAACCATTTCATTATCACATCAGTACAGTATAAATCTCTATGCATGAGTGGATGAAGTGTGTGAGGTGCGCTGAAGAAAAATTCCTACTAGTAAAATACATAGCCCTGTTGTGCTCGCATACCCTTAATGACAATAAAAGTGTAAAAAATTGGGAATGTCCTTGCTTTTGTACATTTAGTGTATATGAATTTTAATCTTAACCCTATTAAGGACATATGATTTCAGTATACTGGCATTTATCATGAAATGTCACTACTTTTGTAAAGGCTATGCCTCAATACAATAGTAAATTTTAAGTTTTTTTTTAATTTTCTGGAAAACTAAGGTAGATGGTAAACTGAAATTAAAATGCCATCAACTAGACACTAGAACCTCTATCTCTGCCAAAAATCAGCTGAATCCATCAAATAGTTGATGAGATACAGGGTGGCACATACGTACGTACGTACACACGGATAACACAAAATCATGCCTGACCTTTCTGGATCTCTGGGTTGCCTTGACTAATGATGCTGAAATTCTACACACTTATAGAACCTATCAAATAAAAATTTTGATGCAAAGTTTTAACTAATTTGGTTTATTGGTTTTTGAGTTATGATTGATTAAAGAAATGAGATTTCTAGCATAGCCCGTTTTTGAAGTCTATTAAGGGATAGACCGCTCTCGCGCCTCCCTTGAGTATTGATTCACTGTTTTGATGGTAATATGGGTATAATAAATGAAAAAAAAATTCGCAATTATTCACGTAGATTGTATTTTCGTTGCATAATGCGCAAATAGAAATAATGAACTCATTTGACATGTGAGCTCTTCTCTCTCAACCGGAAACTGTTTTGCTTAGCGGAGCATACGTTGGCAGAGAAGTCACTCTCCCATGTTTTGTTTCCGTTTGTCTTTCATATTTAAACGATGAAAAGTGAAGGGACCAAAAAACAAATAAAAAAATCATACCTTAATTTTGAGAGGAGGGCCTTCACGTGTAAACATATATTTGCAAACAATATTTTATAATCAAACTACATTTGCTAGACGACGTTACCCGGGAGTCAACTTAATGATGTTCAAATATTACACGAGGAAAAGCACGGAACTGCATAGGGTTTTTCGAAATTATGATATTGAAAAAAAGAACAAAAAATAAACAAACAAAAAAAAACAATGCGACGTAACTCTGTATTCGTCCATTACAGAACTCCAACCCTATGAGTAAAATGTGAACCTTATTTTTTTGTAAATTTTACATTTTAGGGGTTAAGGTTAGGGTTAGGATTAAGGTTAGGGTTTACAAAAATAATAAGTTAGATAAAAGTGTGAACCATATTTTTTGTCAATTTTACCATTTAGGGGGGTAATCGTTAGGGTACGATTCAGGTTAGGGTTTACAAAAATAATAATATTTAGATAAAAGTGTGAACTTTATTTTTTGTAAATTTTACCTTTTAAGGGGTTAAGGTTAGGATTAGGATTAGGGTTAGGGTTAAAAAATAATTATTATTTAGATAAAAGTGTGAACTTAATTTTTTGTAAATTTTACCTTTTAAGTGGTTATGGTTAGGGTTAGGATTAAGGTTAGGGTTGAAAAAAAATAATAATAAGTTAGATAAAAGTGTGAACCTTATTTTTTGTAAATTTTACCTTTTAAGGGGTTAAGGTTAGGGTTAGGGTTAGGATTAGGGTTAAACAAATAATAATAAGTTAGATAAAAGTGTGAACCTTATTTTTTGTAAATTTTACCTTTTAAGGGGTTAAGGTTAGGGTTAGGATTAGGGTTAGGGTTAAAAAATAATAATTATTTAGATAAAAGTGTGAACTTAATTTTTTGGTAAATTTTACCTTTTAAGGGGTTAAGGTTAGGGTTAGGATTAGGGTTAGGGTTAAAAAATAATAATTATTTAGATAAAAGTGTGAACTTAATTTTTTGGTAAATTTTACCTTTTAAGGGGTTAAGGTTAGGGTTAGGATTAGGGTTAGGGTTAAAAAATAATAATTATTTAGATAAAAGTGTGAACTTAATTTTTTGGTAAATTTTACCTTTTAAGGGGTTAAGGTTAGGGTTAGGATTAAGGTTAGGGTTTACAAAAATAATAAGTTAGATAAAAGTGTGAACTTAATTTTTTGTAAATTTAACCTTTTTAGGGGTTACGGTTAGGGTTATGATTAGGGTTAGGGTTAAAAAATAATTATTATTTAGATAAAAGTGTGAACTTAATTTTTTGTAAATGTTACCTTTTAAGTGGTTATGGTTAGGGTTAGGATTAGGGTTAGGGTTAAAAAATAATTATTATTTAGATAAAAGTGTGAACTTAATTTTTTGTAAATGTTACCTTTTAAGTGGTTATGGTTAGGGTTAGGATTAAGGTTAGGGTTAAAAAATAATAATAAGTTAGATAAAAGTGTGAACTTAATTTTTTGTAAATGTTACCTTTTAAGTGGTTATGGTTAGGGTTAGGATTAGGGTTAGGGTTAAAAAATAATAATAAGTTAGATAAAAGTGTGAACCTTATTTTTTGTAAATTTTACCTTTTAAGGGGTTAAGGTTAGGGTTAGGATAAGGGTTAGGGTTAAAAAATAATAATTATTTAGATAAAAGTGTGAACCTTATTTTTTGTAAATTTTACCTTTTAAGGGGTTAAGGTTAGGGTTAGGATAAGGGTTAGGGTTAAAAAATAATAATTATTTAGATAAAAGTGTGAACCTTATTTTTTGTAAATTTTACCTTTTAAGGGGTTAAGGTTAGGGTTAGGATTAGGGTTAGGGTTAAAAAATAATAATTATTTAGATAAAAGTGTGAACTTAATTTTTTGTAAATGTTACCTTTTAAGTGGTTACGGTTAGGGTTAGGATTAGGGTTAGGGTTAAAAAAATAATAATTATTTAGATAAAAGTGTGAACCTTATTTTTTGTAAATTTTACCTTTTAAGGGGTTAAGGTTAGGGTTAGGATAAGGGTTAGGGTTAAAAAATAATTATTATTTAGATAAAAGTGTGAACCTTATTTTTTGTAAATTTTACCTTTTAAGGGGTTAAGGTTAGGGTTAGGATTAGGGTTAGGGTTAAAAAATAATAATTATTTAGATAAAAGTGTGAACTTAATTTTTTGGTAAATTTTACCTTTTAAGGGGTTAAGGTTAGGGTTAGGATTAAGGTTAGGGTTAAAAAAAAATAATAAGTTAGATAAAAGTGTGAACCTTATTTTTTGTAAATTTTACCTTTTAAGGGGTTAAGGTTAGGGTTAGGGTTAGGATTAGGGTTAAACAAATAATAATAAGTTAGATAAAAGTGTGAACCTTATTTTTTTGTAAATTTTACCTTTTAAGGGGTTAAGGTTAGGGTTAGGATTAGGGTTAGGGTTAAAAAATAATAATTATTTAGGTAAAAGTGTGAACCTTATTGTTTTGTAAATTTTACCTTTTAGGGGGTTAAGGTTAGGGTTAGGGTTAGGATTAGGGTTAAACAAATAATAATAAGTTAGATAAAAGTGTGAACCTTATTGTTTTGTAAATTTTACCTTTTAGGGGGTGAGCCCATCCAAAATCGCACCCACCCTCCAAAAAATTTAAATAACAAGTTAGTTGCAGTTTTGTCGAGTTCCTGTTCACACCTAAACAGAACATTAGATCGTTGGTCTGCCAACTTGAAAAGCTGGATAAAAAAGAAATAAACAGGAATTGTCACAGTTGGTTAATCAAACACACACAGCCACACATATATATTGCTATCATTTTCCAAATATTTCAAATATTTCACACCCTATCACAACAAATCCTCCCTCTCCCCCACTCAACTATTTTCTCCCATACCCTTCTTAAATTCCCTCATTTTCTCAAAACGCTCTCTAAGACCATAACTTTCGCCCATCCACCAAAATCACAGCCCCCCTCCCTCTCTACCCATCCTCCTTTCCCTGCATACACCCCCCATACACAAACATTCCAACTTACTTTTCCCCTTCAATCTTGAACCGCAGCCATCTGGTCAAACACCTCCCTCCCCCCTCTTCCTCACCTCCCTCTCTGCCATCCACTTTACCCCTGCTCATCCCCCACCTCTTTCTCTTACCACCAGCCACAGTAGTCCTGGCTCACCCCATCCTTCCATTTTTTCCCCACTCATTCTTTTCAACATTCATTTCTATTTCTCCAACAAATACGGACGTCCACCCAGCAGTGGCCACTATTTCATTCTATTTTTTCTCCCAATATGTCTACCCTACATGTATCTGTACTTGCATGACATTTTTTCTCTATTTTATCATCCTGATGAAGTCTTATAAATAAAGACGAAACGTTGATGTACACATAAAAAACATCCATTTTTTGGTTTTCCTTTTTCATTTTATATATATATATATATATATATATATATATATATATATATATATATATATATATATATATATAGGGGAGGACTTGAATGCCTACTGGGAGGACTTGAATGCCTACTAGACACCACCCTCGGGTGTCTTCGGTTTCTCTGTACAGGGATTTGTCAGAGACTCTGACGTGAGGATATTTTTTACTTGAAGTAAACCATGACCAAATATTTTTTTTAAATAGTGTGCTGTCTCCTCAAGCCGTCCAGCACGTCTCCCGAATTGCGGACGGGGGCACCCCCTCTATTAATAGAGGGCAGCTTCGAAAAATGAATTAGAAGCCGTTGACAATGAGGAAATGAATGATAAAAAATATGAATAAAAACAAAAATAAATACTGGCAGGCCGGCACTCAGGATTAAAAGGGCCCATCAACCTGTTCATACACCAGGCGGGAAGATGAAAGCAATGGTGTAAACCTTCCTACCTCTGGAAATGGTGCTCCAGCCATGACAGAGCCCAACTATCAGGCTTTGAGACAAAAAGTTCCTGGCCCCCTATCTCCATCAAATACAGCAACAACAACATAAAAAGAAACATAAGAGGCTTAAAAGCCCAACCATGGACTGTTGCACAAAAGAATGTGCTATTGTTTTGCTACCACTACTCAAAGTTTGAAAAGTGGAGCAAAACATCCAATGAGATTCTAGCTGATAAGATTCAAGAATCTACCCTTCCCGAATATATATATATATATATACATATATATATATATATATATATATATATATATATATATATATATATATATATATATATATATATCAATAGATAAAGTGAAAGAATAGAATAAGGTGCGAATCAAATTTTATTACAGTTCAATGTTCAGGCAAAGTTCTTACTTTAAAGAACTTTGCCTGAACATTGAACTGTAATAAAATTTGATTCGCACCTTATTCTAGTCTTTCACTTTATCTATTGCTATATATATATATATATATATATATATATATATATATAAACTCAATGTATGTGTATGTTATCTCTGTATGTACCCTATTTAAAGTGCTAAAAAATGGGTTCCCGACACCCGAAACATCGCATGTGCTTCGAAATTATTCTTTCATTCATTCTTTGTTTCTTTTTTTTCTTTCTTTCTTTCTTTTATCTTTCTTTCTTTCACTCTTTCATTCATTCTTTCTTTCTTTCATTCTTTCTTTCATTCTATCTTTCTTTCTTTCTTTCATTCTTTCTTTCTTACTTTCAGTCTTTCTTTCATTCATTCATTCATTCATTTTTTCTTTCTTTCTTTCATTCTTTCTTTCATTCATTCATTCTTTCTTTCTTTCATTCTTTCTTTCTTTTTATTAATTTATTTCTTTCATTCATTCATTCTTTCTTTCATTCATTCATTCTTTCTTTCTTTCATTCTTTCTTTCTTTTTATTAATTTATTTCTTTCATTCATTCATTCATTCATTCATTTTTTCTTTCTTTCTTTCATTCATTCATTCATTCATTCTTCCTTTCTTTCTTTCTTTCTTTCATTCTTTCTTTCTTTCATTTCCTTCTTTTTACATCTCCTTACTGTTTTCTTTCCCACCTTGCTCCTCATTTCCCTGACTGTACATACGTGCAGAAATTTTAATGTAATGTGAACAAATATCTTGCTGAACAACTCCCGCTAACCTCTAATCACAATAACACCCTTACATCCCAGTCGCAGTATTTCTTTGTTTGGGGTGGAATAAAGTGCTAAAAAAAATGGGTGCCCGACACGCGAAACATCACAGACGCTTCGAAATCATGATTCCTTTGCTAAGCGTTACAGCTGCGTTTGTATGATACTTTATCACATATAAACCGTCCATTATGTAACTAAGTTATATTTCGATCCAGTTTTCCCGCTCTTTCAAAAATGAAAACAAAAGAAACGAACAAGAAATGTAAAAAACATCATCATTTAATATTTCGTTTCTTAAATGGCAAACACGACAGGCGTTATTTTTTGAATGGCAACTTCCGGTAGAACTGCTTCCGGTTGAATACAATAGTTTTTTTTTCTTATATAAAGCGCACTAAAAGTTATATATATATAATATTTGACTCGAATCGGTCAAATGTCACACACACACATACACACACACGCACACACACACACATACACACACATTTATATATATATATATATATATATATATATATATATATATATATATATATATATATATATATATGAGGGTAGGATCTCCGACTACGAATCAGTGGCGATTTGTGTTCGGGGTTCGCGCCCACCGACCGTTGAGAATTAGTTCCTAGACTGAAGATTGCGTTAGCATGAAACATCGATGTCTCTAGGTATATTTTAAATATTTAATATTTATTTTAAAAAATAATATTATTGTTTATCAGCCCCCTCCCACGGAGGCTGGGCACTTTTCGAGGAGCTTTAATAACAAGCAGTACAAATAGCTATATGCATGGTCCGACGTTTCGTAGATCACTCTTATCTACTTGGTGAGTAGTAGTAATTCTTCTATTTACAGTTAAAATTCCTCTCTATTTACTAACTGGTTGGCAATGGCTTGAAGGTAGGATCTCCGACTACGAATCAGTGGCGATTTGTGTTCGGGGTTCGCGCCCACCGACTGCTGAGAATTAGTTCCTAGACTGAAGATTGCGTTAGCATGAAACATCGATGTCTTTAGGTATATTTTAAATATTTAATATTTATTTTAAAAAAAATATTATTGTATATATATATATATATATATATATATATATATATATATATATATATATATATATAAAGATAGATGAGAGAAGAGTGATAAACATGTACGAATGTCCAGATTTATTTCAAACTTCTATTGTTCAATGCAAGGTATATTCTGTAATAAAATTATGTTTATTATTCTTTCCTTAAGCCAAGGCTTTTCAAAGACTGAAATCTTATTATCAGAGGAATTATATAGATTGGACACCTTATCAACGGACAATTACCAACTGGACACACACCATATCTTCTTACACGAACTTTTTTTCACTCTCCATTTCTTAATATTTTTTCAAATGTTGAATTTTTGCTTTTCCACTGCAAACTTATCTATCTATATAATTCCTTTGATGATAAGATGTCGATCTTTGAAAAGCCTTGGCTTAAGGAAAGAATAATAAACATAATTTTATTACAGAATATACCTTGCATTGAACAATTGAAGTTTGAAATAAATCTGGACATTCGTACATGTTTATCCCTCTTCTTTCATCTATATTTATAATTGCTCTATCTCGTATATTGAGCTTAAACCATTTCACTATAGGTTCTATCTACTAAAAGTTTACTTTTAGTTTTATATTTGATTATATATATATATATATATATATATATATATATATACTATACTTTTTTTAGTTTGGAAGTTAATTTATTAAAGTCGTCCAAAACATGCCAGCATGTAAAACGGACATTAAACCGAATATGATGATGTATGATGATCTCTCAAAGCACTCTATTATTTTAATGCTCTGTCTTTTAAAAAAAAATCTCATCATTCTTCATTTTAATTCTGTTCTATCCTATTAGAACCGTAAATATCATATAAAACAACAAAAAAATTATCTAAATAAAATATATTTCGAATTAATATTTAAAAAAAACCTTTATTATATACAAATTATTTATATAAAACTTATACTTTACATACTTCAGAGACGAGCCATGGTTTCATTGAGATAGGCTGTCCTTTAATTTGTGTTAAAAAGGTCGTTAGAGTCCAATTCAAATAATCAGCGACTCAGGAAATAAAGAACAAATTGAAGAATGGAGTTCAAAGATCACCGTAACGTCTTTCGGTGATTTTTATTTTCAATTTTTAACTTTCATTTGATTCTTTATTTTTATTTTGTCTTCAGCTTTTTACCCCTAACTTCTGATCCCAGTCTTAACCGTCGCCTTTCCTAACAATCCCGTAACACAACCTGTCTACCTCCCCCACTTACTTGCTCACTGCTGCCTATTTTGTTTTTAAATTTATTTTCGACGTCTGATTCGTCCCTTGAGTTTTGCCGTCCTCTCTCCCCTACCTTTTTTCCTTTCTCGTCTACTCCTTTCTACCACTCCTACCTTGATGCCTCCTACTTTCATTTACTGCTGCTTGATTGATTTAAAATGTATATTTATATTCTATTTTATTTCAATGCTTGCTTTTCTTACAGCTAGCTTTTTTGGATAGAAATTACGTTTTATTATTTTACTTTTAATTGAAGTTCCATAAAAACTCTCTCTGCAAAGCCCATGGAGGTTTACCTAATGGTTTTTAATACACCGCTGACATCCTAAACTTTCACACACTGCAACTCTTTCTAACTTGATCACTTGGGCCATTTAATGGTTGTTGACTAAATTTTAATTTATTGATACGAACTCTCATGGCGCATCTAACGGTGAACTTTTCAACGTTTTCTTTTTACATTGTATATTTTTTATTTTATATTATCTTTATTTTTATATCTTTTAAAATTATGACCTTTGGTAATTTCCCTTTTCCCAACTTATCTGTTTGTAATCCTCTGACGATAAGATGTCATTCTTTGAAAAGCCATGGCTTAAGGAAGGAATTATATTTAACATTTTCATTCTCATTCGTTACTTGTTTATATATATATATATATATATATATATATATATATATATATATATATATATATATATATATATATATATGTATTGAATTATAATTTCCCTTTTCCAACTTATCTGTTCGTAATCCTCTGACGATAAGATGATATTCTTTGCAAAGCCATGGCTTAAGGAAGGAATTATATGTAACATTTTCATTCTCATTCGTTACTTGTTTATATATATATATATATATATATATATATATATATATATATATATATATATATATATATATATATGTATTGAATTATAATTTCCCTTTTCCAACTTATCTGTTCGTAATCCTCTGACGATAAGATGATATTCTTTGCAAAGCCATGGCTTAAGGAAGGAATTATATGTAACATTTTCATTCTCATTCGTTACTTGTTTATATATATATATATATATATATATATATATATATATATATGTATTGAATTATAATTTCCCTTTTCCAACTTATCTGTTCGTAATCCTCTGACGATAAGATGATATTCTTTGCAAAGCCATGGCTTAAGGAAGGAATTATATGTAACATTTTCATTCTCATTCGTTACTTGTTTATATATATATATATATATATATATATATATATATATATATATATATATATGTATTGAATTATAATTTCCCTTTCCCAATTTATGTTTGTAATCCTCTGACGATAAGATGTCATTCTTTGAAAAGCCATGGCTTAAGGAAGGAATTATATTTAACATTTTCATTCTCATTCGTTACTTGTTTATATATATATATATATATATATATATATATATATATATATATATATGTGTGTGTGTGTGTGTGTGTGTGTGTATTGAATTATAATTCCCCTTTCCCAATTTATGTTTGTAATCCTCTGACGATAAGATGTCATTCTTTGAAAAGCCATGGCTTAAGGAAGGAATTATATGTAAAATGTGTATTGTCAATCTTTACTTGTTTATATATATGTATATATGTATATACGTATATATGAAAATGTCGACTTCAATTCTCTATATTATTATTTCTCGCAACACATCGTTTAAAATAACAGTTAATTATATATCTACTCTATTGGAATATAATAACTGTGTATATTTGGCAATGACACCTTTTATTTACTCATGTCGAAATTCGCTATTTTTTAATAAACAACGCTGACGCTGATAACGCCACCTGGCGACAAAATGCAGGCAATGTTTTTCGATCGAAATGTTCGACGGAGACAACTGCGACGCCATCGAGACATTATGGAAAGCATATTAGCTCGAATAAATAAGCCATTATATAAACATTTATATAAACATTTATATAAACATTTATATAAACATTTATATAAACACTTGAACTGAGATTATGTGATTACCGCTTGGCGGTAATAGCCCTTTGACGTTGATGCACTGACCACTTTCAGTAGACACGGGCATTTGAAATATTCACAGCAACTCTAGAACAATTTTACGTAATTTATATTCAATACTTATATATATATGTTAATGTGGGATGTTAAAAATAGACTGTCAAAAAGCTCTAATGCAAAGTTCCGAATACGTTCGTCGAACACTCTCGACTAGTCTTCTATCTGTGCCCGCTTCTAGGTACATATAGATCTTAATTTCCCTTAATTACGTGACAGTTTAATATTTATTAATAAATATTATACTAAGCCCCTTTAAGAAATTAAAGTTGAGCACTCTCGGGGATGGTAAAAATAGACTGTCAAAAAGCTCTAATGCAAAGTTCCAATTACGTTCGTCGAACAGTCTTCTATCTGTGCCCGCTTCTAGGTACATATAGATCTTAATTTCCCTTAATAACGTGACTGTTTCCGTTGGCCGAGTGGATATGGCGACTGCTTGCCGATTCTAGGCTGACTCTGTGAATCGGGTTCGCGCCTCCCGTCTGAAATTGTTACTTTCCTGCACTGATGAGAGCAATAAGCTTGAAACGCTAGCGTCTGTAGGTATTAATAATTTAATATTTATTAATATATATATATATATATATATATAAAATATAATAACACGAAATCACATAATTGTCGATGCAATGATTTATTTCAACCGTGCGGTTTTTTCAAGCATCACTCAGACAATTACATTTTTGAGATTGATAGAAAATTGAATTCCCTACGACAATTCAAACACAACCAGAGAGAGTGGTGGTAGCAACCAATTTGATACATTATTTATAGAGAGGGGGAAATTTTAAACTTATATTTAACTATGGCGGTCGAAGGGGGGGGTGATCTTTAAGTTAATCAACTAAAAACTGCCGTGTCAAAATTATGACACATACGACTTGACGATATCATACATATAGACAACTTTACTCACGCGCATACACAAAACTAAATACGCACACATCCTATGCGCACGCACATACATAATCTCACTCGCACATTACCATAACTAAGCATAATCACATACACAACTTTTATTCATACATCTCTAGCCGAGACAAAATGCGTCCGGCGAAACTCGTGTTCTCAAACTCGGTAGGAGAAAAGAAAGAAAGAAACAAGCAGCCAGGCACAGAGAAGAAATAGACAAACCGCGTGTAATAGATTCCCAGTCCGTCTGGATTCCAAGAAAGAGAATCTAATTGAAATAAAATTATACGCACATACATATATGTATACATACAAATCTATACGCACACACACATACATATATACACACACACACCTACATATATGCATATATATACATATACATATATACACACACATATATATATATATATATACATATATATATATATCCCTGAATCTATTTGAAATATTGACCAAATGACAACGCATGTAGTTACTCACACATGTAAACATATACATACATATACATACACATACATACATATACATATACGCATATATACACATATATACATACACACACATACATATATATCCACACACCTACACACAATATTTACATAACACTCTATATTCTTACTGATACAATATGAGTTTTAAAAATTAGTCTTACCTTATTTATATTTTAGATTAATTTGATAATCTATAGTTAAACCCTAATTCAAGTCTAATAATGTCTAGTGGTAATATTTGACATTTATACTTATATTAATTCAATAACTAGTGTATTACCTGCAGAAAAATGTTCTTACCACTATCTTATTTTAAGTAAATAATCTGAATAAATAAATATTTCAAAATACCATTATATACGCATACACAAAAATACTATATATCACCAAGTCGGTAATTCTGTGTCTATAACAGATATTATTATAAATATTTAGGGGGTGGTTACCGTAAATAATGTTATTCAATTTGGTATCTTCACCGTTATAAGTCTAGAGGTCCATCGGATTACTAGTCATTGGTTATTAAAATAACCAATGATGCTTCAAAAAAGTATGAACTTTTAAAATCTATAACTAACTCGCGTGCATGCGTGATTTCATACAGAAAGTGGAAAAACCCATCTCATATGCCGGTTTACACCAGCAGAAGCCGGCAATTCAATAAGACCGGATCTACAAACACACTGAAGAGGCCAATTCTATTTGGCGAAATTATTTGTATCATTATAAACTAAAAAATGAAAGTTTATATAAAAAAAATCGGTTTCGATTTTTTTTCTTTTAAAATAAAATTAATATCGCATCCTTAACATGCTTCGAAGGTATTTATTTTACCTCAATCCTCATTATTAAATTTTATTTGGATGCCTCAAAAAAGTATGAACTTTTTAAATCTATGAATATATATATATATATATAACTTTGTTAAAGAAATCGATGAGATGCCAAGATTTGTTTTTTATATAATAAATAAAATATTTCGAACGGATATCCGCTCTTTTTCAATGAAAATAAGAATCCGACTTTTAGTAGATAGAACCTATAGTGAAATGGTTTAATCTCAATATACGAGATAGAGCAATTATAAAGATAGATGAAAGAAGAGTGATAAAATTATGTTTATTATTCTTTCCTTAAGCCAAGGCTTTTCAAAGATCGAAATCTTATCATCAAAGGAATTATATAGATAGATAAGTTGGCAGTGGAAAACCCAAAATGAAACATTTGAAAAAATATTAAGAAAATGATGGGTGAAAAAAAGTTCTTGTAAAAAGATATGGGGTGTGTCCAGTTGGTAATTGTCTGTTGATAAGGTGTCCAATCTATATAATTCCTCTGATGATAAGATTTCGATCTTTGAAAAGCCTTGGCTTAAGGAAAGAATAATAAACATAATTTTATTACAGAATATACCTTGCATTGAACAATTGAAGTTTGAAATAAATCTGGACATTCGTACATGTTTATCACTCTTATTTCATCTATCTTATATATATATATATATATATATATATATATATATATATATATATATATATATATATATATATATATATATATATTGTTGACTATTTTCGATTGTATGGGAGCAAGCTCCCGACGACAACGCTCTCCTTAGTGTAATGTGGAGACAGAGTAGTGTCGAGTTAGGGTTAGGGTTAGTACACATAACAGTAGTGTAAATTAAGTGTCGATACGCTGATATGTTATAGTAAAATGTTTTTTCACATTAGAAGACAGTTTTTTTAAATAAAATACAATTTTGTTAAAGAAATCAAATATTTCGAACGGATATTCGCTCTTTTTCAGTGAAAATTAGAATCCAACATTGTTATTTTTTTTTTTTTGACTATTGCCACGCCGACCGTATGGGATATCCGTTCGAAATATTTGATTTATTATATGAAAAAAAATCTGAGCATCTTTTTTTAAACAAAGTTGTGTTTCATTAAAAAAAATGCCTTCTAATGTGAAAAACATTTAATTCTAATATATATATATATATATATATATATATATATATACATATATATATATATATATATAAATATATATATATATATATGTGTGTGTGTGTGTGTGTGTGTGTGTGTGTGTGTGTAGAAATGTGATACTTAGAAGGCAATACAATGCAGAGGTGTGACGGATAGACACAAGTTGGAGAAAATAAGACATATAATGGTGGAACAAATTAATAGTTTCACCCTTAATACAATGTATACATCCACACACACACACACACACACATATATATATATATATATATATATATATATATATATATATATATATATTTCTTTATTTTTTTACAAACATATATATCTGTCTATCTACACAATGTTACAATGTTATGTAATACCTGTATCAAGATGGTCTGGTGGAAACTCCGTATGATATAATATTTCGGGAACTCTTCACCTCTTCAGAACTGTGCTTTAGGGTGTTAAAAGAAATTCAATTTTAGCTTACACTAATACGTATGCATATACACCCGCATATAATATATACCCACTTATACATACACATATTATATAGTTATCCTTTTTTTATTTATAGTCTTTCACCCCCGCATATACTATTTCCTCCCTACTACATCTGCTGACTTACAGCTAAATTCATTATTTCTGTCGATGAGCTGAAAACGTCGATGAACCGAAATGTCTATTCACATATGTAGCAAACAATGATTGTATAAGTAAATACGTGTATCTGACATCCACTTTGTCCAACCTACTCTTGGTCTTTTGTCTAAGATCAAAGTGTAGTATCTGTTCCGATGGATACTGCACCCCATAGATTGGTATTGTCATGTCCTTCGGGGCTTGATTTACGCCGGTCTATGGGTCTGTCCTCTGCAGTTCTAGGAGGTCCACCCTCCCAGGATTTGCCTCATCTCTTTGGGGAGGAGTAAGTTTATTGCTTACTACCTGAGGCGCCCCTATCGGGGAATGTCGACGGGGCTTCCCAGGCAATTTTAGAACCCCACTTTCCCGACCCGACCTTGGGTCACATCTTACTTGTGGGGGTAAGATAAAAACTGGCCTTGTGCCTAACTCCTGGAGAGGAGTGAATCAATACTCTATCTAAAATAATACTAATGTCAATAACAATAAAGAGTAATACGTTCAAACCAGAAGCCCTACAAAAAAACAACGTTTCCTCCCTCCTTAGAACTAACCTCCATTATGTATACTTTCCCCTCTTTGTAAACTCCCCAAATCTGTAAGCGAAACTAATCTAAATCCTCAATCCCCTCTAAACGATCTTTTTTATAGGTTCGCCATTGCGTCATTCTGGCGATGCATTTCTAATATTTGATCTACTTAATAGGTTCGTATTCGAATATGTAATTTATCCATTACCCTTAACCCTAACTAGCTAACTGTAGTTAGGGTGAGTTAGTTAGTTAGGTTTATGGGTAGTTAATTATAGTTACAGTTAATGGCTCGGGTAAAGGTTAGAGTTGGGGTTCAGGGTTAGCAAGTCAGTTAGAATTTAGGGTTAGTAAGTTAGTAAGTTAGTTAGGGTTAAGGGTTAGGGTTAGTAAGTTTGTAAGTTAGTTAGGGTTAAGAGTAAGGGTTAGTAAGTTAGTAAGTTAGTTAGGGTTAAGGGTTAGGGTTAGTAAGTTAGTAAGTTAGTTAGGGTTAAGGGTTAGGGTTAGTAAGTTAGTAAGTTAGTTAGGGTTAAGGGTTAGGGTTAGTAAGTTTGTAAGTTAGTTAGGGTAAAGGGTTAGGGTTAGTAAGTTAATAAGTTAGTTAGGGTTAAGGGTTAGGGTTAGTAAGTTTGTAAGTTAGTTAGGGTTAAGGGTTAGGGTTAGTAAGTTTGTAAGTTAGTTAGGGTTAAGGGTTAGGGTTAGTAAGTTTGTAAGTTAGTTAGGGTTAAGGGTTAGGGTTAGTAAGTTAGTCAGGGTTTAGGGTTACAGTTAATAAGTTAGTTAGGGTTAAGGGTTAGGGTTAGTAAGTTAATAAGTTAGTTAGGGTTAAGGGTTAGGGTTAGTAAGTTTGTAAGTTAGTTAGGGTTAAGGGTTAGGGTTAGTAAGTTTGTAAGTTAGTTAGGGTTAAGGGTTAGGGTTAGTAAGTTTGTAAGTTAGTTAGGGTTAAGGGTTAGGGTTAGTAAGTTAGTAAGTTAGTTAGGGTTAAGGGTTAGGGTTAGTAAGTTAGTAAGTTAGTTAGGGTTAAGGGTTAGGGTTAGTAAGTTAGTAAGTTAGTTAGGGTTAAGGGTTAGGGTTAGTAAGTTTGTAAGTTAGTTAGGGTTAAGAGTAAGGGTTAGTAAGTTAGTAAGTTAGTTAGGGTTAAGGGTTAGGGTTAGTAAGTTAGTAAGTTAGTTAGGGTTAAGGGTTAGGGTTAGTAAGTTAGTAAGTTAGTTAGGGTTAAGGGTTAGGGTTAGTAAGTTAGTAAGTTAGTTAGGGTAAAGGGTTAGGGTTAGTAAGTTAATAAGTTAGTTAGGGTTAAGGGTTAGGGTTAGTAAGTTTGTAAGTTAGTTAGGGTTAAGGGTTAGGGTTAGTAAGTTTGTAAGTTAGTTAGGGTTAAGGGTTAGGGTTAGTAAGTTTGTAAGTTAGTTAGGGTTAAGGGTTAGGGTTAGTAAGTTAGTCAGGGTTTAGGGTTACAGTTAATAAGTTAGTTAGGGTTAAGGGTTAAGGGTTAGTAAGTAAGTAAGTTAGTTAGGATTATGGGTTAGGGTTAGTAAGTTAGTTAGGGTTAAGACTTAGTGTTAGGAAATTAGTTAGGGTTTAGGGTTAGTAAGTTAGTCAGTTAGTAAGTTAGTTAGGGTTAGTAAGTTAATAAAGGTTTAGGGTTAGGGTTAGTAAGTTAGTTAGGGTTATAGGTAAGGGTTAGTAAGTGAGAGTTATGGGTTATGGGTTAGGGTTAGTAAGTTAGTTAGGTTTTAGGGTTATGGGTTAGGGTTAGTATGTTAGTTAGGGTTATGGGTTAGTAAGTTAGTTAGGGTTTAGGGTTATGGGTTAGAGTAAGTAAGTTAGTACGGGTTAGGGTTTGTCAGTTAGTTAGGGTTTAGGGTTAAGGTTAGTAAGTTAATGAGGGTAATGGGTTAGGGTTAGTAAGTTAGTTAGGGTATAGGGTTAGTGAGTTAGTTAGGGTTAATGGTTAGGGTTAGTAAGTTAGTCAGGGTTTAGGGTTACAGTTAATAAGTTAGTTAGGATTAAGGGTTAAGGGTTAAGGGTTAGTAAGTAAGTAAGTTAGTTAGGATTATGGGTTAGGGTTAGTAAGTTAGTAAGGGTTAAGACTTAGTGTTAGGAAATTAGTTAGGGTTTAGGGTTAGTAAGTTAGTTAGGGTTAGTAAGTTAATAAGGGTTAGGGTTAGTAAGTTAGTTAGGGTTATAGGTAAGGGTTAGTAAGTGAGAGTTATGGGTTAGGTTAGTAAGTTAGTTAGGTTTTAGGGTTATGGGTTAGGGTTAGTATGTTAGTTAGGGTTATGGGTTAGTAAGTTAGTTAGGGTTTAGGGTTATGGGTTAGAGTAAGTAAGTTAGTACGGGTTTGGGTTAGGGTTTCTCAGTTAGTTAGGGTTTAGGGTTAAGGTTAGTAAGTTAATGGGGGTAATGGGTTAGGGTTAGTAAGTTCGTTAGGGTTAATAGTTAGGGTTAGTAAGTTAGTCATGGTTTAGGGTTAGGGTTAGTAAGTTAGCTAGAATTATAAGTTAGGGTTAGTAAGTTAGTAAAGGTTTAGGTTTAGGATTAGTAAGTTAGTTAGGGTTAGTAAGTTTGTTATGGTTAGTAAGTTAGTTAGGATTATAAGTTAAGGTTAGTAAGTTAGTAAGGTTTTCGGGTTAGGGCCAGTAAGTTCGTTAGGGGTTAGTTTAGAGTTAGTAAGTTAGTTAGGGTTTAGAGTTAGGGTTTGTAAGTTAGTAACGGGTTAGGGTTAGGGTTAGTAAGTTAGATAGAGTTTAGGGTTAGGGTTATTAAGTTAGTTAGGGGTATGGGTTAGAGTTAGTATGTTAGTACGGTTAGGGTTCGTAAGTTAGTTAGAGTTATGGATTAGGGTTAGTAAACTAGTAAGGGTTTAGCTTAGAGTTAATAAGTTAGTTAGGCTTTAGGTTTAGAGTTAGTAAGTTTGTAAGGGTTTAGGGTTAGGGTTGGTAAGTTATTAAGGGTTAAGGGTTAGAATTACTAAGTTAGTTAGAGTTAAGGTTTGGGTTAGCATTAGGGTTAGTTAGTTAGATTTATGGATAGTTAGTTATGGTTAAGGTTTATGTTTAAGATTAGTTAGTTGGTTAGGGTTAGTAAGTGGGTTAGGGTTTAGTGGTAGGGGTAGATTTTGTTAGGGAAAGGGTTAAGTTTAGTTAGTTTGTTAGAGTTGGTAAGTTTGTTAGTTAGGGTTAAGGTTTGAGTTAGGGTTAGTTAGATTTATGGAAGGTTAGTTATAGTTAGGGGCTAGAGTTAAAGTTAAATTTAGGCTTATATAAGGGTTAGGCTTAGTTAGTTATATTTATGGATAGTTAGTTATGGTTAGGGGTTAGGGTTAGGGTTAGTGTAAGGGTTAGG
The DNA here is from genome assembly GCA_963556195.1 of Sepiola atlantica. NCBI lineage: Eukaryota > Metazoa > Mollusca > Cephalopoda > Sepiida > Sepiolidae > Sepiola > Sepiola atlantica. Next base: position 40,898,934 of record OY744554.1, read on the forward strand.
TGTTAGGGTTAGGTGTTAGGGTTAGACATATGATTTAGCGTTAGGGTGAGGATTATGGTTAGTTAGCTAGTTAGCGTAAGGGTTTGTGTTAGGGGTAGGGGTATTTAGTTAATTCGTTAGTTAATATGTTAGTTAGTTATGGTTAGGGTTGATGGATAAATCACATATTTAAATGTAAACAACTCAGTAGATCATAGATTGGATTAGCTAACATATTAATTGGATTAGCTAACATATTAATTACATATTGGAAGACCACCCTGTATATTTCATACGATATTTTCTCTGCGCATATATATCTGTGCATCTACAAGTGCATAAAACGCGAAAAACAAAATGAAAGGTGAAAGTGACAGAAGAGTGAACTCATCCAATCAGTTTTCGCGCCAGCAGGTGTAACGAATAGGAATCATCTCATTGGTGCGCGACGAGTGTCTTCTGACACATCCGAAGTGTTTCTGGTCAGCGGATTGCAACATCATCGGACCACTCCCCCGTGGGCTTTTTTTTTTCGAACATAATGGACAATTAATCGTATGGTCGAATTGGTCTAAAGTGTGCGGATAATAGTCAGTTCGGAAGTCAATGATGAATTCGTCCATTGGAGCGGAACAGTTTGATTTTCCAATACAGATGTTTATCCAGTAGATTTTGTTTTGAGAAAGAAAAGGTTTCGGATATAAAATCTGTTGTCGGTCAGAGGCTGGTGGATATGGATGGACTAAGATGAGGTTGCACCCACACATGTTCATATATCTACAGGGTGTCCCAAAATAATGTATACATCCTTTGAATTGTTATAAGTCGTTCAATTTACTGATTTTTATTTGCAAGATTGATAAACAAGATTGAGTAAGAATATTCATTTAAAAATACTGACAGTAAAATTAACAAAAACATAGAAAATTAACTTTTAACAAAGATAAAGGCTACTTAGGGTAATTTCAGAATGTTCATAAAATGAACCCTCATCCTAACCCCAACCCGTTCTGCTCAATACACTTTCCATATAGTGAAGACGTGAAGAATTGTACCTACAAACGTCCTGCGACATTTACTCCGGTATTTGAGCACATTCTACTACAATTACTACTCCCATTTGTTTGCAATTACTTCAGGTGTCTTGCTTTAAACATTGTAGCCTTTACGTTTATTAAAAGTTAATTTTCTATGTTTTTGTTAATTTTACTTTCAGTATTTTTAAATGTGTATCTTACTCTTCTACTCTTTTATCAATTTTGTTTGCAAATCAAACTCGGTAAATTGAACGAGTTAAAACGATTCAAACGATGTATACATTATTTTGGGACACCCTGTATATATATATATATATATATATATATATATATATATATATATATATATATATATATATGTGTAAAATATAACCAAAAAGTAAACTTTTAGAGAGTTGGACCTATTGTGAAATAAGGAAAGCTCAATATACTGGATAGAGCAAAAATATGGTGAGTCAATGAAAATTGATAAGACCTGCAAATGGAAGCAAATCGATATCTTCAGTTGTTCAAAACAAGGAGCAGTTTAGTTAATAAAAAACATTTATTTTTCTTCTCTTTCATTCCTTAAACCAGGCTTTTCAAAGATTAAAATCTTATCATCAGAGGAAAAATTATGATTGATAAGTTGACAGGATAGGACTGTCAAAGTTCCAAATTTGAAAGAGTTTTTTTAAAAAAATTTTAAAGTTCAAACGGGCATGGGAATCACCAATAACGAAATCCAAAAAAAAGCGTGGGGCTCAGAAATATTGGTAAATCCAGAGGAATCTGTATAAAAATCCAACGACGACGATTCCACTCAGGTCTGTTGTCATCGGAGAGGGATCAAATAAAAATGGCCATGTCAAGGAAAAAAATGTTCTTCCTGTTTTCAGTTATGCGTATTCCAAGGCATATATATATATATATATATATATATATATATATATATATATATATATATATATATATATATATATATATATATGTGTGTGTGATTTTATGAAGGCTTACCAAAGCATTCCTTTCAGGACACCAATGATCACCATTAAATATATTTTTTCTTACAAATATTATTTATTCAAATTAAATGTTTTTTCCTACACGTGTTTCACTACCAAGCAGTTACTTGCTTGGCAGATCATCAGGGAAATTAAATGTCTGGAATACTGGTTTCAACTGCCGACAATACACAATGTGGCGTTGCAATAGTTGAGGTCACTTAAGAAGAGAAGAGGAGAAAAATAAAAATAAAAGTTAAAATTAAAAAACAAGGAAGAACAACGATAAAAATAGACTTTTCTAGGACTTTCTTTTTTTATCGAGATAGAGCAATTATAAAGATAAATGAATGAATACAGATAAAATGTACGAATGACAAATCTATTTCAACTTCGATTGTTCAATGCCAGGTGTACTCGAAAAAACATGTTTATTTTTATTTCCTTAAGCCAAGGCTTTCCAAAGATTAAAATCTTATCATCCTTGAAAAGCCTTGGCTTAAGGAAAAAAAAATAAACATGTTTTTACCGAGTACACCTTGCATTGAACAATCGAAGTTGAAATAGATTTGTCATTCGTACATCTTTATCTCTCTTCCTTCATTTATCTTTATGTATATATATATATATATATATATATAATATTTATAAATAAATATTAAATTATTTATACCTACAGACGCTAGCGTTTCAAGCTTATTGCTCTCATCAGTGCAGGGAAGTAACAATTTCAGACGGTCGGGAGGCACGAACCCGGTACACAGAGTCAGCCATATCCACTCGGCCCACAGAAACTGTCACGTAATATAAGGAAATTAAGATCTATATGTACCTAGAAGCGGGCACAGATAGAAGACTAGTCGAGAGTGTTCGACGAACGTATTCGGAACATTTTATATATATATATGTAAGTTCGTAATCCGAGGCAGGAGCAATGCTATATAGGTACCGGAAGGTGGAACAGATAAACAAAAATATGAATGGAATCTCAAATCAATTTATTAATGTTGTGTCCATCTCGCCTTTTCGACCACTCTGTCATATTTTTTATCTGTTTCTTTTGATAATGAGAGGTTCCACTCTCGAAAATTAAAGTTTATAGTTTACCCCTTTTTCGGACCTTTTAAATTGCGTGAAAGTAAACTTTTTTCTATTTACTGTTCTGGTATTTAAGCCGTGAAATATTAATAAATTGATTTGAGATTCGATTCATATTTTATCTTCTCATTTATTTTTGTTCACCAGTTCCATCTTCCGGTACCTATATCACATTGCTCCTGTCTCGGATTACCAACTTACATTTATATTTACCAGCAATGCTTCAAGCAAACTACAATTTCCTTTTATTGACACTTATTACCTATCACCAATGCTTAAAAAAAAAGAACGAAAATAATTTGAATATGACTCCCAGCATGCCCGATGCTTCAGTTCTTTCTACCTACTACCGCGAATTCCATCACAGAGCGGATAAATACGTCAGACCAACAAGACGTTTCTTCTATAAACAAAACTATAAGTTTGTTTATTTAAAAAAAATACATCTTTGAAAATGGAGTGTTTCTCCGAAATATATAATACAACAGTAAAAAAAAAAATCTACTTTGCATTGTAAGGGCTTTCTATTGACACTTATTACCTATCACCAATGCTTAAAAAAAAAAAGAACGAAAATAATTTGAATATATATATATATATATATATATATATATATATATATATAATAATGGTAATAATCCAGGTGAAAAATATCCACAGGGTGGTAATCCAGAGAATTTTAACCGGGTTTATAAAAAGTGCTCAATATCAAAATAGAGCTTTATATATGATAATTTTATTTACACAGACATGTACAAAATCTGCGACACTGGCATGTCGATGTTATCGATTAACAGTTACTATAAACTGAGATCTCATCAGGCAGAGTTAGAATCCGATCTTAACCTCAGATCATATTTGGAGAGAAACCTTAAATATGATCTGAGGTTAAGATCGGATTCTAACTCTGCCTGATGAGATCTCAGTTTATAGTAACTGTTGATCGATAACATCGACATGCCAGTGTCGCAGATTTTGTACATGTCTGTGTAAATAAAATTATCATATATATATATATATATATATATATATGAAGAAGAATCGAATATTGAGCTATATACTCTTCACAATAGGTTTCACTTTTCCTAAAAGTTCGCTTTTAGTACACCACTTTATATATATATATATATATATATATATATATATTATGAGTGTGCATTCTTCGTTCAAAATTACGGAAAAAATTATGCTTCGCCAGCGTTCGTATCAATATCAATATAAAATATTTTTCTTTCTTTCCTATTTTTTTTTCTTTTAACTTCGCCGATTGAGACGTTTTTTAATATGAATGTTAGTGCGAACACTCGCGAAGCATAATTCTTCCCGTCTATTTCACGGGAAGTGAACACTCGTAATTGTATCACCATCCTTCTTCACCCAGCATGGACGGATGTTTCAACCAGTAGTCGTCTGTGCGTCGACCTAATTTTGTTCAACATATTCAACGGTGATTTGAAATAATAATTCGTCATGAAAATCTCACGATACGATTTCGTCTTTTTGCTTACGGTAAGAAAATCTATTTTCAAGATGTATTTTAGATACGACTTTGCGACTCGAATAGAGGTTTCGTCCGTCGTCCAGATGTCAGTTTGTCCGACACGCCTGTAGTTTGAAATACAATTTTCGATGATCTGTAAAGTTTAATTTTTAAATAGTTTTTTTGTTGGTTTGTTATGCTTACGTTTTAGTATTTTTCTTGGTCTGTTAGGTTAGGCTTAAGTAAGAAATTGCATCTTCGTTGGTCCGTCACACTGAAGTTTTAAATAACATATTCGTTGGTCTGTCACGATTCAATTTTAAATAGTATTGTCGTTAGTCTGTCACGCTTAAGTTTTAAAAAGGTATTAGCATTGGTCTGCCACTCTTGAATTTCGAAAGGCGTTTTTGTTAGTTTGTCACACTTAATTTTGAAATGCGTTTTCGTTGGTCTGTCACACTTAATTTTGAAATGCGTTTTCGTTGGCCTGTCACACTTAATTTTTAAAGGCGTTTTCGTTGGTCTGTCACACTTAATTTTGAAAGGTGTTTTCGTTGGTCTGTCACACTTAATTTTGAAAAGAATTTTCGTTGGTCTGTAACACTTAATTTTGAAAGGCGCTTTCGTTGGTTTGTCACACTTAATTTTTAAAAGGCGTTTTTGTTGGTCTGTCACACTTAATTTTGAAAGGCGTTTTCGTTGGCCAGTCACACTTAATTTTGAAACGCGTTAACGTTGGTCTGTCAAACTTAATTTTGAAAGGCGTTTTCGTTGGTCTGTTACACTTAATTTTGAAAGGCGTTTTCGTTGGTCTGTCACACTTAATTTTGAAAGGCGTTTTCGTTGGCCAGTCACACTTAATTTTGAAAGGCGTTAACGTTGGTCTGTCACACTTAATTTTGAAACGCGTATTCGTTGGTCTGTCACACTTAATTTTGAAAGGCGTTTTCGTTGGCCTGTCACACTTAATTTTGAAAGGCGTTAACGTTGGTCTGTCAAACTTAATTTTGAAACGCGTATTCGTTGGTCTGTCACACTTAATTTTGAAATGCGTTTTCGTTAACCTGTCACACTTAATGTTGAAAGGCGTTTTTGTTGGTCTGTCACACTTAATTTTGAAACGCGTTAACGTTGGTCTGTCAAACTTAATTTTGAAAGGCGTTTTCGTTGGTCTGTCACACTTAATTTTGAAAGGCGTTTTTGTTGGTCTGTCACACTTAATTTTGAAAGGCGTTTTTGTTGGTTTGTCACACTTAATTTTGAAAGGCGTTTTCGTTGGTCTGTCACACTTAATTTTGAAAGGCGTTTTCGTTGGCCTGTCACACTTAATTTTGAAAGGCGTTTTCGTTGGCCTGTCACACTTAATTTTGAAAGGCGTTTTCGTTGGTTTGTCACACTTAATTTTGAAAGGCGTTTTCGTTGGCCTGTCACACTTAATTTTGAAAGGCGTTTTCGTTGGCCTGACAAACTTAATTTTGAAAGGCGTTTTCGTTGGCCTATCACACTTAATTTTGAAAGGCGTTTTCGTTGGTTTGTCACACTTAATTTTGAAAGGCGTTTTTGTTGGTTTGTCACACTTAATTTTGAAAGGCGTTTTCGTTGGTTTGTCACACTTAATTTTGAAAGGCGTTATCGTTGGCCTGTCACACTTAATTTTGAAAGGCGTTTTCGTTGGTTTGTCACACTTAATTTTGAAAGGCGTTATCGTTGGCCTGTCACACTTAATTTTGAAAGGCGTTTTCGTTGGCCTGTCACACTTAATTTTAAAATGCGTTTCGTTGGTTTCTCACACTTAATTTTGAAAGGCGTTTTCGTTGGTCTGTCACACTTAATTTTTTCACACTTAATTTTTTTAACAAAAATTATATTTAAAACTTAAGCTTGACAGACCAAATTTCAGATTGAACGGACGCTAGTTATAAACTCCGTTCGTGTTTTGTCTTATCAAACGAGTTGTCTATTTGAAGACGTTTGAAGTGTGACAGACCAACGAAAAGGTTTTTTCAGACTTAAGTGTGACAGACTAACGAAAACTATATTTAAAACTTAAGTGTGACAGACCAACGAATATGCTTTTTCAAACTTAAGTGTGACAGACTAAAAATAACTATATTTAAAACTTAAGTGTGACAGACCAACGTAAATGCTTTTTCAAACTTAAGTGTGACAGACTAACGAAAATTATATTTAAAACTTAAGTGTGACAGACCAACGAAAACTAAAGTGTGACAGACCAAATTTTAGATTTAACAGACGCAAGTTATAAAATCCGTTCGTGTTTTGTCTTATCAAACGAGTTGTCTATTTGAAGACGTTTGTACCTGTTTGCGAAATGGGTTTCATTTTCCGATTAAGAAAAAATGGCTACGCAATTTCCGAATCTTTCTCTTCAACCGACGACATACGTCAAAAATAATATAAATACGACCATATTTTCTTCATATTTTTTGTTTGTTTCTGCACTCAACCAACGGACATTCATCGCTTAGTTGCTGAATCCAATTTCCATTGTCTGTTTAATATGGCCATCTAGCCTTACATTCCCGCGCTAGAAATTTCACTTGTATTTGGTATTAATTACCTCCACTTCAGGAGGTTAGGCACAAGGCCAGTTTTATCTTACTCCCACAAGGTAAGATGTGACCCACGGTCGGGTCGGGAAAGTGGGACTTGAAAAGCCAGCGCCCGACAAGGTGAGCACTCTGGCCATTAAAAATTGCCTGGGCAGCCCCGTCGGCATTCCTCGGTAGGGGCGCCTCAGGCAGTAAGCAATAAACTTACTCCTCCCCAAAGAGGGGAGGCAAAGCCTGGGAGGGTGGACCTCCTAGAACTGCACAGGACAAACCCACAGACCGGCGGAATCAAGGCCCGAAGGACAAGACGACACCGGTCTATGGGGTGCAGTATCCATCGGAACAGATACTACACTTTGATCTTGGCCAAAAGGCCGCATTTGGTAAATGCTAGAATACCCAGTGACCCGTTTCGGTCACATAAAAAAAAATGAAAATGATATCTAACTAAAAGTATACCCGACCCAGGTGAGTAAACAAAACAGTTTTGCACCACTTTTATGTCCCCTTACGAAGATTAAAATCAAGATATTATGATATTAAACCTTAGGTGTAGAATAGTTATTCTAATTCTGATAAAAATCCATTACAATGATTTTTATTCTAGAAAATGTCTAAAAATTTAGTCTTAAGCTTAAGGGGTCTTAAAAAGAAATTGAAATTCAGGGAATCTTGCTTAATTGGTTGGTTGTTTGGTTGTTTTGTTTTACGGCATATCAACCCTTTTCAGGTTATTTAATGCCGAATGCAGTCATTTTGGTGAAAGTTTTTATGCTTCAAGTTCTTTATATGTTCAAATATTTATTGATGGTTTTTGGTTTGGTTGTTAAAGTATATTTGTTTTCTTCTCTTTTTTTGTTTCTTTCCCCTTTTAATATCTGTTTCTATTTAACCCATAGTTGGGACCCTAACAGGTACTACCACTCCGGGTCAGGGTGGACCTGGGAGCAATGGTAATTAAGAGGAGGCTCCACATTCCCCAAAGTCCGTAAGCCGGATCTCACCATCGGATGTAGTTTAAGGTCATATCCAGGACCGGGAGTAGGGTAGGAAAAATAAAATAAAAAAAGGGAGGGAGAAAGGGAGAGGGGCTGTTGTTTTTGTTTTTGGTTTTGTAGAACATAATTAAGTTTTACAAAAAAAAAAAAATCGTCAATGTAGGTGAATTTCGTCTCAGGGAGCTACAGGGCAGCCTGATCTGGTATCACCAGTTGCTTAATTGGTGTCTAATGACTATGGGTCAAATTTAATGCAAATCTGAAATATTTCAAGTTGGTGTCAAATGACTATAGCAAACAAATGAATACAAATTTTATATATTTTAATTTTAAGATAGAAAGCTGGTGCATATTATGTCCTCTAAAAACTCTTTGAATTGCAATTAAGGGAATATTCTTTAATTCATGTCTAATACCTATTGCTAAAATATCACACAAATCGGAATTATCACAGGTGTCTGTGAGAAACGCAACGTGAACAATTAGTTATGAAACACCACCACGCTAACAGTTTTTTTTATTAGTTGACCTCATAGTGCAAATGCTATTTCTAACTTTTCTTTTAAGGAAAAAAATGTAAACATGACTACATTTGAAAGTATTTTCCCGAAGAAATACTCCTACCAGCAATATATCTACACTCGGTGAATACCATTAGTATATATATATATATATATATATATATATATATATATATATATATATATATATATATATAAATACATATATATATATGTATATATATAAATATATATATATATATATGTATATATATATGTGTGTGTGTGTGTGTATATATATTCCATGAAAAATGCCAGTATACTGAAATCATATGCTCTTAATAGGGTTAAGATGAAAATTCATATACACTAAATGTACAAAAGCAAGGAAATTCCCAAATGTTTACACTTTTATTGTCATTAAGGGTATGCGAGCACAACAGGGCTATGTATTTTACTGGTAGGAATTTTTCTTCAGCGCACCTCATACACTTCATCCACTCATGCATAGAGATTTATACTGTAGTGATGTGATAATGAAATGGTTTGGTTGATATGTAGTCATACCCTTAATGACAATAAAAGTGTAAAAATTTGGGAATTTACTTACTTTTGTACATTTAGTGTATATGAATTTTCAGTATACTGTCATTTTTCATGGAATGTCACTACTTTTGTAAAGGCTATGCCTCAATACAATGATCATTTTAAAGTTGTTGTCTTTAATTTTCTGGAAAACTAAGGTATATGGTAAACGTAAATTAAAATGCCATTATTTCTGCCAAAAATCAGCTGAATCCATCAAATAGTTGATGAGATACAGGGTGGCACATACGTACGTGCGTACGTACGTACGTATGTACGTACGTACACACAGATAACATGATTTCATGATTGAACTTTCTGGATCTCTGGGTTGCCTGGACTAATGATGCTGAAATTCTACACACTTATAGAATCTATCAAATAAATATTTTGTGCAAAGTTTTAAGAAATTTGGTTTATTGGTTTTTGAGTTATGATTGATCAAAGAAATGAGATTTCCAGCATAGGCCATTCGTAAAGTCTATTAAGGGATAGAGTGCCCTCGCGCCTCCCTTGATATGCCTCTGACAGGAGGATGATTCAACGAATGATCGGAAACATTTATTATTTTTTTGATTTTAATAAAAAAAGACCATTAGAAAAATTGAAAAAATAAAAAAGTATAATTAAAAAGACGAATTCCATTATTTTTAACAATGTTTGCATAAATCTATTAATAATGGAGTGTATGTATCTGTCTCTCTTTCTGTCTGTCTGCCTGAAGCCGAACCTCCATCAGAGTAGTATGACTATTTAATAAGTCCGCCAGCTTCATTATATACTATGAAAAAAAAACCGCCGTAAACACTATGCGCGTTTCTCAATTTACATAATCAATTGCTTTTGAACTTCTAATAAATTAGTTTTCGCAAATATACACTCATGATTGTTTTCTTCAGATTTCAACATGTATTTACGCAATTTTGCTCGCTAATAACTGAAGATGAAATAAATTTGTCATTTTTACATTTTTTATTTCTCTTTAATCTCGCTCTCTCTCTCTCTCTCTCTCTATATATATATATATATATATATATAATATATATATAATATATATCTATTAATAATGGAGTTTATGTATCTGTCTGTCTATCTGTCTTTCTGTCTGTCTGTCTGAAGCCGAAACTCCATCAGAGTAGTACGACTATTTATTAAGTCCGCCAGCTTCATTATATACTATGAAAAAAACCACCGTAAAAACTATGTGCGTTTCTCAATTTACATAATTAATTGCTTTTGAACTTCTAATAAATTAGTATTCGCAAATATACACTCATGATTGTTTTCTTCAGATATCCACATCGCTATTTTGCTCGCTAATAATCTTACTTATTAATTATAATTATTTCTTTCATTATTTATATATATACATACATGAAATGCTTTACGTAGTTAATATAACTATGACAAAACTGATTAAACAGCCAGGGTTTATCCATTGAATTACTTCCCTCCCTCCGTTAATTGAGTATCGACGCAACACGGCGCGTTTGTAAACAAAACGCTGGCATTCACAGTGCTACTTTTTATTAAAACGTTCTGAGTTTGTTTATTTTCTTAATCTTATTAGCCATTATGTTTTAAAACACAAATTCACTGAGTCAAATTGTTTAATTAAAATAATAATTGATTTAAAAATTACTATTTAAAAACACGCACACACACACATTATAACGACTTTAGTTCAGGTAAACTTCTTCTTTCCGAGAATTAAAAAACTATTCGTGTTTCCTGTATTTGATTTTTTAATACTTTCATATCCAATATTATCATTTTCTCACGACCTCAACTGAATTTATGATTTCACCTTATATGCTATTATGTTTTTATTTACAAACCGTTTTTATTATTCCATGTTTTATTTATTAAAATAAAAGATGTTTTTTTTACTGTCAACAAAAAACTAACACATTCTACTGGAAAACTATACAACTGATTTTAGAATCAAATTGTTTAATTAAAAACAGGTCATTAAACACACACACACATCGTGTTCACTGTATTTGATTTTTTAGTGCTTTTTCACTTTAGGACCCGCGTTAACTTTGACCCCGTCGTTAGGGTTATGGTTAAGGTCAAAGTGGAGGTTAGAGTTAGGGTTATTTCTTTTTTCATTTTTGATTTAAAATATTTATATGTATGGGGGGAGGATAGAAGAAATTGAGGAAAGGCGGTCGAAAAAAATTTTTTTTCTTTTCTTAACTAAAAATATTTCTATGTATGGGGAAGGGTAAAATAAAACCAATTGAGGGTGGGTGCTAAAAGTTTTTTTCTTTCTTTTTAAACTAAAAATATTTCTTTTTATGGGGAGGGTAAAACAAAAATCGGGGAAGGGTCGGATTTCTTTTTTTCTTTATTTTCAACTAAAAATATTCTTGGCCATAAACAAAGAAAATCAATGTCTAACAACCCAAGAAATATGACTAGGGCTCCATCGGTTTACGTGTATATATATATATATATATATATATATATATATATATATATATATATATATATATATATATATATATATATATATATATATGTATATATATGTGTATATATGTATATATATATATATTATAGAGAAATATGTGTGTATATATATATTTATATATATATATATATAGAGAGAGAGAATAAAGTGCGCTCCATCTACAACTTGAACTCAACTTTCACTATTAGATTTACCTCATTTTGAACGCCTTCATATGCTGCCTCCACGAAACTTTTTCTTCTCCATCAAAATGTCCTTCCATTGGACATCTTATCAGCGGACAATTACCACCTGGACAAACCCCATATCTTTTTACACGAACTTTTTTTCACCCGTCATCTTCTTAATATTTTTTCAAATGTTGAATTTTGGCTTTTCTATTGCCAACTTATCTATCTGTATAATTCCTCTGATGATAAAATTTCGATCTTTGAAAAGCCTTGGCTTCAGGAAAGAATAATAAACATAATTTTATTACAGAATATACCTTCCATTGAACAATCGAAGTTTGAAATAAATTTGGACATTCGTGCTTGTTTATCACTCTTCGTCTATCTATCTTTATATATATATATGTATGTATATATAGACAGGCCCTCCGTTCAGTCTAGAGAGACTATGGATACCCCTATAAGGGGCTGGCTGCGCGTGTAATTATGAAGCAAGGATTGCGCAATCTCTAACAACACCTCTCCTGAGTCAGCATTGCTTGATTCCAATGGAAAGTAGTAGTACAACTGAACTATCGAAGTTTGAAATAAATTCGTGCATGTTTATCACTCTTCGTTCACTATCTTTATATATACATATATATATATATATATATGTATATATATATATATATATATATATATAATATCTTAGATGAGCGAAACGCGCGTAAGATGTGAAAAAAATGAACATATACAAAAATATTAAATTTTAAATAATTACAATATAAACATATTTAAAATACTTTTAGTGTGTCTGTGGGACGAACAGAAATTTGCTGACATATAAAAGTAAATAAATTAAAAGAACAGAAGAATGGTTGTTTTCGTTCGACAAAACACGAAGATTAAGAAATGAACCGTTCAGATGAAAGGTTACAGTATGGACTGATTATTTTTTGCTCATTAAAATGCACCTATAATATATATATATATATATATATATATATATATATATATATATATATATATATATATAAAGTAATCCAACAAAAGATATAAGCGTCAACTAATATCTTATAATTAGTGAAACATCCGGATAAAAACTGAAGCTCAATATACTGGATAGAGCATTAATATTATAATATAAAATGAAATATATGCTGTAGTGATATCACTATGGTAATGGTCCTCTGAGGAGAAGATTTATCTTTGAAAACTCATGAGTTAAGGACTTTAAGATACTTTGCGTGAACTTTGAATTTTAATAAAATTTGATTGACACCTTATTTTATTATTTCATTTATATTATAATATATGTATATATATATATATATATATATATATATATATATATATATATATATATATATATATATATATATATATATATATATTGAGAGATTGCACATTGAAATCAGAAAATAAAGAGAATATTTTTTTAAATACTTTGAAGCCTGAACAACGCAGAAATTTGTTTTTTCTAAAATAAATTATTTATTTATCTTAAAAACATTTTTTTTTTAGTACTTTCGGTATAAGATACCTTCCTCGAAGTATAGTCATCTTTTTTTTTCTTCCTTTTATTTCTCCCTTACTGAGACATTTTCCCAGTCGAGTTGAAATACGTCTGATGTCGTTAGGGTTAGTAGGAGGGTTTAAATACTAATATACTAGTAGTATGTTTTAAAAAGGCTGAGGGCAATGCAAAGTGCCGGGTAGGTTGTAAGCTGGAAGGAACAACAATAATAAATCGAAGTGGGACTTACTATTTATTTTTTTCTTAAAATATTACATTATTATAATTCAATACATATATATATATATATATATATATATATATATATATATATATATATAAACAAGTACAGAATGGGAATACACATTTTACATATAATTACTTCCTTAAACCATTGCTTTTCAAAGAATGATCCTTTATTGTCAGAGGATTACACAAAGACAAGTTGGGAAAGGGACATTATAATTCAGTGCATATATACACACACACACACACACACACACACATATATATATATATATATATATATATATATATATATATATATATATATATATATATATATATAAACAAGTGAGGAATGAGAAAAAATATTACATATAATTCCTTCTTTAAGCCATGGCTTTTCAAAAAATGACGTCTTATCGTAAGGGGATTACAAACATATAAGTGTGGAAAGGGGAATTATAATTCAATACACACACACGTATATATATATATATATATATATATATATATATATATATATATATATATATATAAAGATAGAAGAAATAAGAGTGATAAACATGTACAAATGTCCAAATTTATTTCAAATTTCGATTGTTCGATGCAAGGTGTATTTTGTAATAAACCAGTGTTTATTATTCTTTCCTTAAGCCAAGGCTTTTCAAAGATCGAAATCTTATCATCAGAGAAGAAGTACAGATAGATAAGTTGGCTGTAGAAAAAGCCATTCGAACATGTTTATCACTCTTATTTCTTCTATCTTTATAATTGGTCTATCTCGTATATTGAGCTTAACCTTTTCAGTATAGGTCCTATTTACTAAAAGTTTACTTTTGGTTTATATTTGATTATATATATATATATATATATATATATATATATATATATATATATATATATATATATATATATATTATTTCATGTATCCACATAAAATGTTATAAGAGAAGATACTTTTTTTATGTATCAATTTTCAGTAACCCTAACCCTCCCAGGCTTCGCCTCCCCTCTTTGGGGAGGAGTAAGTTTATTGCTTACTGCCTGAGACGCCTTTACCGGGGAATGCCGACGGGGCTGCCCAGGCAAATTTTAAACCCCACTTTCCCGACCCGACCTTGGGTCACATCTTACTTGTGGGAGTAAGATAAAAACTGGCCTTGTGCCTAACTCCTGGAGAGGAGTAAATCAATACTCTACATCCATCCTCTCTCTCTTTCTCTCAACCTTTTTCTTCCTTTTCTTCTTTCGTCAACTCCTCACTCTCCCTTAGTCCACGTCCACCTTTTCTCGCCCTCCATTTTTCTTTCTTTCCTCGAAAGTCATCTTCCCGCTTCATAATAATTCTCATTTAATAGCATTCCAGATTCAATCAGAAAGAATCTCTTTTGTTGTCCGCCATTTTAACTCATTACTAATCTCCCACCGGCAAATGGCGACTTGATTATTTTCATAATTTCTGTTTATTCCTTTTCTTTTTCAAATGATTAAATCCAATTAAAACATCGATAATAGACGATCTGTTGAAGGCAACAAAAGTTAATCAATTGATGTTGTAATAAAAGCGTTGTCAAAAAAAATTGACATTGTATCTTCGTTTTTGAAAAAGAGTCCGTAATTCAAATTAATTTTCAATTACCAGACGACAATCAAATCTCGACATTTCAAGGCTTTTCATTGGTCAATATTCGTCATGGCATAGGAACGCGTATTCTTCCCTCATTTCTTAATTTTTTCTTCTTTTTCTTTCTTTCTTCTTTCAATCCATCCCGCCTTAAGAATTTTTAAATAATCACCTAAAAATAATTTTTTTTTTAAATGGCAAGGGAAATAACACATATATTAAATTGCAGAATATAATATAAGTTGTCTACCTTATGTGCAAAGTAACAAAAATAAAAAATTGAAATACTTTCACTGTATCCTGGGCAACGTCGGTAAGGTAGAAGTAGTACAAAATATAGACATGTATATATCTTATCGCTTTACATGGGCATATGTTAATACCTTTGTATGTACAGGATGTAATGAATAATTACGAGTAACTTTCCTCACTCTGACTTATCTCCCTTTTGGAGAACTCTCCTGCTTCTACTAACCACTATAAATAGTAGCACTAATACTGTACCGACATTGTGTGCTGAATAAAGCTTTCCCAAGTTATGTCTGTTCTCGTTAGTCATTACACAGGATTAACTCCTAAACTAATTAACCGGTCATTATGAATTTTGGAAGACAGTTGATAAGCGTAAGTTGTCCAAATGTGGGCTATATTTAGTTTAATATAGTTTTAACAATAGTCATCAAAACATGTTTTTTTTTTTTTTTTTTCATCTTGACTTTTTATCTAATATTTCGCTTGATATAAGAAGCCTCGTCAGAGCTTTAGACAAATAAAAGGTACCAGCCATATTTTTTTTTCGTAATAATCCTTCCTGGTCTTCGAGAAGTGACGTCCGATATTGCGTGGACTAATGGTGTAAATGTCTCTTTTAAACTGAACTAAAATCGCGCATGGTCGCTGGTCGGTATAAATTTGGGAAAGTTCTTTTTTTTTAAATTTTTTTAAGCATCTTTAAGCATTTTCTAAAGATGCTTACAAATGAACTTTCCCAAATGTTTATATATATATATATATATATATATATATATATATATATATATATATATATATATATATATATATATATATGTATATATATATATATTGGTGCAGAAAAAATAGTACAACTTTCGTACCGTCGGTTTCAAGCTCGGAAAGTCTTAGCCATCCGGCTCTCTTCAGCTTCTGTTGCTGAAAAGAGCCGGATGGCTAAGACTTTCCGAGCTTGAAACCGACGGTACGAATGTTGTACTAATTTTTCTGTACCAAAATAAAAAAATATTATGCTCTTAATTTTTAACTTTCATTCTTAATTAATCGAGCACTCTGCTGCGATTTTTCCTACTATATTACAAAGAAGTTATATATATATATATATATATATATATATATATATATATATATATATAGATTTCTTTAGCAAGTTCAAATATGTTAATGAAGTGACAATAAAACCAATGTTTTCAAGAGTGTCTAGTACCAAGTAGAGCATTTATAAATTCACATAAACAATATTATCGCCTTACGTCAATCAACCAACGTTTCGATGCTATGGCATCTTATCAAAGGCTCAATAAAATCTTTTTCAAAAAGACAGATTCAAAAATGTTTGTTTTATTTAGCCTTTGACGAGATTCCATAGCATCAAACGTAAAAGGCTATAATATTTTATATAATTTATATATATATATATATACATATATATATATATATATATATATATGTGATTTTATGAAGGCTTGCCAAAGCATTCCTTTCAAGACACCAATGATCACCATTAAAGATATTTTTTCTTACAAATACTATTTATTCAAATTAAATGTTTTTCCTACACGTGTTTCACTACCAAGCAGTTACTTGCTTGTCAGATCATGGTCCCAAATACATTCAATAAAGAGTCTTTGAACTCGGACGAACATTTGTGTTGACTTTTCTTTGTGAGAAATTGGATTTAGAATTCCCATACTATCATTGGGTTGGAATGGTAACTTGTGAGCGGTAACTTGAATGATTTAGTTCTTTTGCTTTCTTGTGGGGGGGGGGGACTTATTCATCATTGTACCGGCCGACGTGAAAAGTGTATTATCGCACAATGTTCCGGTTTTGTGGTTTTATTGAATGTATTTGGGACCGATTATTTGCTTGTTGGCTTGGTGGAAGAAATAATGCACAAGCTACTTTTCTAAGACTTTTCTAGGACTTTCTTTTTTTATCGTTGTTCTTCCTTGCTTTTTAAGTTTGAGTTTTATTTTTATTTTTATTTTTTTCCTCTTCTCTTCTTAAGTGACCTCAACTATTACAACGCCACATTATGTTTTGTCGGCAGTTGAAACCAGTATTCCAGACATTTAATTTCCCTGATGATCTGCCAAGCAAGTAACTGCTTGGTAGTGAAACACGTGTAGGAAAAACATTTAATTTGAATAAATAGTATTTGTAAGAAAAAATATCTTTAATGGTGATCATTGGTGTCTTGAAAGGAATGCTTTGGCAAGCCTTCATAAAATCACATATAAATGCTCTGTACTCTGTAATCGAGTATCATCGAGCTTGTTTTTTATTGGAACAACCCCGGTCTTCACTGAATGATCTATTTTATAAGTGAAAAATCTTAATCTATATATATATATATATATATATATATATGTGTGTGTGTGCGTGTGTCTGTGTGTGTGTGTAAAGTTACGTATGTGTATATGTTTCTATGTTTCTATGTATAGGATTAACTCCTAAACTAATTAACCGATTATTATGAATTTTGAAAATTCAGATACCAACTTTTGTGAAATTTAAAAGTTGGTATCACACATCAATTGAGAATTAATCTCAAAATTTCAGTTTCATGGGAATATTTTAAAGGATATTATTTTAGGGCAATTCACTTTTACCAGCATATTTTAACTTTTACCAGTATAATTTAACTTTTACCAGCATATTTTAACTTTTACCAGAATATTTTAACTTTTACCATGATATTTAAACTTTTACCAGGATATTTTTACTTTTACCAAGATATTTTAACTTTTACCAGTATATTTTACCTTTTACCATGATATTTTAACTTTTACCAGTATATTTTTACTTTTACCAAGATATTTTAACTTTTACCAGTATATTTTAACTTTTACCAGTATATCTTAACTTTTACCAGGATATTTTAACTTTTACCAGTATATTTTAACTTTTGCCAGTATATTTTAACTTTTACCTGCCTATTTCAACTTTTACCAGCATATTTAAACTTTTACCAGTATATTTTAACTTTTACCAGTATATTTAAACTTTTACTAAGATATTTTAAGTTTTACCAGCATATATTAACTTTTACCAGTATATTTTTACTTTTACGGGTATATTTTTACTTTTACCAAGATATTTTTACTTTTATCAGTATGTTTTAACTTTTACCATGATATTTTAACTTTTACCAATATATTTTAACTTTTACCCGTATAGTTTAACTTTTACCAGTATTTTTTAACTTTTACCATGATATTTTAACTTTTACCAGTATAATTTAACTTTTATCAGTATATTTTAACTTTTACTAGTATATTTTAACTTTTGCCAGTATATTTTAACTTTTACCTGCCTATTTCAACTTTTACCAGCATATTTAAACTTTTACCAGTATATTTTAACTTTTACCAGTATATTTAAACTTTTACTAAGATATTTTAAGTTTTACCAGCATATATTAACTTTTACCAGTATATTTTTACTTTTACGGGTATATTTTTACTTTTACCAAGATATTTTTACTTTTATCAGTATGTTTTAACTTTTACCATGATATTTTAACTTTTACCAATATATTTTAACTTTTACCCGTATAGTTTAACTTTTACCAGTATTTTTTAACTTTTACCATGATATTTTAACTTTTACCAGTATAATTTAACTTTTATCAGTATATTTTAACTTTTACTGGTATATTTTAACTTTTACCAGTATATTTTAAGTTTTACCAATATATTTTCACTTTTATCAACAAATATTTAAACTTTTACCATAATATTTTAACTTTTACCAGTATATTTTAACTTTTACCATGATATTTTAACTTTTACCGTTATATTTTAACTTTCACTTATATATTTTTACTTTTACTATAATATTACATTTTTACCGGTATATTTTAACTTTTACCAAATTATATCACCTTTTACCGAGATGTCTTAACTTTTACCAGTATATTTTAACTTTTACCAGGATATTTTAACTTTTACAAGTATATTTTAACTTTTACCAAGATATTTTAACTTTTACCAGTATATCTTAACTTTGACCAGGATATTTTAAGTTTTACCAGTATATTTTAACTTTTACCAAGATATTTTTACTTTTACTAGTATATTTTAACTTTTACTGGCATATTTTAAAAGGGTAATTTTAATGGATGTTTTATGCCAATTAATTTTTACCGGTACATTTTAACTTTTACCAAAATATTCTAACTTTTACCAGTATATTTTTACTTTTACCAAGATATATTAACTTTTACTAGTATTTATAATTTTTACTAGTATATTTTAAAGTTTACTAGTATTTTAACTTTTACTAGTATATTTTAAAAGGGTAATTTTAATGGATATTTGATGGTAATTTCCTTTTACCCGTCCTGGGACGGATATTCTTTTAGTTTCATATAAATTTGAATCTTAATTTACATCCAAAAATTTAAATCTAATTTTTTATCCAAAAATTATCTTAATTTATCATCCAAAAATTTTAATCGTAATTTTTATCCAAAAATTTGAATCTTAATTTTTATCCAAAAATTTTAATCTTAATTTTTATCCAAAATTTTAATCTTAATTTTTATCCAAAATTTTAATCTTAATTTTTATCGAAAAATTTTAATCTTAATTTTTATTCAAAAATTTTAATCTTAATTTTTATTCAAAAATTTTAATCTTAATTTTTATCTAAAAATTTTAATCTTAATTTTTATCCAAAAATTTTAATCTTAATTTTTATCCAAAATGTGAATCTTAATTTTTATCAAAAATTTTAATCTTAATTTTTATTCAAAAATTTTAATCTTAATTTTTATCCAAAAATTTGAATCTTAATTTTCATCCAAAAATTTTAATCTTAATTTTTATCCAAAATTTTAATCTTAATTTTTATCAAAAATTTGAATCTTAATTTTTATCTAAAAATTGTTTGATTCTCCATGAAAGAAACGAACCCGTACAAAATATCATTCGATATCAATCAAGTCCGGCTGAAAGGTTTTTAATTTCATAACGTTATCTCAAACGAATGTTTTTAAAAATTTTATATTATTATGATCATTTTAAATCAGTTTTAATATTTTTCATTGAATGTGAATATCGTCCACTCTATAATAAAGAGCAATGTGTATCCATTCAGTCGTATGATAGCGCAAAGGTAGAGGCGCCGACTGTCAGCTCGACGGTTGAGTTTCAATCCCGGCTCGAGGCCGCACTGTTTAGCTGTGATACAACGAAACAGTCTGTATGTGGACATTATATATATATATATAGTGTATCAGGTTGTATATGAAATCAAATAAAGTGCTCGATCATATAAGAGAGCTAATATAATTTATTTAGATACTGTATATTACATATTTCAGCAATGTACCGCGGTTTCATCCAAAAGATGTCTAAATCTGCCCTTTTGGCTGAAACCGCGGTACATTGCTGAAATATGTAATATACAGTATCTAAATAAATTATATATATATATATATATAATGTTCATAGATGATAAACAATAACACATATTTATTATTATTTGTCGCTCCTCGAAAACGTAGAGCACTGTATGTGTAGTATTAACACAACATGACGTCACTAGCTTTAAATGTATCGTTCCTTCCATTAAAAACAGTAGAACGCTCTGGACGTTATAGTCGCCGATAAAGTGGTAAAATTATCACAGTTTATTCGCTATTTAAAATTGGCCGTGTGGTTAAGGCGTCGGATTTGAGTTGTAAAAATACTCGTGATCCGGGTTTTCGAATTACATGACCGGTAGTGAATAGTCATGTCTCTATGCTGATGAGTCCCGGTTTAAGGACGAAACGTATACGTACATAGATAATAAACAATAACAAATATGTATTATATATATATATATATATATATATATATATATATATTCCATGAAAAATGCCAGTATACTGAAATCATATGCCCTTAATAGGGTTAAGATGAAAATTCATATACACTAAATGTACAAAAGCAAGGAAATTCCCAAATGTTTACACTTTTATTGTCATTAAGGGTATGCGAGCACAACAGGGCTAGGTATTTTACTGGTAGGAATTTTTCTTCAGCGCACCTCACACACTTCATCCACACATGCATAGAGATTTATACTTTAGTGATGTGATAATGAAATGGTTTGGTTGATATGTAGTCATACCCTTAATGACAATAAAAGTGTAAAAATTTGGGAATTTCCTTGCTTTTGTACATTTAGTGTATATGAATTTTCATCTTAACCCTATTAAGGGCATATGATTTCAGTATACTGGTATTTATCATAGAATTTCACTCCTTTTGTAAAGGCTATGCCCCAAGACAATGGTAAGTTTTAAGTTTTTTTTTAATTTTCTGGAAAACTAAGGTATATGGTAAACTGAAAATAAAATGCCATCAACTAGACCCTAGAACCTCTATCCAAAAATCAGCTGAATCCATCAAATAGTTGATGAGATACAGGGTGGCACACACGTACCTACACACGGATAACACAAAATCACTCCTGACCTTTCTGGATCTCTGGGTTGCCTTGACTAATGATACTGAAATTCGACACACTTATAGAACCTATCAAATAAGAATTTTGTGCAAAGTTTTAACTAATTTGGTTTATTGGTTTTTGAGTTATGACTGATCAAAAAATTTAGATTTCTAGCATAGGTCGTTTTTGAAGTCTATTAAGGGATAGAGCGCTATCGCGCACCCTTGATATATATATATATATATATATATATATATATATATATATATAATCCAGGTAAAACATCCACAGAGTAGTAATCCAAAGAATATAAAACGGGTTTATAAAAAGTGCTCAATATCAAATAGAGCTTTTATATGTGATTATTTTTATTTACACAGACATGTATAAAATCTGCGACACTGGCATATCAGTGTTATCGATCAACATCTATTATAAACTGAGATCTCATCAGGTAGATTTAGAATCCGATCTTAACCTTAGATCATTTTTGGAACATTAGATCATATTTTCCAAATATGATCTAATGTTAAGATCGGATTCTAACTCTGCCTGATGAGATCTCAGTTTATAATAACTGTTGATCGATAACATCGACATGCCAGTGTCGCAGATTTTGTACATGTCTGTTTAAATAAAAATAATCATATATATATATATATATATATATATATATATATATATATATATATATATATATATATATATATATACAGGGTGGGCCAAAATAAGGGTCCTATCTTTAAATTTGAATAACTTGAATTTGAATAACTTCCACAAAATAAAAGTTAAACTCACCAAACTTTATGTGTGTGTAGACTGACCCTTCTGAGATTTTTTGAAATAAACAAAACAAATTTTAGCCGAAAAACACTTCTTAAAACTTACAAAAACTAAAGTATTGTTTTTTACACTGTTTTGAGTTTTTTAAGCAAAAATAATGTTTTCTAAATGAGGGTACGTTCCTTAGGGCTAATACGGCTCATGCTTGCTTCGGAAGGGGTCCTTTACTTATTCTGAAAAAAAAAAAAAAAAAAAATCAATAAATAAAAAAGTTATGAATTTTTAAAAATAGGACCCTTATTTTTGCCCACCCTGTATATATATATATATATATGTATATATATATATATATATATGTATATATGTATATATATATATATATGTATATATATATATATGTATATATATATATGTATATATATATATATATATATATATATATATATATATATATATATATATATATATATATATATATATATGAACTAACCTTTGAAATCGGAGAATGTAGTTTCTTCTATATTTGGGAATATTCTCCGGAGCCATTTGCAAGAAACTCACCATGGCGGAAAAGCTGCAATTTCGAAGACATACAATTTATGCATAGGGATTATTTACACAACACGATTTCTTCATCTAGCGTGAATAAAAGAAATCCAAAAACGTAGAAAAATTGAAAAATAAGGAAACCCGTTCTATATTCAATGATGCCGATTCTTCCGTTAATTCGGTTTTTATTTGGATTATTTTCTCCATATGCTTTGCTATTAGATGTTGGGAAGGCTGTCACACGTCTTAAGACGCGTTACTCGATGTTGAAAAGTGTGTCACACGTCTTAAGACGTGTTACTAGATGTTGGGAAGTGTGTCACACGTCTTAAGACGTGTTACTAGATGTTGAAAAGTGTGTCACACGTCTTAAGACGTGTTACTAGATGTTGGGAAGTGTGTCACACGTCTTAAGACGCGTTACTAGATGTGGGGAAGTGTGGCACACGTCTTAAGACGTGTTACTAGATGTTGGGAAGTGTGTCACACGTCTTAAGACGTGTTACTAGATGTTGGGAAGTGTGGCACACGTCTTAAGACGTGTTACTAGATGTTGGGAAGTGTGTCACACGTCTTAAGACGTGTTACTAGATGTTGGGAAGTCTGTCACACGTCTTAAGACGTGTTACTAGATGTTGGGAAGTCTGTCACACGTCTTAAGACGTGTTACTAGATGTTGGGAAGTGTGTCACACGTCTTAAGACGTGTTACTAGATGTTGGGAAGTGTGGCACACGTCTTAAGACGTGTTACTAGATGTTGGGAAGTGTGTCACACGTCTTAAGACGTGTTACTAGATGTTGGGAAGTGTGTCACACGTCTTAAGACGTGTTACTAGATGTTGGGAAGGCTGTTACACGTCTTAAGACGTGTTACTAGATGTTGGGAAGTGTGTCTGTTACAGACTTCCCAACATCTACTTATTCTTGTACAAAAGCTAAGTTAGCTCCTTACATCAAGTGGCTTCATGCCTTGTCCGGTGCGATTTCTATCGTTTTAAAAATCAACGTTACTGGTGTTAAAGACCAATTAATAAAAAACCCTTTGATTTGGTCATTAGTGGAGGAGGGGCTTCTCATTGGTTGCTTGCCGCTTCATCTTGCTGGTTTCAGCTCTTCTGATAACAGGATGTACAGGTCGTTGGTGTTAGGGGGTTTCGGGCACCCAGTGAAACATCTGCAGCTCTCATGAAAAACGGGGTCTAGTTTTTTAGCATGGGTGCATATGAGGCCAAGGGGGGTGGCACGATGTGTCTTGTGACATGCACGCCATCTGGTGTTGGTCAGTTTATGCGGGATGTTTTTGCGTCTGCTCACATTTGCCTTTGTCTTCATGATGTGGGTTAGGGTTAGGGGTTATGGGTTAGGGGTTATAGGTTAGGGGTTAGGGGTTTGGGTTAGAGTTAGGGTTAAGGTTAGGGGTTAGATTTAGAGGTTAGGGTTAGGGTTAGAGTTAGGTTTTAGTGGTAGTGTTAGGGTAAGGGTTAGGGTTAGGGTTAAAAGGTTAGAAGGATAGAGGGTTAGAGTTAGGTGTTAGGTGTTAGGGTTAGGGGTAGGGGTTAGGGTTAAGGTTATGGTTAGGGTTAGGGTTAGAGTTAGGGTTAGGGTTAGGGTTAGGGTTTGGTTAGAGGGTAGGGTTAGGGTTGGGGTTAGTGTTAGGGTTAGGGTTAGGGTTAGGGTTTGGTTAGATGGTAGGGTTAGTGTTAGGGTTAGAGAATAGGGTTAGGGCTAGGGTAAGGCATCAGATCTCGTAGGTCGTCATAGTCTGTTTACTTCACACATTTATTTGATAATACTGACATCGAACTATGTAGAGGTCACGGATTGGCTATAATAACCAAGCGAAGGATAAAAACTTTAAAGAAATTATATACATATAAATTAAAAGATTAGGCCTTAGACTTTACATATTAGGTAACATAAAAATAACTAAGTTTTGAGATGCCACCCTCAACGTAGGTAAATATATATATATATATATATATATATATATATATATATATATATACGACCCGTATTTGAAAGATACAGCTAACCAAATAGACGTGTACTTAATGTCATCCTCTATTAATCATAAAACATAATCCTAGTCCTATCGAACGTAGACTTGGCAATGAATATAATAACAAAAGGGTATTTAATCATTCAAGTAACGTTTATAACACAGCTGTATAAATAGTGAATAAAATTTAATATAAGCAACAAGATACCAACAATATTAATACATTATTTAATTAATTATTTTGGTTCATACCAGTAAATTTAGCAAGAAATCAACGTTTAAACAAGACATATTGCCACACTGAAAGCTCAGTGACCAGATTTATACGGGAGAAACATTGGTTGGGAGTCGGGCAGTAAGATGTTTGTTCACATTACATTTGAATTTCTGCATACTAGTATTGTCAGGGAAACAAGGAGCAGGTAGAAAATTGCAAAAGCAAGTAGTTCCAGGAATGAAGCTATTAGAGTATTGATTTACTCCTCTCCAGGAGTTAGGCACAGGGTAGTTTTTATCTTACTCCCACAAGTAAGATGTGAGCCAAGGTCGGGTCGAGAAAGTGGGGTTTAAAAATTGCCAGGGCAGCCCCGTCGGCATTTCCTGGTAGGGGCGCCTCAGGCAGTAAGCAATAAACTTACTCCTCCCCCAAAGAGGGGAGGCGAAGCCTGGGAGGGTGGACCTCCTAGAACTGCACAGGGCAGACCCATAAACCGGCGTAAATCAAGCCCCGAAGGCCAAGACAATACCAGTCTATGGGGTGCAGTATCCATCGGAACAGATACTACACTTTGATCTTAGCCAAAAGGCCAAGCACGCTTTTGAAGCTATTAGAGTAGCTGATCTTCCTGCATCTTATCTCTAAACATAGCCACTCTTTAAATAGCAGATTCGAGCTTTCTTCCCTCTTCATTCTTTAGCCCCACTCCTCTTTCTAGATCGTTCCAACCCTACTCACCTTGGACCATGCTTTATACTTCTTGCTCCTTTATCCATACCCAATCCCAATGATCTCAACCACCTATCCACCTAACCCATCTAGATCTCCACACTCTCACTTTCCTTGTTCTCCTTATACCCTTTCAATCAGGCACATCCTCTTTTTATATCCCTCCTCTTAACCGACAAATATCTTCCCTTAGGTTTATTTCCTCATATACCTTTCTTGTCGATACTCTTCCCAACAACTCCTACAACTTCCTATTCATAGAATAAGCCACCCACTCTGACGAAAAAGTTTTATCTTTGAAAAACCATGGTTTAAGGATTAGTGTAACTCCTTGCATCTGAACTTTTCGATGTAATAAAA
>OY744554.1:40940176-40987676 GCA_963556195.1 Sepiola atlantica
TCTTTTTCTTATACCCTCTCTCTCCCTCTCTCTCTCTTACACACTTTCTTTCTTTCTCTCTTACACCCTCTCTCTTTCTCTTACACCCCTCTCTCTCTTTCACCCTCTCTCTCTCTCTTACACCCTCTCTCTCACTCTCTCATACTCTTACTCTCTCTCTCTCTCTCTCCCTCTGTTAATTAACAGTCGAAAATAATAAAGAAAGGATAGAATAATAGTCTATTATCAACAAAATGGAATATCACAAGTATTAAAAGTATTTAATCCGTTGCTTGAGAGAGAGAGAGAGAGAGAGAGAGAGAGAGACAGACAGACAGACAGACAGACAGACAGACAGACAGAGAAAACAAGCAGAAAGAGACTAATTTGGGAGTTGTCGTTTCTTTAATATTTATTCCGCACAAAAAGTGTCCTGATATCAGAATAGTGCGAAAGTTTTTGTCTTTTATTATTAAAAACATTCGTTTCAAGGATTTCAAGTAGCGAACTTTGCGAAGCGATAGTGATCTGTAAAGCTACATCGTACAAGTTGCTGAATGCGATAGCTAAAAGCCGTAGGGATATATTCAACACGAACAGCTTGCATCTGATAACTTGGAAAGCACATCGATTTGTTTAGGATTCAGAATTCCAACATCTATGGCAGAGAAATATTCGTAATTGACATTCAATTGAGAGGGGTTGACCACCTGGTGCGGACGGAAGATTCAAATCCCTTAAAGCAACAATTCCTCGCTTAGAAGAAATAGCCCGCGGGTCGTCCTTTACTACGGTACAAGGATACACTGAAAGCTAACTCCAAGCGAAATAATTTTGAATACACTTGAGGAAAAAAAAAAAAAAATTGGAAGACGGTGACGAGATTCGCAGTAATCTGAAGGTCGAACCTTCTGTTCTTGAGGCCAGTGGCCGTAATATGCGTCTTAGTTCTGACTTTGTTTCTGCACATGCCTCCCAAACAGGAAGTATTATTTACCTCCTCAACAAACTGACCATTCTCAAAATGTGAGACGGTAAAGCCTGGGAGGGTGGACCTCCCAGAACTGTGCAGGACAAACCCATAGATCGGCGGAATCAAGACCCGAAGGCCAAGACGATACCGGTGTATAGGATGTAGTATCAATCGGGACAGATACTACACTTTGATCTTGGCCAAAAGGCCAAAGGCCAAAAGAAAACAGGAAGTATTTATTTACTCCTCTCCAGGAGTTAGGCACAAGGCCAGTTTTATCTTACGCCCACAAGGTAAGATGTGACCCAAGGTCGGGTCGGGAAAGTGGGACTTGAAAAGCCAGCGCTCGAGAAGGTGAGCACTCTGGCCATTAAAAATTGCCTGGGCACCCCCGTCGGCATCCCCGGTAAGGGCGCTTTAGGCAGTAAGCAATAAACTTACTCCTCCCAAAAGAGGGGAGGCAAAGCCTGGGAGGGTGGACCTCCTAGAACTGCACAGGACACACCCACAGACAGGCGTAAATCAAGTCCCGTAGGCCATGACAATACCAGTCTATGGGGTGAAGTATCCATCGGAACAGATACTACACTTTGATCTTTATTTATCTACCTCCCACAAGGCAAGATGTGACACAAGGTCGGGAAAGTGGGATTAGATAAGCCAGCGCTCGAGAGGTGAGCACTCTGGCCATTTAAAAATTGCCTGGGCAGCCCCGTCGGCATCCCCCGGTAGGGGCGCCTCAGACAGTAAGCAATAAACTTACTCCTCCCCAAAGAGGGGAGGCAAAGCCTGGGAGGGTGCACCTCATAGAACTGCACAGGACAGCGTGTAGTATCCATCGGAACAGATACTACACTTTGATCTTTTTATTTACCTCCCCAGGAGGTTAGGCACAAGGCCAGGTTTATCTTACTCCCACAAGGTAAGATGTGACCCAAGCTCGGGTCGGGAAAGTGGGGTTTGAAAAGCCAGCGCCCGAGAAAGTGAGCAGTCTGGCCATTAAAAATTGCCTGGGCAGCCCTGTCGGCATTCTCCGGTAGGGGCGCCTCAGGCAGTAAGCAATAAACTTACTCCTCCCCAAAGAGGGGAGGCGAAGCCTGGGAGGGTGGACCTCCTAGAACTGCACAGGACAGACCTATAGACCGACGTAAATCAAGCCCCGAAGCGGTCCTACCGGGGAATGCCGATGGGGCTGCCCAGGCTATTTTTAAACCCCACTTTCCCGACCCGACCTTGGGTCACATCTTTCTTGTGGGAGTAAGATAAAAACTGGCCTTGTGCCTAACTCCTGGAGAGGAGTAAATCAAGGAGGAGTAAATCAATACTAGTACAGAAGATGGCACCACCCCCTCTCCCCGTTGCCCCCCCTCTTCCCGTTGCCTTGAACGAAAGCTGTCTTTTCCGTGGTCGCCCCCATCACCTCCAACCCCTCTCCCCGTTGCCCGGAGCAGAAGCTGTCTCTTCCTCAGTCGCTTCCTCTCCCTCGCCCTCCTCTCCTCCGTCTCGCCTATTCCCGTTGCTCGGGGCAAAAGTGTGACATATACTTATTAAAAGAACCATCACTGTCTTCGCCTTCACCCCACACTTCGATGTATATGTAAGTTATCGTTAAATAATTATTTTAGGTCAGTTTGATTCTAACGCTCGACCTCCTGGTCATCGTTATTTATCCGTAACCGTTATGCTACCGACGCATAGAGCAAAATCTATAAGAAAATAGGTGACTTTAAAGTTCTGTTTTGTTTGGCAAACCGCACCTGCGCACAACATACAGATGACTGGAAAATGAAGAAATCGGTATCGTAAATATCCTGATTGTTTTCTTGTCTTATTGATATAACGACAGACAATTGGTACCATTTAAAATAGTGGCTTCGCGATGATGACCGTATACTAATGCAAGTGCTGCAGAATCTTTAAGGCGGTATCCTTGCTCAGCCTTACTTAAATCTAGTTGTATTAACACAATCAATTCTGTAGAACACATTCCATAATAGTATTTCTAGAAAAGACTGAGACTAGCAACATCACGTATGTGAGAAAGAGAGATGGCGTGGGAAATCACATTACAGATACGTTTCTGTAATTTATCAAAGAATCCTCAAATGGGACAGAGATTCACCAGCCCAAATATGACAACAGTACTCCATACACTTACAAATAAATGACCACAAGAATTGATGAAGACCACTAGACCAACGAGTCAAACTAGCTGGAACAAAAGAAGCAGGGAATAGATGAGACAATTCTGAAGAACACATGCCATAATAGTATTTATAGAAAATACTGAGACTAGTGACATCACGTTTGCACATCTTAAGAAAGTGTACATTTTATCTCAACGTCATATGCCTTAAATAAAATCTATTTTTACTAAAACTGCTCTTGAGGAGAAATCGATTCTGAAACTTCTTGGTCTTTCTCTCTCATCAAAACATTCTAGGAGTTCACACATTAGATCCTTGCTCTCTCTCTGCTTCTCGTAAAGTCGGTTCTCTCTATCGCTCCAAACACTTTTTCACACCTGAGACTATTCTCTATCTCTACAAATCTCCAATCAGACCATTTATGGAGTACTGTTGTTATATTTCGACTGGGGAATCTCTGTCCCATTTGAGGGTTCTTGATAAGGTGCAGAAACGTACCTGTAATTTGATTGTTCATACTTAATTTGATTGTTCTTTCTTATATACACCCTCTCTTTCTCACAGACGTGATGTTGCTAGTCTCAGTCTTTTCTAGAAATACTATTATGGTATGTGTTCTTCAGAATTATGTGATCTATTCCCTGCTTTTTTGTTCTAGCTCGTTTGACTCGTTGGTCTAGTGGGCATGTATTCGTAAGTGTATGGAGTACTGTTTGGAGTACTGTTTGGAGTACTGTTGTCATATTTGGGCTGGTGAATCTCTGTCCTATTTTAGGGTTCTTGATAAGGAACTTCTCTGAAATTGATGGACTGTTTGTGTTTGAAGATATGTTTGTCCCGATTTGCAAGTCTGTCGCTAAGTAAAGAAATGAAGTATTTATTTATCTACCTCCTCTACAGGAGGTTAGGCACAAGGCCAGTTTTATCTTACTCCCACAAGTAAGATGTGACCCAAGGTCGGGTCGGGAAAGTGGGGTTTGAAAAGCCAGCGCCCGAGAAAGTGAGCACTCTGGCCATTAAAAATTGCCTGGGCAGCCCCGTCGGCATTCCCCGGTAGGGGCACCTCAGGCAGTAAGCAATAAACTTACTCCTCCCCAAAGAGGGGAGGCAAAGCCTGGGAGGGTGGACCTCCTAGAACTGCACAGGACCGACCCATGTAAATCAAGCCCAGAAGGGCAAGACAATACCAGTCTATGGGGTGTAGTATCCATCGGAACAGATACTACACTTTGATCTTAGCCAAAAGGCCAAGAAGTAAAGAAATGAAGTATCAGTATCAATGTAACCCCCCCCCCAAAAAAAAAAATTGTTGCTTGTTTAAAACTTGAGTCGTTGTTTTGTTTTGAATAAGAATCCTTTTGTTATACTATTGGGCGAGAACATATGATTGACATTAAGGTCAGTGTTCAAATCAAGAACAGAATTTGGATGAAGACAAATAGCAGATGATGACGTCATGTGCAGTGAACGCATACAAGGGAAAAATACTGTGGTACTCTCAACGCATCCGAAATAAAATGCTACAAATACGAAGAATTAAATTGGATGAAAACGCTTCTGTATAGATGAACAAATATAATTATTGAACGCACACAAATGTAGGTTAAAAATATCGCATTAAAAAGTTAAAAAATATATTCGATTTATTTATAAAACAATAAAAAAAAACAATGAGTTATACGGCGTGGTAATATTCTTAAATATACATTACCTTGTTTATAATATACATGATCCACATTTTAAATCACAACTGTGTTGGAATGTTTACTAATTTTCTTTGAAAAGGTAATATTCTGGGACTCTCAACACATCTGAAATAAAGTGCTCTTTGTGAGTGGTCAGGCACAGATATGAAGAATTAAATTGGATGAAAGCGCTTATATGTAAATCAACAAATATAATTATTTATATAATTACAACTGAAAAAGAATTAGTTATTAATTGTCTACACTGAGCGAAACGTCCACTGCTCTCCCAATGTTGGCTGGCTGGCTGAATGAAAGGGGCATAACTCTTCTTTTTAAAAATGCTGTTTATTTTAAGGACGATAACAAGGTACAAAGAGTTACTTCCCTTTTAAATACTAATTGTTTAATTATTATTTTTAGGTGGTGTTTAGCCACCTAATATCTTAAATATAAATTATCCTGTTTATAATATACATGATCGATATTTGAAAACATGAATCCGGTGGGATGTTTTCTAGAGAATAAAATACTATTGTACTCTCAACACATCGATAAACATAGATGTCATACGTTTTTTTGTTGTGAACAACGGAAAATGATTAACAAAATATAAAGGATAGGTCACATCAGAAAGCCATATAGAGAACTGATATTTTATTTGGTTTTATAATATATATTCAAGTGGGTGAGTTAGATAGTTTAGATTATCTGGTGATATTGTTATGTAGACCAACTATTCGACCTAAAGGCCAATTGTAATTATGACTAAAATAATGACGACTGTGAGAACGGGAGTAAAGATAGGAAAATAAGAAGTGACGTCAAGAGAATGATGTTTTTTTTCGAGTGGCTCTTCAAATGATGACCCAATAACCAAAAAACAGTTTCATAATAGTAGGGGAATAATGAGTTATTACAGCGTGAGATATTCTTTAAATATAGATTCCTGCTAATGTTAGATAATAGCCCTATGGGAGTGGACGTGTCTGTTGGAGATCGGGTTTGTGGCGAGGTCGTCTCGTGCAGGTTTAGTGCAATGTTGTTATCACGGTCGCGGTGACGGGTGACGAGACCTTGAGTTCAAAGGTTAGATCACACCTGTGCGTCGATCACGAGATTTCGTGATGTCACAGTTTTCCCGCTGGGAAAGGTGGAGTGAGATTAATAGTTCTTGACTGGAAGCCAACGAGAGAACACGCTTTAGCTATGTAGCGATTACAAGCTAGGAGATTTCGGATCCCCCAAAGTAGAGCCAGGCGAAGTCCCCCATCTTCCTTCCTTTACAAGTAGCTAAGTGATTAGTTGATTAATTTAGAAAATTAACGAGCGTAAGTCTCTCTCTCTCTGCGACAATGAATTTGCCCAGTATCGACAAGACGTATAGTAAATAAATGGCTCTAAATTAAAATAGGAGAAGCCTTATTATGTTTTATTATGTACGGGGAGATTTGATTTCAGCCCACGAAGAAAACGCCGGTATGATGGAGAAACGAGCGAAGTTGACGCTCGGCGAAACGCAGATGATAGCAGTTAGTACAAATAGTTACATACAATGAAGAGGCAATGGAGAAGGAGAGAGACAAGGTTAGTACGAATAGTTCCCGGGCTGTTGAGATTCTCGTATCGAGAAACGACATATCGTCCCATTAGTAGCGATGCCGTTCGTTTCGGGATCAACAGACGAAGAGTTCTACGACGACCAGAGATTCCGACACAACGTGTTATAAACCAGCAAATGTAACAGTGAGTAAACTAATAGAAATAAATTTCATTTTTTATTTAGAAAACAAGAATGAGATCAAAATAACATCTTGTACTTTTCCCATTCCCCTGTTCGCCCTACTTTTCTTATTAATCGCCTGATGCTACTAAATCAGGCTGTCTGAAGATACTGGCTTCCTGACCCCAAAAATGCACCAAATATTGATGTTATTGCTTTTTTCCTTCCTCTTAGCAAAACTTAATCACGTTCTGCAAAGCTAAAACAAAAATATTTTCCTCCTACAAAACAACCAAACCAAACACTATCAATGAATATTTGAAGATATAAAGAACTTGAAGCATAAATGGTTTCACCAAAATTATCGGATTCGGCATTAAATAACCCGAAACGGGTTGATATGCCGTAAAACAAAACAACCAAACCAAACACCATCAATGAATATTTGAAGATATCAAGAACTTGAAGCATAAATGGTTTCACCAAAATTGTCGAATTCGGCATTAAATAACCCGAAACGGGTTGATATGTCGTTAAAAAAACTCTATGAATACATATTTGACGATAAAATAAACTTGAAGCATAAAAACTTTTACTAAAATGACCGGATTCGGCATTTAATTACCCGAAAAGGGTTGATATGTCGTAAAACAAAACAACCAACAACCAAATTATTAACTGCCCTTAATATGCCAGAATAAAATCAAATTTAGTGACAATTAGTCAAGCTATGATGAACACATAAAAACTTTTACTAAAATCACAGAACCCAAAAGCTATTGAAAACATAACCTCCTCCTCATCGTATTAAATTTAAATTGTATTTGGATGTTATAATATAGATTTAATCGGACTGATTTTAACTCACATAATCCCTAACTGTAACCTAACACTAACTTATAACCCTAAAGCCGACTGACATAAGCTCACATTATCCCTAACCTAACACTAACTATAACCCTAAAGCCGACTGACATTAGCTCACATTATCCCTAACCTAACACTAACTATAACCCTAAAGCCAACTGACATAAGCTCACATTATCCCTAACCTAACACTAACTATAACCCTAAAGCCGACTTACATAAGCTCACATTATCCCTAACCTAACACTAACTATAACCATAAAGCCGACTGACATTAGCTCACATTATCCCTAACCTAACACAAACTATAACCCTAAAGCCGACTGACATAAGCTCACATTATCCCTAACCTAACACTAACTATAACCCTAAAGCCGACTGACATTAGCTCACATTATCCCTAACCTAACACTAACTATAACCCTAAAGCCGACTGACATAAGCTCACATTATCCCTAACCTAACACTAACTATAACCCTAAAGCCGACTGACATTAGCTCACATTATCCCTAACCTAACACTAACTATAACCCTAAAGCCGACTGACATAAGCTCACATTATCCCTAACCTAACACTAACTATAACCCTAAAGCCGACTGACATTAGCTCACATTATCCCTAACCTAACACTAACTATAACCCTAAAGCCGACTGACATAAGCTCACATTATCCCTAACCTAACACTAACTATAACCCTAAAGCCGACTGACATTAGCTCACATTATCCCTAACCTAACACTAACTACAACCCTAAAGCCGACTGACACAAGCTCACATTATCCCTAACCTAACACTAACTATAACCCTAAAGCCGACTGACATTAGCTCACATTATCCCTAACCTAACACTAGCTATAACCCTAAAGCCGACTGACATAAGCTCACATTATCCCTAACCTAACACTAACTATAACCCTAAAGCCGACTGACATTAGCTCACATTATCCCTAACCTAACACTAACTATAACCCTAAAGCCAACTGACATGAGCTCACATTATCCCTAACATAACACTAACTATAACCCTAAAGCCGACTTACATAAGCTCACATTATCCCTAACCTAACACTAACTATAACCATAAAGCCGACTGACATTAGCTCACATTATCCCTAACCTAACACAAACTATAACCCTAAAGCCGACTGACATGAGCTCACATTATCCCTAACCTAACACTAACTATAACCCTAAAGCCGACTTACATAAGCTCACATTATCCCTAACCTAACACTAACTATAACCCTAAAGCCGACTGACATTAGCTCACATTATCCCTAACCTAACACTAACTATAACCCTAAAGCCGACTGACATTAGCTCACATTATCCCTAACCTAACACTAACTATAACCCTAAAGCCGACTTACATAAGCTCACATTATCCCTAACCTAACACTAACTATAACCATAAAGCCGACTGACATTAGCTCACATTATCCCTAACCTAACACAAACTATAACCCTAAAGCCGACTGACATGAGCTCACATTATCCCTAACCTAACACTAACTATAACCCTAAAGCCGACTTACATAAGCTCACATTATCCCTAACCTAACACTAACTACAACCCTAAAGCCGACTGACATTAGCTCACATTATCCCTAATCTAACACTAACTATAACCATAAAGCCGACTGACATTAGCTCACATTATCCCTAACCTAACACTAGCTATAACCTTAAAGCCGACTTACATAAGCTCACATTATCCCCAACCTAACACTAACTATAACCCTAAAGCCGACTGACATTAGCTCACATTATCCTTAACCCTACACTCGACTGACATTAGCTCACATTATCCCTTACCCTAACACTTACCCTAAACCACGACTGACATTAGCTCACATTATCCCTAACCTAACACTAACTACAACCCTAAAGCCGACTGACATAAGCTCACATTATCCCTAACCTAACACTAACTATAACCCTAAAGCCGACTGACATTAGCTCACATTATCCCTAACCTAACACTAGCTATAACCTTAAAGCCGACTGACATAAGCTCACATTATCCCCAACCTAACACTAACAATAACCCTAAAGCCGACTTACATAAGATCACATTATCCCTAACCTAACACTAACTATAACCCTAAAGCCGACTGACATTAGCTCACATTATCCCTAACCTAACACTAACTATAACCCTAAAGCCGACTGACATTAGCTCACATTATCCCTAACCTAACACTAACTATAACCCTAAAGCCGACTGACATTAGCTCACATTATCCCTAACCTAACACTAACTATAACCCTAAAGCCGACTTACATAAGCTCACATTATCCCTAACCTAACACTAACTATAACCATAAAGCCGACTGACATTAGCTCACATTATCCCTAACCTAACACAAACTATAACCCTAAAGCCGACTGACATAAGCTCACATTATCCCTAACCTAACACTAACTATAACCCTAAAGCCGACTGACATTAGCTCACATTATCCCTAACCTAACACTAACTATAACCCTAAAGCCGACTGACATAAGCTCACATTATCCCTAACCTAACACTAACTATAACCCTAAAGCCGACTGACATTAGCTCACATTATCCCTAACCTAACACTAACTATAACCCTAAAGCCGACTGACATAAGCTCACATTATCCCTAACCTAACACTAACTATAACCCTAAAGCCGACTGACATTAGCTCACATTATCCCTAACCTAACACTAACTATAACCCTAAAGCCGACTGACATAAGCTCACATTATCCCTAACCTAACACTAACTATAACCCTAAAGCCGACTGACATTAGCTCACATTATCCCTAACCTAACACTAACTATAACCCTAAAGCCGACTGACATTAGCTCACATTATCCCTAACCTAACACTAACTATAACCCTAAAGCCGACTGACATTAGCTCACATTATCCCTAACCTAACACTAACTATAACCCTAAAGCCGACTTACATAAGCTCACATTATCCCTAACCTAACACTAACTATAACCATAAAGCCGACTGACATTAGCTCACATTATCCCTAACCTAACACAAACTATAACCCTAAAGCCGACTGACATAAGCTCACATTATCCCTAACCTAACACTAACTATAACCCTAAAGCCGACTGACATTAGCTCACATTATCCCTAACCTAACACTAACTATAACCCTAAAGCCGACTGACATAAGCTCACATTATCCCTAACCTAACACTAACTATAACCCTAAAGCCGACTGACATTAGCTCACATTATCCCTAACCTAACACTAACTATAACCCTAAAGCCGACTGACATAAGCTCACATTATCCCTAACCTAACACTAACTATAACCCTAAAGCCGACTGACATTAGCTCACATTATCCCTAACCTAACACTAACTATAACCCTAAAGCCGACTGACATTAGCTCACATTATCCCTAACCTAACACTAACTATAACCCTAAAGCCGACTGACATTAGCTCACATTATCCCTAACCTAACACTAACTATAACCCTAAAGCCGACTTACATAAGCTCACATTATCCCTAACCTAACACTAACTATAACCATAAAGCCGACTGACATTAGCTCACATTATCCCTAACCTAACACAAACTATAACCCTAAAGCCGACTGACATAAGCTCACATTATCCCTAACCTAACACTAACTATAACCCTAAAGCCGACTGACATTAGCTCACATTATCCCTAACCTAACACTAACTATAACCCTAAAGCCGACTGACATAAGCTCACATTATCCCTAACCTAACACTAACTATAACCCTAAAGCCGACTGACATTAGCTCACATTATCCCTAACCTAACACTAACTATAACCCTAAAGCCGACTGACATAAGCTCACATTATCCCTAACCTAACACTAACTATAACCCTAAAGCCGACTGACATTAGCTCACATTATCCCTAACCTAACACTAACTATAACCCTAAAGCCGACTGACATAAGCTCACATTATCCCTAACCTAACACTAACTATAACCCTAAAGCCGACTGACATTAGCTCACATTATCCCTAACCTAACACTAACTACAACCCTAAAGCCGACTGACACAAGCTCACATTATCCCTAACCTAACACTAACTATAACCCTAAAGCCGACTGACATTAGCTCACATTATCCCTAACCTAACACTAACTATAACCCTAAAGCCGACTGACATAAGCTCACATTATCCCTAACCTAACACTAACTATAACCCTAAAGCCGACTGACATTAGCTCACATTATCCCTAACCTAACACTAACTACAACCCTAAAGCCGACTGACACAAGCTCACATTATCCCTAACCTAACACTAACTATAACCCTAAAGCCGACTGACATTAGCTCACATTATCCCTAACCTAACACTAACTATAACCCTAAAGCCGACTGACATAAGCTCACATTATCCCTAACCTAACACTAACTATAACCCTAAAGCCGACTGACATTAGCTCACATTATCCCTAACCTAACACTAACTATAACCCTAAAGCCAACTGACATGAGCTCACATTATCCCTAACATAACACTAACTATAACCCTAAAGCCGACTTACATAAGCTCACATTATCCCTAACCTAACACTAACTATAACCATAAAGCCGACTGACATTAGCTCACATTATCCCTAACCTAACACAAACTATAACCCTAAAGCCGACTGACATGAGCTCACATTATCCCTAACCTAACACTAACTATAACCCTAAAGCCGACTTACATAAGCTCACATTATCCCTAACCTAACACTAACTATAACCCTAAAGCCGACTGACATTAGCTCACATTATCCCTAACCTAACACTAACTATAACCCTAAAGCCGACTGACATTAGCTCACATTATCCCTAACCTAACACTAACTATAACCCTAAAGCCGACTTACATAAGCTCACATTATCCCTAACCTAACACTAACTATAACCATAAAGCCGACTGACATTAGCTCACATTATCCCTAACCTAACACAAACTATAACCCTAAAGCCGACTGACATGAGCTCACATTATCCCTAACCTAACACTAACTATAACCCTAAAGCCGACTTACATAAGCTCACATTATCCCTAACCTAACACTAACTACAACCCTAAAGCCGACTGACATTAGCTCACATTATCCCTAATCTAACACTAACTATAACCATAAAGCCGACTGACATTAGCTCACATTATCCCTAACCTAACACTAGCTATAACCTTAAAGCCGACTTACATAAGCTCACATTATCCCCAACCTAACACTAACTATAACCCTAAACCACGACTGACATTAGCTCACATTATCCTTAACCCTAACACTTACCCTAAACCCGACTAACATTAGCTCACATAATCCATTACCCTAAACCCAACTGACATTAGCTCACATTATCCATAACCCTAACTATTCAATGGAAAATACGGTTTTATCATCGCCTATTAATTACGTCATAATATTATTCCACCATTCTTTAGTAATGAATGATATTATGATTTTTTTACGTCATCCGGTGGAATATTTAAACAAAAAAAAACACTCTGGTACGTTCAACACGTTCAACACGTTGAACACGTCGCTAAATAGCAAACGACGGGTGGCAGAAAACGCCACCTGTTAATGGTAATACAGAAAAGTTTCAAATCGATTTCTATTTCAACAAAACTGTTTCATTCGATTTTAGGTTTGTGTAAACAAAATCAATAAACCAGGTTCGATTTGAAAGTGAAAGTCTCAACAGGTTTGTAAAATGTTTTTCAAATCGTAACCTCCATTGCGTTACTTCCGCCGCATTTAATTTTTTTCTTTTTACATCCTTCACACACTTACACACACACACACATATATATATATATATATATATATATATATATATATATATATATATATATATATATATATATATATAGTCTCGGAGGTATCTCAACCATTAAAACTATATAAGGAAAAACAAAAAAAAAAAACCTTAAGTCCAAAGTCGTTCAGTGGAAAATCACTCATGTAAGTAAATTTAACTTTTTCAGTTATTATATTAGTTTGCTTCTAACATTATTAAAGGGATCATCAGTTGTTTACCATGAAAAACTGTTTCGGGAATTTATATATATATATATATATATATATATATATATATATATGAAGAAGAATGGAAAGGAATTAGAGAAGCAAAAGCCAAATCAAAATTCAATTCCATTGCTCAGAGCAAGGTATATTTCGCAAATAGGCAATTTATTCAAGTTAAATTTTCCTTAAGCCAGGCTTTTCAAAGATCAAAGTCTTATCATCAGAGGAAGTCGCTGGGATAGATAAGTTGGCAAAGGCCAAGATTTAAAATTTGAAAAAATAAAATAAAAGTTGTAGGGAAAGAAACACAGGGCAACACTCTGCCCGATTATATATATATATATATATATATATATATATATATATATATATATATATATATATATATATATATTTATCGGTTTGAAAGTTGATGAGTCGGCTTACTTCCGGTAATTCGGGCAAAACTGAAGTCACGTAAACCTACCGATGAAAACGCCTAATATAATAAAATGAAGGGAAGAAAAAATTTTTAAGGTGATCAGTAAAAGAAAATATATAAATTTAGGAATATTGAGAATAATAATTATAGCAAATATTTGATGATTAATTATTAATTGGCGAGAAAATAGAATAGTCGGCATACTTCCGGTGATATGGGCAAAACGGAAGTCACCTAGATTTACCGACTAAAGACATGCGAAAAAAAAAAGATAAACAAAAATGATAACTAAAAAATATATTAAAAAAAAATAAGCGGACGAAAATAACAAAAACGGTCAGTAAAAATATATACTTTAATTTTATGAAGAGTTAGATTAACAATGATAGCCGATGGTGAATGACTCAAAAGATAAAAAGATAGGATACGTATTATTTAAAAAGATGAAAAAGGAACCATAATTCCATGTATAAAAAAAATTGATAAGTAATATTGACTGTAATTGTAAATCACCAAGATTTTTAAAGCTTTTTTTATTTGTTTTTGTACAATTTGCAACCACACCAAGAAATTAATAAATGCATAGGAGCATTTTACAAATATCTTGATGTTGTTGGGATCGAGGGTCGTGTTCCCCGACTATTAGCGTGTTCGTTAAATCAAGCAATGTTGCATGCAAAGACAGAGTAATAATTAATAAGCAAAATGAGGTAGTTCAAATAAGGTTTATTGAACGTGTGTGTAATGTGGAATGATGAGGTGTGTAGTGTATGTATGTCGATAAGAAACAGTTCTTGAGATGCGTATGTGAAGCAAAATGAGTCCGGCGTGGGAAAAGTCTTTGAAAGCCGTACACAAAGAAAATGAGTTGAGAACTCTTACCGTTGT
This sequence comes from Sepiola atlantica, assembly GCA_963556195.1. Lineage (NCBI taxonomy): Eukaryota > Metazoa > Mollusca > Cephalopoda > Sepiida > Sepiolidae > Sepiola > Sepiola atlantica. The sequence continues at coordinate 40,954,890 of OY744554.1, forward strand.
TGAAACACGTGTTGACGGAAGAAACGTGTGTTGTTTGTTGCTTTGCCGAGGCCAGTTGAAGAGATAAGAGTGAAACGGAGCGCTGGTGTCAGCGTCGTTCAGTGAGGCCAGTTGAGAGAAAAGAGAGTGATTTTCCGTTTACAACGGTTTTTATACTCAGAAAGGCAGATAACTCTGGTGTCGCTTTTCTGCGCCACCTGTCGATGAAAAATCGACACCTAACGGCCAACCGGTGTAGCTATGTTTGAAAGGAGGAGGAGGTAACTTCTACAATGTTCGCCGAAACAAGTGACGGTGGTTAAGTAGATATCGACACGGACTGAAGACCTGGGTGTTCCAAGTTCGAATCCAGTCAGTTCCACACGAGAAGCTTGCCTAAGTGAAAGTGGTTTACTTAGGCACCATTCTCGTGGTCTTTACCGTAAGTAGCCGATGTCTAACTAGAAACACATGGGCGAAAACTAATGCAAACACCAGAATCATCTGATTCACACGAAAAAAGAGGCCGAAACAATTGTCTGCGAAATTAAATAAAAATAAGTTTTAAAAAATCATGTGAATCTGTCCTCTGTGATAATGATGTGGTATTGAAGTACATAAAAATACTAAATATAGCATAGCTCTAGCTTTAAACTATTGAGCTATTATAAGTACTTTGTGTTACAAAATAAAAATTACACACACACACACACACACACATATATATATATATATATATATATATATATATATATATAGTAAGCTATGAAAATATATTTATGGCAATTAAGCTACACAGAGGCTCCCGCGTTTCATCCCCATAGGAATCTTCAGGCTAAACTGCCTGAAGATTCCCATGGAGATGAAACGCGGGAGCCTCTGTGTAGCTTAATTGCCATAAATATATTTTCATAGCTTACTACCTAGCTCTACTAACGTATCGAGCACTGTTGAAGTAAATACTGACAATTGATACATAAAAAATTATATCTCTTTAAAAACTGTTATCTGGATACATGAAATAGTAATATATATATATATATATATATATATATATATATATAGTCGATAAGAAGTCGAGCACAAATGCTAGTTTACGAATATTAACATCGAAGGTTCGATCCCTGCCCGGTAAGGCATGCAGATGACGGCTTATAGCCAGAAACGCGCGTCTATGTCTAACTTTTGCGCATGCAAAAATTAATTTGTGAATTAATTATAAAAAATCATGATACAATAAATCGGTTTATAAATTAATTAGTGAATTAAAAATAACTGACATCTTGTGTCTGGATATTTTTTCTAACGACTCCGCCATAACCCAGCACCTCTATTAAAAGCATTCCTGCCCCCGTTCGCATATCCGTAAACTTCTAGTAGATAACACAAAAATCATCGCACAAAATACTAATACACTTAAACTCCACATACTCGAAGCCCTATACATTGAAACAGAAAAACCAGCTATTAACAAGATTAACTATACTATTAGTACTAATATACTCAAATGCCTATAAATATAAATTTAAATTAAACACAGTCCTTTATTTTTCCCGCCTAAATAGAATATATATTCACTCCTAGGTCTATGCCTGGTTAACATTACTCCACTGACGATGGACCTGGAAGGGTCCGAAAGCGCTTTGGGAAGCTTTGGCAATTTTATCAGCCAGTGTCCGTCTGAAACTAAGAACCTAATCAAAAAAACGGAAAGGATCATAGAAAAAATATCCAGACACAAGATGTCCGTTATTTTTAATGATACTTATATATATATATATATATATATATATATATATATATATATATATATATATATATATATATATATATATATATATAATAATAATAATAATAATAATAATAATAATAATAATAATAATAATAATAATAATAATAATAATAATCCAGGTAAAACATCTACAGGGTAGTAATCCAAAGAATTTCAACCGGGACCATAAAAAGTGCTCAATATCAAATAGAGCTTTTATATATGATTATTTTTATTTACATAGACATGTACAAAATCTGCGACACTGGCATGTCGATGTCATCGATCAACAGCTATTATAAACTGAGATCTCATCAGGCAGAGTTAGAATCCGATCTTAACCTTAGATCATATTTGGAAGGAAATAGGTCTTCACATTTCCGAAACAGATGACAACAGAAGCTGAAGAGAGCCGGATGGCTAAGTCCTTCTGTGCTTGAAACCGACGGTACGAATGTTGTAATAATTTTTCTGTACCAAAATAAATAAATATTACGCTCTTCATTTTTTATTTTTTAACTTTAATTCTTAATTAATCGAGCACTCTGATGGGATTTTTCCTGCTATATTACAAAGAAGTTATATATATATATATATATATATATATATATATATATATATATATATATATATATATATATATATAATAATGGTAATAATCCAGGTGAAAAATATCCACAGGGTGGTAATCCAGAGAATTTTAACCGGGTTTATAAAAAGTGCTCAATATCAAAATAGAGCTTTATATATGATAATTTTATTTACACAGACATGTACAAAATCAGCGATACTGGCATGTCGATGTAAGATGTAAGATGTAAGATCGGATTCTAACTCTGCCTGATGAGATCTCAGTTTATAGTAACTGTTGATCGATAACATCGATATGCCAGTGTCGCAGATTTTGTACATGTCTGTGTAAATAAAATTATCATATATATATATATATATATATATATATATATATATATATATATTTATATATATATATATATATGTGTGTGTGTGTGTGTGTTTGTGTGTGTGTGTGTGTCTGTGAAAAAGACAAAATGGAAGACAAATCAAATACAGATAAATCTAACAGTAATCTTTGAGTTACGTGGACGCGAGAAATACACATACAGGCACGTGGAGTTGTCTCAACAGTTTATTAATGTGGACGAAAGTCTTTTCAGAGAGATTCTGCAATTCCATATTTCATATATAAAAAAAAATGACCCTGATCCCCAACTCTAATTGACGCGATCATATTTACGCGTGTTGAATTGAAAATTAACGAGCACTTGGCAATTCTTTGATTAGATATTAAAGATGTTCAGTGTAAATTTGGAAGATGACATCCCATAATTGAACTGAGATAAAATGTCGGTTTCAATCAATTTCAATTTCGACGATTCGTTTGAGACATTTTTTATATCTAAATTTATTTATTAATATGTCATAAGTTATGGCAATTGCCAAGTCACGGTGTCGCATTGCATGTCCACTTCCCACCATCCACTATATAATCAAAATTAAAATGTATATATATATATATATATATATATATATCGTATATGTATTGGTTTCTGTAAATGTAAATCCGTAGAAACTCAAGTGTTTATAAAAAGTGCTCAATACCAAGTAGAGCTGTTTATAAGTATAAATTTTTATTTATACAAACATTATTGGTTACATATGTGCATACATGTTTCGGTTGCACTCTTCGCAGAGAGTCAACCTCATCAGACCGAGAATCTTTCAGGAAGCCTGAAAGAATCTTTCAGGTTTCCGAAACATGTATGCACATATGTAACCGATAATGTTTGTATAAATAAAAATTTATACTTATATATATATATATATATATATATATATATGTATATATATATTTATTTATTATACATATATATACATATATATATATATATATATATATATATATATATATAAATATACATATATATATACACTTCCCATCCTCCACTCTATAATAAAAATTTAGATGATTCAACTTTTATTCTTATATAATTTTATTATATATATTATATATTTATATACCTTTCTTTATATATATATACATATATATATATATATATATATATATATATATATATATATACATAAACATGAAGCAAATTTGGACATGATACACACTCTCTCTCTCTTTATATATATATATGTGTGTGTGTGTGTGTGTGTGTGTGCATATATGTGTGTATATATATATGCGTGTGTGTATGTATATATGTGTGTGTATGTATATATATATATATATATATATGTGTGTATGTATATATATATATATGTGTATATATATATATATATATATATATATATGTATGTATATATATATATATATATAGAGAGAGAGAGGTGGTGTGGTGAAGGAAAACTCCCATCCATCGACTCCCCAGGTTGCGGATAGGGGAACGGCTTTTAAATATAACGGTTAGCTGTGAATATCCAATAAGCAGTGCCGAACAAAATTGCGGGTTGCCCTTTGGCAAGGCATAGTACCCGGGAGCCACCCTGCCAGGGATACGGTGAAGTACTGGAGCCCAACAGGGCAAAACAAAATCCCTCAACGGCGGAGTAGTCTGTATGTCAGGCTGCGATGGCGGATGAAGGGTTGCAACCAGTCACGGGGTTCAGTCGTCTCGGTCTCCGTGCCACTGAACATAAACCTGCCTGGCCAAGATGATGGGTCTGTTGTTTGTGCACCAACTTATCCATGTTGAACAAATCCACGCACAGGCGTCTCCAGGGACACCAGGAGTGGGATAAGAGTTCAAGGAGAACATGGAAGAAAGTCTGGTGGCGATCGGAAGAACGCGGTGAGGACAGGATTGTGATATCTGGAAGTCTTTAGTGTTCAACCGGCACGTCCAGCGGCAGATGTTTAGTTCAGTCGCTTCACTCTTGGATCCGGAGCAAGAGAGTGATTCGGCAGTGGCATCTGTGACTGAGCAGCCCTTTCTAGGATCCACTCTGCTCACCCTAAATAGGGAAGGGGCTAGAAAAGGTGCCCTTAAAATAGTTTGCTTCACCTTAACCCACCTGGAAAACCGCTTTCAGGGGGTTTCACCTTAATTGCAATCGAAACAATGAATTAAAATTAAAAATGGCATCATGGAATGTTCGTACCCTACTAGACTTAAACTTTTCAAGACCCGAAAGAAGAACCGCTCTTGTTGCACGAGAGCTTCAGAGACTCAACATCGATATTGCAGCACTTTCAGAAACCCGCCTGTCATGTGAAGGGCATCTGCGTGAAGAAGGTGGTGACTACACTATTTTCTGGAAGGGCTACGAACCTGACAAGCCGCGACTACACGGGGTCGCTTTCGCTATAAAGAACACTTTGATGCTGAGACTCAGTGAATTACCTGTCGGCATTAATGAACGCCTTATGACCCTTAGAGTACAAACAGGGGAAAGTTTCTATGCCACAGTAATCAGCGCATATGCTCCCACCCTTGGTGCCGATGAACAAACCAAGGAGACATTCTACCAAGACCTTGACATACTACTTTCTGCCATCCCGACTGAAGATAAAATCATTCTTCTTGGTGATTTTAATGCGAGAGTTGGTAGGGATTCTCAAATTTGGAGGGGAACCATTGGTAAAGAGGGCGGGGGTAAAATAAACCCGAATGGAAAACTTCTACTTTCAAAGTGTGCTGAATACAATCTCCTTGTCACTAACACGCTTTTCAGACAAACAGACAAATACAAGACCACTTGGCAACACCCGCGATCAAAACATTGGCATCTTATAGACTATATTATTGTTCGCGCACGTGATAGGAGAGATGTTCTAATTACAAAAGCTGCCCCGCTCACCGATAACTGCTGGACAGACCATCGTTTAGTTTTCTCAATAATGAGAATCAAACTGCAGTGTAGGAGGAAAAACCACAATACACCAAAGAGGCTCAGATTCAACACTAACTTGCTGCAGGATCCGACGAGGCGGCTTCAGCTATAACAATCACTTATTCAGCATCTGCCGGACCAATACTCCACCAGGGCTGAAGAACATTGCCAAAAAATGAAGTTCGCAATTTTGGACGCCTGTGAAGACTCGATTGGTTTGAAGAAATATAAGAATCAAGATTGGTTCGACGAAAATAACCAAGAAATAAAAGAGCTAATCGAGCAAACAAGGAAAGCGCTCGCATCTTAATGACCCAAACTCAGAAGCCAAAAAGAAAAAACATAAAGAATTAAAAGCCAAAGTACAAACAACTACAAGAACCATTAAAAACAACTGGTGGACGAACAAATCTAAAGAGATACAACTTTATGTTGATAAAAACGACATGAAGAATTTATTTAGTGCAACCAAAATTCTCTATGGTCCCAGCACTCAAGGTTTAACACCTTTGCGAAGCAGGGACGGCTCTCGAATTCTCAAAAATAGTGGAGAAATCTTGGCCCGGTGGAAATAACACTTTGAAGATCTTTTAAACCCACGCCCAATCGTTGACGACAATGCGATACATCAAATACCGCAACGACCTGTGGACGATTAACTGAACAGAATCCCCTCTCTTGAAGAGGCCAAGATTGCCGTCCTTGCTTTGAAATATAATAAGGCTGCCGGTATGGACAACATCCCTGCCGAAATCTATAAATATGGTGGACAACTCCTGCATTCACAACTGCATCAACTTATTGTCAAAATATGGGTACAGGAGGAAATACCAACTGACTTAAGGGATGGCCTAATTACAACAATCTTCAAGAAGAAAGGTGAGGAAACTGACTGTGGAAATTATAGAGGTATCACACTACTATCATAGCTGGAAAAATCTTGGCTCATATCTTAACCAAGAGACTAATCCCTCTTGCTGAGTCTGTCTTACCCGAGTCACAATGTAGTGTTCGACCGGCTCGTGGCACCAGTGACATGATATTCAGTCTGAGGCAGCTTCAGGAAAAATGCCGAGAGCAACAACAACCTCTATATATGGCTTTCATCGATTTAACAAAAGCCTTCAATAGTGTAAGACGTGAACTTCTCTGGAAAATTCTATCAAGAGCTGGTTGTCCAGAGAAGTTCATCAAAATGATGAAACTTCTTCTCGACGATATATCTGCAACGGTAATCGCAAATGGCTGCTCTACGGATCCATTCAAAGTAAAATCTGGGGTCAAACAGGGATGTGTAGCTGCACCAACTTTGTTCTCAATCTTTATTGCGGCTATACTGCCCCTGTTGGATGGTCAACTTCCACCTGGTATATGCATAAACTACAGAATTGATGGTGGAGTTTACAACATAAGACGTCTGTAGGCCAGAACTAAAACAAATGTTGATTCTCTTATTGAATTTCAATATGCAGATGAGAATGCAGTTTGTGCTCTGACTGAAGAGGACCTACAAGCCACGATTAATGCCTTTGCCAATGCATACTCAAAATTAGGATTAAACATTAAAAAAACTGAGGTGTTATTCCAGCCCTCACCTCAAGAAACCCTCCTAATATCCAGCTGGGCGGAGAATCGCTGCAAAACGTAGATCACTTTGCATATTTGGGCAGCCACCTTGCCTCTAATGCCACCATTGACGATGAAATCCAGTATCGCATTAGGTGTGCAAGTGCTGCTTTCGGTAGACTTCATTCCAGAGTCTTTGATAATAAAGATTTAAGGCTGGATACCAAAATCTTAGTCTATCGGGCCATTGTCCTACCCACTCTCTTATATGCGTCTGAGACCTGGACGACATACCATCGACATATCAAAGCACTCGAAAAACTGCATCAAAGACTGTTACGAAAAATTTTAAGAATCACCTGGCAAGATCGTCGGACCAACACCAGTGTCCTGGAAGAGTCTGGTTGCTCTAGTGTAGAGGCTTTGATTGTTGAGTCGTTTGAGATGGGCTGGTCACGTTGTAAGGATGAGCGACCAGTCCTATCCAAAGAAAATATTCTACTCTGAGCTAAATGTGGGAGCTAGGAGGGTTGGAGGACCGAAGAAACGGTACAGGGACTGTTTGAAGGAGGACATGAGGAGATGCGGGATTGATCCCACAACATGGGAAGCGAGAGCACTCGAAAGAACAGAGTGGAGGAATGAAGTGGGAGGTGGTGTGGATAGGTTTGAGGGTGAACGGCGTCGTCATGCCGAAGACCTGAGAACAGCAAGAATAATATGCCACAAAACCCAACCACGTGCACAATTACCAAACAATAACGCATGCCCGAAATGTGACAGAATATGTGGATCGCGCATTGGACTGTTTTCTCACATGAGAACCCACAATTGAAGCCCGGGAAACCCGTATACTTGATTCGAGTGACGGCCATGATATATATATATATATATATATATATATATATATATATATATATATATATAGAGAGAGAGAGAGAGAGAGAGAGAGAGAGAGAGAGAGATGTATATATATATAGATATGTATATATATATTTATCAGCACGATACGGCTGTATCTCTCTAGCGTTTATCGAAAGAGCGTGCAATAATCGGCAAAGCAAGAACCGTTTAAAAATAAACCACGCGCGATCGGTGCATTTCTCCTTCCATCGCGAATCTCTATACTAATAGAAAACATCTAACCCTAACCCTAACCCTAACCCTAGTAAATCTCCGATGTATTAACTTCTTGAAAGCATCGCCTGTCAAACCCGACAACGCTGACCTATCTCGCAAGAGCTTTTTACGCGCAGGGTGCGGAAATAAAAGGTAGAAGACCTCCAAGTGCCTATCTAATTCAAAATGGCTTCCCTGTCAAGGAAACCCTAACCGACCATCGTTCGTATCCCCGTCGACAAATCACATTAATTGGCAACGGTGATCCTCGTAAGTTAAGCACGTTTTCAAACCGTCGGTTCACGATTTGAGGAGATAATATATTAAGACACGTCGTTGTTTCTGTGTCATTTCTAAAAGAAACATAGACCGATAAACATAAATAAAGAAAATCGATAATAAAAAATAAATAAAAGAAAATAGATAAACATAAATACAAAAAAAGAATTTCTTAATGTTAATTTTCTTAATGTTATATTTATATATATAATGAATATACTTAATGTTACTTAATATACTTAATAATATTAATATACCTAATATTATTAATAACTAGCGGAATCCGTCGCCCGGCGTTGCACGGGAGAAAGTACTACCTATTGCATGACGTCGAATAAAAAAGAAACGGCATATTCTTGTTTCTCCCCCCCCCCCGCTCTACCGTGTTGACGAATGCTATGAATTTAAAAAAAAAAAAAAAGGAAAAAAGTAGAATGGGATCGAACGCTGAAAATTGCGAAATTAAAAAACAAAAAGTGGCAGAGTAGAATGGGATCGAACGCTGAAAGTGGCGAAATTTAAAAGAAAAAAAAGAAAAAAGTGGTAGAGTAGAATGGGATCGAACGCTGAAAATTGCGAAATTAAAAAAAAAAAAGTGGCAGAGTAGAATGGGATCGAACGCTGAAAGTGGCGAAATTTAAAAAAAAAAAAAGAAAAAAGTGGTAGAGTAGAATGGGATCGAACGCTGAAAGTGGCGAAATTTAAAAAAAAAAAAAAAAGTGGCAGAGTAGAATGGGATCGAACGCTGAAAGTGGCGAAATTTAAAAGAAAAAAAAGAAAAAAGTGGTAGAGTAGAATGGGATCGAACGCTGAAAGTGGCGAAATTTAAAAAAAAAAAAGTGGCAGAGTAGAATGGGATCGAACGCTAAAAGTGGCGAAATTTAAAAGAAAAAAAAGAAAAAAGTGGTAGAGTAGAATGGGATCGAACGCTGAAAGTGGCGAAATTTTAAAAAAAAAAAGTGGCAGAGTAGAATGGGATCGAACGTTGAAAGTGGCGAAATTTAAAAGAAAAAAAAGAAAAAAGTGGCAGAGTAGAATGGGATCGAACGCTGAAACTGGTGATCACGAAATTTGCCTTCCTAACAACTGCGCCATCATCTTTGAGTTAAAAATGCATGTGAAAATAGGTCAATTAAGCTAAGCTTGATTAAGGGCATGCGTGTTATGTTAAGATTAAGCAATGACACGGTTTATGTCATTTGTAGATGATGAAAATGACTGGATTTGGGCAAGTTTTCTATAATATGCGTGTTTAAGGTGTATGATTTTGAAAATGTAAATGTATCGGGGTCTACCAGTATCTTGGCGCTTACTGAATTAAATAGGATGTCGATTCGATCAAGAAATTGTAGCCGCCATGTTGAATGGATAAATGTTGCCGGAACTGTGTTCATTGATTTAATTCACTTAATTCCGGAATGAATATAAATGTAGCAGTCATACGTAGAATTTGAAATAACGTAATCTGATATTTGCTGACAATCATTGGAGTGAACTGGAGCGGTCATTAAGTCTTTGCGTATTGCTTTATATTATGTAGTAAATTAATACCAGGCAAATACTAAATAAGAACGGGTGTTTTGTGAAAATTAAACTGTGTTTATTAGTTCCCGGTGTCAATGAGTAGAGTGACAGTACAAAATTGTTAGGGAGAAAAGTTTTTGCTACCACCTATATGGAGTTGGTTTTCGGAGAGACATTGATGGTAGGCCAAATGTAATATTTAGTGTTAGGTGGAAAAAAATGATGACAAATTTACTAAAACACGCTCGAGTGAATAAGTGTAATGTAATGGTGAGTTTAGTAGCCTGTGATGCATGTGGTTATTTTCCTATACTCCGAAAAGGTACAGGGGAAAAAACGTCTCTACTTTATATATTAGATATACTTAAATAATAGTATAATAATATAGTAAATAATATTAGTATAATTAAATAATATTAATATACCTTATTATTATATTTAATTACCTTTAATATTTAATCAATATAGTAATATAGTAATGTTAATATAGTAATAATATAGTAATATTATAATATAATATATATATAACTTATATATATATATGAACAACTCTAAACTTATATATATAAAACTTATAATAATATAGTAATTAATATAGTAATATTAATATAGTAATTAATATAGTTACTTTAATATGTAATATACTTAATTAGTATACACTTAGTTAATATTATTAATATACTTAAATAATGTTGATATACTTAAATAATATTAATATACTTAAATAATATTAATATACTTAAATAATATTAATATACTCAAATAATATTAATATACTTAAATAATATTAATATACTTAAATAATATTAATATACTTAAATAATATTAATATACTCAAATAATATTAATATACTTAAATAATATTAATATACTTAAATAATATTATTATACTTAAATAATATTAATATACTTAAATAATATTAATATACTTAAATAATATTAATATACTCAAATAATATTAATATACTCAAATAATATTAATATACTTAAATAATATTAATATACTTAAATAATATTAATATACTTAAATAATATTAATATACTTAAATAATATTTATATACTTAAATAATATTAATATACTTAAATAATATTAATATACTTAAATAATATTAATATAGTTAATTACTTTCAATATTGAATTAGTATAGTAATATAGTAATATTACTTGAATAATAATATACTTAATATACTTAATATAATACTTAATGTTTATTTTCTTAATGTTAATTTTCTAATAAATGTTAATTTTCTTAAAGACTTTTTTCTATCATTTCTTAAAGAAAGGATATTTAAGGTAAACTGGTAATTAGAGCTGGTCACAGTAGGGGTCTGTCGGACAGGGAACATTTAAGAAAGTTTAATCCTTCTACAAGATTAGCCATACCCGCCACACAATTCCTAAAGCGGGACAGAAAATGGTAGTGATATCGATCCTGAACCAGTTTTCGTGAGGTTCGACTCGGAAGCGTTCGGCTGTCCTACGCAAACGCCCGAGAGTTGACGAGCCGATTTGTACCAGACGACAATTTTGATACGGTGCTGCGTCCTATGATAATAATGTTTTGCTTGCTTTGTTTTTGTTTTGTTTTAAGGGTTAGGGTTAGGGTTAGGGTTTAGGGTTAGGGTTAGGGTTTAGGGTTTAGGGTTTAGGGTTTAGGGTTAGAGTTAGGGTTAAAAATATTTATTTTATAACAGTAATTTCGATACGGTGCTGCGTCCTATGATAATAATGTTTTGCTTGTTTTGTTTTTTTGTTGTTGTTAGAGTTAGGGTTTAGGGTTTAGAGTTAGGGTTAGAGTTTATGGTTAGGGTTTAGGGTTAGCGTTAGGGTTTAGGATTAGGGTTCGGGGTTAGGGTTAGGGTTAGGGTTAGGATTAGGGTTAAAAATATTTATTTGATAACAGTAATTTCGCTATGTTTTGCTTGTTTTTTTGTTGTTTTTTTGTTTGTTTCTTTTAGAAAATTTCATGAAAATATAACTTAAAATCATAGGACGGAGCACCGTATCAAAATTGTCGTCTGGTACCATTCGGCTCGTCAACACTCTGGCGTTTGCGTAGGACAGCCGAACGCTTCCGAGTCGAACCTCACGAAAACTGGGTCAGGATCGATATCAGTACCCCTGTCCATCTCCACGATTTAGACTTGCAGGTGTTTCACCGTAAAGGAGGACATACGGAGAACTGACGGGAAATCAGTAGCACACGAAGAGAGAGTCTGGACTCAGAACCGAAGCAATTTCTTCCATTTTCGAAGTTCATCTGCTCAACCAACCAATTCTTGTCTATCTCTTCTGTTTCAACCCCGGACGATGGAGACTGTGTCTCCGACAGTGAAACAAACAAATACGTTGGTTTAACTACTACAACTTTGCCGAGGAGGTTCACAATGCATTTAGTTTTAGATAGGACGAACTTCGTATATGAGTTCAAATAGCCATTGGGATACTGTGTCACCAACAACTAAAAAAACATATACATTGGCTTAACTACTACAACTTTGTCGAGGAGGTTAACAATGCATTTATCCCCTACCAGCGCCATAGCTCAGCACCTTACTAATCAGCATTCCTGCTCCCTCCGTTCCCAATTTCGAAAACTCTTACTAAAAAACACCACAATATTAGAACATACCAATAATAAACAAAAACTCTATATATTAGAAGCCTTATACATCAACGCCTCCCCCCAAAAAACAACCATTAACAGAATTAATTTTAACATTAGTGATAACATTCTAAAATGTTTATAGTTCTAACTTTAGTTTCGTATTAATAATATAATTCCCGCCAAAACTACCTATTAATATTAGCATTAACACCATGGTTGTTACCTGATTCCCCTGAAGATGGACCTGGATGTGTCTGAAAGTACTTGGGACACTTACAGTTATGGCAGATTCTTCAGCCAATTCCCCATCAAAACAAAGACCCTTATTTGGCAAATGGAAAGGATCCACACAAAGATATTCAGACATAAGTTATCTATCATATTCAACGACACTTGTATATATATATATATATATATATATATATATATATATCTTATCTAATTACTTTTCTGGTACCAAAGGTACTTAAGCTTTATTTTTTATTTATTTTTTAATGCAACTTTAATTCCTATATAATTTTATAGCTAGCTACCATATTGCAGAATGGTTCTTGGATGTAGGGTTTAGATAGTATTATTATTATTTTTATTTTTATATATTCTTTTATTATTGTTTTAATTAATGTTATTTGATATGCAAATTACTATATCATACGGTAGTCTTAAGGGTAATATATTATTATTATTATTTTATCATTATTATTATTTATTTATGTATATATTAGTGATATTTTAAGCTGAATTATTTCGACACTTGATTATTGGGGAAATGGTCGTATAATCAGTACCATTGGAGAGCCATGAATATTATAAATGTCCTGTTTTTAAATCTCCGAAACAGTTACATGGTAAACAGCTGATGATCCCCGTGTTAATATTAGACGCTTATGGTCTCCTGTTTTTGTTTCACTCTTAGATAATTAACCCCCCCCTTTTTTTTTTTTTTTACTTATATTTTTTCATTTATTAATTTTCCAACGAATGTTAAGTCTGCAATATCTTGGATTTAGTTAGTTTGTCTGGGGATTTAAACTGCATTTTACATTTTTTTTTTTTTAATTTTTTTTTTTTTTTTTTAATGACTCAAAGCTTCTTTAGACTATATATATATATATATATATATATATATATATATATATATATATATATATATATATATATATTAGTAGTATGTTTAAGGAGGTTGAGGGCAATGCAGAGTGCCGGGTAGGTTGTAAGCTGGAAGAAACAAGAATAATAAACTGAAATGGGACTTACTATTTATTTTTTCTTAAAATCTTACATAACAGCAAATGTGGTGTTGGCTGTTTGTGTGTTGTTCGGATGATTATTAAAAATCATTTATTTAATATTTCGGGAAAAATCTTCCCTTTGTCAAAAATAATAAAAACACCAAAGGAAAAATCCGTCTGTTATGAAAATATATTTACGGCAATTAAGCTACACAGAGGCTTCCGCGTTTCATCCCCGTATGGGATCATCGGGCTAAAGCCTCTGTATAGCTAAATTGCCATAAATATATTTTCAGAACTGACTACCTAGCTCTACTCACGTATTGAGAACTGTTGAAGTAAATACTGAAAATCGATACATAATATATTATATCTCCTCATAATTTTTTTTTTTTTGTGGATACATGAAATAATAAGGCTAGGAGTCGGAGTAGGATTATTCCATTTCCGGAGGAATCAACATGAGCAAAATTTCTGACAAAGGGGGAAGAATTGCTGTTTTCTGTGTCGGAATCTATCCAATCTAACACTTATCGTTGGCTAGTTTTTAACCTTGAAGTGATTTTTTTTTTTTAGCTCCTTACATCAAATGACTTCATATCTTACCTGGAGTTACTTCTGAAATTAGGAGACTATTTTTTTTATAATTACTTTTATTCGACCAAACAAGGTATAATGTCACTGGGGGCGTAAAGGGGCTACTATGATAAGGGCTAGATTTATAGGGATGAAACTTAAATACGGAGTTAGGGAGCAAGATGTTTGTTCACATTACATTTAAATTTCTGCATGTTGGTACGGTAGTCGGGGTAGAAGAGAGAGAAATCCAAAGGCAAGCAGTCCGAGGAAAACAGCTATTAAAGTAGAGAATATTCCGGTATCTCTACTGTGAAGGGGTGGGATTTTGCTGCTAGCCAAATAGATCAAGGGTATTACCGTTAATGGGGGCATAGAAGTGCAGTAAGCTCATCTAAGCACATTCCGTGGCAGTACATGTAAAACAATCACAGGGGTGCAAAAGTCTGAAATATTGGAAAACTTTAGAATAAGGAGTCGGAGACGAAATCGGACATTTTGGAATCCGAGGAGTCATAATCGTACCTTATACCTTCCCACTCCGAAACCCTGGTAAAAAAACACAAGAAAAACCCGGATTATTTTACGTCCGCTAAGTTTATGTAAATCTTCTTTTTTTTTGTTTTAAATAATTTCTAAAAAGCAGAGTTGTGGAGTCAAATTCGAACTCAGAGGGAATCTGATATTTTGGAATTTGGAAGGAGTCGTAGTCGGTTTTTTTTTTAATCTCCACGGAATCAGTATACAATCTGAATATTGGAAGTCTTTAAAATAAAATGTCGGAGTCAGAATTTTTGGAGAACTATGAATCGGAGTCGGATTTATACCTTCCGACGGCGTATACTTTTTTGTTTGTTTTTAATAACTTGTAAAAACCAGGGTTACGGAGTCGGAGTCGGAGGGAATCAAAAGCTTTGGAAGGAGTCGGAGTCGGATT
Organism: Sepiola atlantica; assembly: GCA_963556195.1. Taxonomy (NCBI): domain Eukaryota; kingdom Metazoa; phylum Mollusca; class Cephalopoda; order Sepiida; family Sepiolidae; genus Sepiola; species Sepiola atlantica. Next base: position 40,970,341 of record OY744554.1, read on the forward strand.
TTTTAATCTCTGAAGAATCAACAGACAGCATAAATATTGAAAGACTTTAAAACAAGGAATCGGAGTTAAATATTTTGTAAATCCGAGGAGTTGGATTTGTAGTCGGATTTTTTGGGGGGTGGGGGGATTTTAGGATTCTAGGAGTCGGAGTCGACATTTTTTAGAATCCCAGGAGTCAGAGTCGGACCTTATACCTTCCAATTGTCTCTCGATTGTGATCTTACTCTAAAAATGGTTTTTAACACATTCCTCAAATAGAGGGTAGAAAGTGACTAACTTGGGTTTACATTTTCAGAATGGCGTCACCGATCGAGAGAGTATCTCGGAAAATATGGAGAGCAGAAAGTGACTAACTTGGGTTTACTTTCGCCAGCCTCGTACCTCTCGCTTCCCTTACTTTGTCCTTTAGTCCTCACATTTCATGAGCGATGTTTCTGACAAAGGGTGGAAAATTGCTGTTTTCTGGGTCGGAATCTAACACTTATCGTTGGCTAGTATTTGATCTTGAATTAGTATATTTTTTAGCTCTTTACATCAAGTGGCTTCATGCCTTGTCTGGAGCAAATAACATTGAAGTATCGCAACAGCCGCTTACCATTGATTTCTCGCTGGCAACGACCATTGGTCTCCCCTGGGATTTGGGCGGCAATTAGCCTCCCCAAGGTCCCAGTACCCTCTGCACTCTTCCAGTGGAGGTCTGGTTAGTGCTCTCCCTCCTCGGTCTTCCCATCCTCCTTGACCCTTCACGGCTATTTTGTGTGGTATTGGTCGAGGATGGTGCAATCACTTCTTTTTCGGAAGGGGGGTATTTTATGAAATTCCTTGCATCTTGTGGTAGTGTACTTTCTGCATTTGTTTTTTTTTTCGATTGCAACTTGCGTGCGACTGATTAGTGTAGGTTGGTTTCTTCTTCTTCTTCTTTATTTTCTTCTTCTTCTTCTTCTTCTTTATCTTCTTTTTCTTTATCTTCTTCTTTTTCTTCTTCTTTTTTTCTTTTTCTTTTTCTTCTTTTTCTTTTTCTTCTTCTTTTTCTTCTTTTTCTTCTTTCTTCTTCTTCTTCTTCTTTTTCTTTTTCTTCTTCTTTTTCTTCTTCCTCTTTTTCTTCTTCTTCTTCTTTTTCTTTTTCTTCTTCTTTTTCTTCTTCCTCTTTTGCTTCTTTTTCTTCTTCTTTTTCTTTTTCTTTTCCTTCTTCTTTTTTTCTTCTTTTTCTTCTTCTTCTTTTTTTCTACTTTTTCTTTTTCTTATTTTTTCTTTTTCTTCTTTTTTCTTCTTTTTCTTCTTTTTTTTCTTCTTTTTCTTCTTCTTTTCTTTTTCTTTTTCTTTTTCTTCTTCTTTTTTTCTTCTTCTTTTTCTTCTTTTTTCTACTTCTTTTTCTTTTTCTTTTTCTTATTTTCTTCTTTATTTTCTTTTTCTTCTTTGTTTTTCTTCTTTTTCTTCTTCTTTCTTCTTTTTCTTCTTCTTTCTTCTTTTTCTTCTTCTTTCTTCTTCTTTTTCTTCTTTTTCTTCTTCTTCTTTTTCTTCTTTTTCTTCTTTTTTCTTCTTTTTTCGTCTTTTTTTTCTTCTTTATCTTCTTCTTTTTCCTCTTTTTTTAATTATTATTATTAGTAGTAGTAGTAGTAGTAGTAGTAGTATTATCATTATTCTCCTTTTTCTATTCTTCATCTTCTCTTTCTCCTTCTTCCTCTTCCTCGTCGTCTTCTTCTTCTTTTTCTTCTCCTCCTTCTTCATCTTCTTCTCCGCTTTCTCTTATCCTCCTCCCCTTCATCTTTTTCATCTTCTCCGATTCCTTATCCCCTACTATCTCCTTCCTCCGCAAAGTCCAGTCGCATGAAGAAATAGAAAGAAAGAATTCTAGATAAGCGGGAAAGGACTCGTATTATTTCGTGGATTTCTTTCTCCTAGGCTAGTTGCCCTACCGAGGCTTTAGAACCTAGTCTACACTACTCTTTCCGTCATCATTAGACGATGAGACGATTAAACACACCCTTCCTAGGCGCATTAGACAAAGTGACATTTTTTTAACTTCCTACGCCATTCTAAAATGGTCACCCATCCTAGTATTAACCAGACTCGGCGTCGCTTAACCATTGATTTGCTAACGTGCAATATTTAACAGCATAATATCTCGTCTACCTACCAACGTTTACTCCTTGGCCTTTCAATTAGGAACCTAAGATCTTGGCCTTTTGGCCAAGATCAAAGTGAAGTATCTGTTCCGATGGATACTGCACCCCATAGACTGGTATTGTCTTGGACTTCGGGGTTTGATTTACGCCGGTCTATGGGTCTGTCCTGCGCAGTTCTAGGAGGTCCACTCTCCCAGGCTTCGCCTCCTCTCTTTGGGGAGGAGTAAGTTCATTGCTTTCTGCCTGAGGTACCCCTACCGGGGAATGCCGACGGGGCTGCACAGGCAATTTTTTAAACCCCACTTTCCCGACCCGACCTTGGGTCACATCTTACTTGTGGGAGTAAGATAACAACTGGCCTTGTGCCTAACTCCTGGAGAGGAGTAAATCAATACTACTTATCAAAATTTGAAGTGGCGCTTAAACGTCACAGACAACAAACAACAACGTTTGTATATCATTAAAAACATAATATCTCGTCTACCTACCAACGTTTACTCCTTGGCCTTTCAATTAGGAACCTAAGATCTTGGCCTTTTGGCCAAGATCAAACTGTAGTATCTGTTCCGATGGATACTGCACCCCATACACTGGTGTGAAACAGTGGTTTCAGCGACGGAGTCTGCACCCCGGGGGTGCACTGGAATGCATCGGGGAGATCAGGCCCCGCGTAGAGACAAGTGGAAGTCTGGGAGCTAGTACATATTTTTGACTGACCAGACCTTAATCGCCGTTGGCGCCAAAAAGTCTGAAATTGGTTCTCGTGTTGACGTGGCGATCGAGCCCGCCCGAGAAATGACAATTTCCATATGTCTGGCGGGCCCCGTTAATCGTAAATACTGGGGGAGACATCAACAGGGAAAAGCAGGCGTGCCAGGCTCTATGTGTGCGGGCGCGGGCGGCGGAGATAGGATCGCCGATCGGGCTGTCACTTTTGATTGTGGCCAGAGCCTCCTCTTCCCGATGATTGTTTGATCTAGATAACGTCGGAGAGAGGCGAACCAGAACACCCCAATTGTCGTACAACACGACGAGAGGGGTGGGGACACAGAAGAAGGGATGGGGTAAAGAAAGAGGGTAAGTCAGCATCGCGCGTACCACACGACGAGAAGAGAGAGAGAGAGAGAGAGAGAGAGTATGAGTTATACGTTTTGCGTCTTTGTTATTTTGACGCGAAAATGCGATCACAAAGGAGTTAGACCCGAGATCTCGGCCGAGCTGGTCGGATCCCGAGGGAGCCGCTGTCCCGGGCCCCACCATCGTTTTCCAACAGAGATTAACGTCTCAATTAATACCCACAGTCGTAAGAGTCCACACACACCGTTTTGAGTAGACAAGTTATATCTCGATTAAGGATTTGCAGTCGTAAAGAGATTCACACACACACACACACAGAGAAGGAAGATAAGATAGTTAGAAAAAAGCCATTATCGAAGAATAGACTTTGGGTTAAAAACCCACCGTTCATTTTTATTAAATAATTATTGTTGTGAAAAGACCTAGCCGTTTGTTGAGTTATTCTGTCATCGAATGGTCCTGCTAAGTAATCTTGCCTTCACAGAATCACGAAGTCGTCATTCATCTGACCCGGGGGAGATTCGAGCCATCTTTCTTTTTACAGCCACTACAGACGAAATCACGAGCCAAAGAAAAGGTGTTCACAGTCAGGAAGGATTCCTGCGCCGATCGGTTTCATTACATTTCATGTTATAAATGGTGCCGCGACCTAGGATCATGGTACGGTGAGGAGTGCCTGGCAACCTCGGGAGAAGAAAAGAACAAAGCCAACCACGGCCACAAAGAAAACAATTTTTTTTCCGGCAAAACACCTTGGAAAAAGAAAAAATAGACAGACAAATTTTAAAAAACCCACGGGCACAACGGACGATTTTTTTTTACCGGCAGAGAGAAAAGTTTGACGGACATCGACACCCGTGTTTGAAAAAAAAAAAAGAAAGATAGAAAAAGAAAAAGAAAAGAGAGAAACAGTTTGGCGGGCATGTACGCCCGTGGTTGAAAAAGAGAATAGAAAAAAGAAAAGAAAAGAGAGAAACAGTTTAACGGGCATGTACACCCGTGGTTGAAAAAGAGAATAAAAAAAAAAGGAGGAAGGAAAAGAAAAGAGAGAAACAGTTTGACGGACATCGACACGCGTGTTTGAAAAAAAAAAAGATAGAAAAAGAGAATAGGAAAAGAAAAGAGAGAAACAGTTTAACGGGCATGTACACCCGTGTTTGAAAAAAAAAGAGAAAGATAGAAAAAGAGATAGACTGAAAGAAAAAACGTTTTTTAGACTTTGAGATCGGTCTGGGACCGCGAACTTTTAGTCAATTGATTGAAAGGCCCAGACGGACTCGAGAAATAGCAAGCAACCAACCCAGAGACGAGGGACCACAGGAGCAGCAGAGGAGAGGGGTAAGTGACTCGTTGATTTCTCTTGTTCGCTTGCTCGGTTGTCGGTGTATCGATTGTTGTCCAAACTTTGCACACAGTTTGGGTAGTTCTGTTGTTAGGGGTGGTAAGCTAGAACGCAAAGGGAATGGGTTCGGAGGAAGACCTAGTAAATAGTGTAACAGGTATAGGGAGAGAAGAGACTAGAAAGATAGAAAGTCCGATAGGAGGGATACGAATACCCCCCCACAGAGGGGATCCCGTCGGTTTAATGGAGTGGTTAGCAGTAATTCAGAAGAAGAGGGTGATTTATGGACTAGAAGATTTAGAGATGGTGCTGCTCGCTCTAGAGGGAGCGAGGGGCCCAGTGTCGAGATTCATTGAGGGGAGGTATGTAGAGAACCCGGGGATCACTTGGACGGAGCTCCGCGAGCAGCTAGTGAGGCAATACGCCAGCGAGCGAACCGCGATTGAGGCCGTACGCGAGTTGACCCGGCTAAGGTTAAGCAATGGCGAGGAAAGGCCTGGGAGAAGGAAAACGGTGGGGGCAGGGCGAGTCCGGGGCCCCGAATGGAGAGAGGGGGCGGAGAGGATTGGGAGGCAGACTCCGATCCTAGAAGGAAGGCATGGGACCTTCAAAATGAGTACGATAGGCCCGCACCGGCCAGACAGGCATCAGTCCGCTGGACCTGCAGGGGTGAGGGGCATAGAGCAGCAGAGTGTCCCACAAATTATGGGCGCCCACGCAGCTCGGTTAGACCGAACTGCACTAGGTGTGGTCGGTTCGGACATGAGAGTCGGTGGTGCACAGCAGCATAGATCGGAGGTGAGGAATTAGGATTCCGAACCTTAGTGTGCCACCTGACACTAGGGCAAAGATCCAGGGAAGCGCCCAGAGGCCACCCCACAGAGTATAAAAAGTAGGGTGGCCCCCAGAATGATAAGTTTAGTGAAAGATAGCGAAATTAAATGGGAAGAAGACGGGCTTGGGTTTTGTTCGCCGGTTTATGAGAAACCGCAAGAAGCAATGAAACCCCCCGTAGAGAGAGATCGAATCCAACGCGACTGCTGGGTCGGTTGACCAGTCCAGCGAGTGGGAGGAGAGCGGCCAAATACCCCCCTGCCCAGCTCCAGAAGAGACTGAGAGAAAATCGGTTAGCCCAAAAAGGTAGAGGAATTACCTATGAAGTCACGGTAGAATGGGAAGAAGACGGGCTTGGGTTTTGTTCGCCGGTTTATGAGAAACCGCAAGAAGCAATGAACCCCCCCGTAGAGAGAGATCGAATTAAACGCGACTGCTAGGTCGGTTGACCAGTCCAGCGAGTGGGAGGAGAGCGGCAAAATATCCCCTGCCCAGCTCCAGAAGAGACTGAGAGAAAATCGGTTAGCCAAAAAGGTAGAGGAATTACCTATGAAGTTACGGTAGAATGGGAAGAAGACGGGCTTGGGTTTTGTTCGCCGGTTTATGAGAAACCGCAAGAAGCAATGAACCCCCCCGTAGAGAGAGATCGAATTAAACGCGACTGCTAGGTCGGTTGACGAGTCCAGCGAGTGGGAGGAGAGCGGCAAAATACCCCCCTGCCCAGCTCCAGAAGGGACTGAGAGAAAATCGGTTAGCCAAAAAGGTAGAGGAATTACCTATGAAGTTACGGTAGAGGGGAGCAGAACGCCCCACCACAGAATAGCAGGAAAGCCAAGCCAAAAATAGTCAAGGACCTGGGGGAGAGGCCGAGGTTGTGCTGTGTCGCATTCGTTGGCTCCACCGCGCGCAGGGAGGGCCCCCATGCGTGTGCGGTGCTGGTGGTTGTGGCGCGGACAGTTGTCTTGGATGCCCCCCCCCCCCGAGATAAACGGACATATAAGGATAGAAAGAGATGCATAACTGGGACCGATGGAGGGTCGTCGTGGTTAGATCCAAATGATCGATCATAAGTAGTAATATACCTGCAGCTGGATGGGCTGTTGCCGAACGACCAGGCAGATATATAGTGAGTTGTAAAAGCAAAAGAAAGTTGAAGTAATCGACAGATGTTCGAACCACCGTGAATACGACAGATTGTGGTGCGCCTTACGAAAGGGCACAGAAGTAATGATAAGCGAAGAGAAGGATATGAGATCCTATCTAAGATAGATAGTGTTGATACAGACGAAGCGGAAGAAATCAGTGGCCCCCCGTTGCTGGGAGAGGCACTCGATGAGCAATTAGGGACAGTGTCGGGAAGCGATGAGAGAATGATTATGAAGAAATTGGAAGTTATAGGGAAGAACCAAAAGGGTTACTGTCGCATGCAGCCAGAGAAGGCGCATCGATATCGAATGTCACCGGGCCGAAGTGAGCCAAGAAGGTGTTAGTCTGAGAGAATTGTTTTTCCCAGAGAAGGGAACGAAGAGAATCCGGCCGAGGTGGCCGACGCAATGATAGTGACGGTATGCGAACCAGACAGGTCCGTACCAAGAGAATTTCAGTTGTTGACACTGACGAGTGAGTGCACAGGTGCACAGTTGGATATGCAATCGCTAAGACACTTGTCGCCGAATATAATCATCTCGGCAGATTAAGGCCGAATTACCAAATCGTTTGAGATTACCGGTCGACCCCATCGAACAGTTATGAAAGTATTATAATGTGTTAAAATGCGTTGCATAACCAGAAGGTAACAAGCTATTAGCTTTAGAGAGATTGAGGGTTCGATTAACCCCGTCAGGAAAGGAAAATTCACGTTAAAAGGTAGAACTAGACACGGGCACGATATGGCTTGGTCGATGTTAGTGAGAATTGTGCACATAAATAATAGGGTTAGCTTTTGCAGAAAAGACAAAGGGCGCGAGAAAGACATAGGGAGAAATTGGACGGCGCGAGCACACCGACGGCCGAGTGCATGAGCGAGGGAGGGTTACCCTTGAGTACACTTCACCCAGATCGCGAGCGGGAGCAACAATCGCTGCCCCTGTCGGAAATCCAGGTGGATGACCAGTGAAGAAGTAGAGATTGATTCCGAGGAGAGGGTGATGGTGACGTAATTTGTAAGGGGCGTTGCGAGCTCCAATCTGTATTAACAAACTTTTAATTGCATGCATAATAATTCATTTTGTCACCTACCCACCTCCCAACACAGAAACCACAAAATGCATACGCACATACACACATACATACGTAGTCCTGATGTTTTAATAGACTGGAAAGAGAAGAAGAAGGACAGACCAAAAGAAAACAGAACAGAAAAAGAAAACTTTTTGTTCCATTGTTTAGCTACAGTTTTTTCTTAATTTTTGATTATTATTGTTTTGATTGTATTATCCGTTGTTCTCTCTGTGTGTGGGGAAAGGTAACGGTCTGGGAGATGTCAATTGCAACCAAGTGACACGAAATAAGGGTGGACGGATGTGAAACAGTGATTTCATCCGACGTATCTGCCCCCTTTATGGCGCACCGATATGCATCGGAGAGATCAGCCCCCCACGTGGAGAAAGGTGACGGTCTGGGAGGTGTCAATTTCGACCAATTGACACGAAATAAGGATTGGGCGGATGTGAAACAGTGGTTTCAGCGACGGAGTCTGCACCCCGGGGGTGCACTGGAATGCATCGGGGAGATCAGGCCCCGCGTAGAGACAAGTGGAAGTCTGGGAGCTAGTACATATTTTTGACTGACCAGACCTTAATCGCCGTTGGCGCCAAAAAGTCTGAAATTGGTTCTCGTGTTGACGTGGCGATCGAGCCCGCCCGAGAAATGACAATTTCCATATGTCTGGCGGGCCCCGTTAATCGTAAATACTGGGGGAGACATCAACAGGGAAAAGCAGGCGTGCCAGGCTCTATGTGTGCCGGCGCGGGCGGCGGAGATAGGATCGCCGATCGGGCTGTCACTTTTGATTGTGGCCAGAGCCTCCTCTTCCCGATGATTGTTTGATCTAGATAACGTCGGAGAGAGGCGAACCAGAACACCCCAATTGTCGTACAACACGACGAGAGGGGTGGGGACACAGAAGAAGGGATGGGGTAAAGAAAGAGGGTAAGTCAGCATCGCGCGTACCACACGACGAGAAGAGAGAGAGAGAGAGAGAGAGAGAGAGAGTATGAGTTATACGTTTTGCGTCTTTGTTATTTTGACGCGAAAATGCGATCACAAAGGAGTTAGACCCGAGATCTCGGCCGAGCTGGTCGGATCCCGAGGGAGCCGCTGTCCCGGGCCCCACCATCGTTTTCCAACAGAGATTAACGTCTCAATTAATACCCACAGTCGTAAGAGTCCACACACACCGTTTTGAGTAGACAAGTTATATCTCGATTAAGGATTTGCAGTCGTAAAGAGATTCACACACACACACACACAGAGAAGGAAGATAAGATAGTTAGAAAAAAGCCATTATCGAAGAATAGACTTTGGGTTAAAAACCCACCGTTCATTTTTATTAAATAATTATTGTTGTGAAAAGACCTAGCCGTTTGTTGAGTTATTCTGTCATCGAATGGTCCTGCTAAGTAATCTTGCCTTCACAGAATCACGAAGTCGTCATTCATCTGACCCGGGGGAGATTCGAGCCATCTTTCTTTTTACAGCCACTACAGACGAAATCACGAGCCAAAGAAAAGGTGTTCACAGTCAGGAAGGATTCCTGCACCGGGACGGTTCTCATTACATTTGATGATGCCGTCACGTCGCAAGGAAGAAGAGTGTGGGGTACCTGTTTGTAGGTGGCGCCGCGACCAGGATATCAAACACCTGTGCGCGAGTGGTCGACTACGATACCCACGTCACGTCACAAGGAGTGTAAGAGTGTGGGGTCCACGTTATACTGGTATTGTCTTGGCCTTCGGGTCTTGACTTACGCCGGTCAATGGGTCTGTCCTGTGAAGTTCTAGGAGGTGCACCCTCCCAGGCTTTGCCTCCTCTCTTTGGGGAGGAGTAAGTTTATTGCTTACTGTCTGAGGCGCCCATACCGGGGAATGCCGACGGGGCTGCCCAGGCAATTTTTAATGGTCAGAGTGCTCACCTCTCGGGCGCTGGCTTTTCAACCCCCACTTTCCGACCCGAGCTTGGGTCACATCTTACTTGTGGGAGTAGGATAAAAACTGGCCTTGTGCCTAACTCCTGGAGAGGAGTAAATTACTCTTGGCCTTTTGGCTAAGATCAAAGTGTAGTATCTGTTCCGATGGATACTGCACCCCATACACTGGTATTGTCTTGGCCTTCGGGGCTTGATTTACGCCGGTCTATGGGTCTGTCCTGTGCAGTTCTGGGAGGTCAACCTTCCCAGGCTTTGCCACCCCATCTTTGGGGAGGAGTAAGTTTATTGCTTACTGCCTGAGGCGCCCCTACCGGGGAATGCCGACGGGGCTGCCCAGGCAATTTTTAAACCCCACTTTCCCGATCCGACCTTGGGTCACATCTTACTTGTGAGAGTAAGATTAAAAACTGGCCTTGTGCCTAACCTGCTGGAGAGGAGTAAATCAATACCTACCAACGTGTTTACCAAACTGCCGACCTCCCTTAACCCTAACCCTAACCCACAAAAACTGTCTACCGACCAATGTCAGTTAATTCGTGTGTCGTTGCAATGTTTAAGGATTACTTGAAGTATGTATCGTCAGATCAAACGCAAACCGTCCGTTGAGAGGCTGTCTTGGAGATTTGGAGCAGATCTGATCGATGGTGAGTGGACACAACCGCATACTCAGCAATACTCAACTTCCGATGGTCCGTCCGTCCGTGTAAACACTTTCGCAACGACCGCCTTAAGCGAGCTGCGCGACTGTGTCATCAGTAGACTAGAAAGTGGACGTTTGATTTACTTCCGGCAGCCTCGTGACTCTCGCTTCCCTTATTTTGTCATTTAGTCCTCATAATCCATTAGCAACATTTCTGACAAAGGTGGAAAAACATACTTTAGAAAAAAAATCTTTTTATTTTTACATCATCATCATCATCATCATCATCATCATCACATCATCATCACATCATCATCACCATCTATATATTAATACGATAGCGTGTGTCACGCTTACATCAAAAGCTCTGCGCATGCGTGCCGCACCTAGATTTGGAAAAGCAATCAAGTCACCTAATTTTCGTCATATTTTCATATATTTCCCTTTGGCGCAACGGTTAGCGACGGAGGATTTTGACGTCGGTTTTTGACGTCGGCCCGACTGGTTTATAGTTCGATCCCAACCAACCTCTTTTTTTTACATTGAAGGGGGGGGAGGGAGGTAGGGAGTGGACGACAAGGAAGACACATATTAATACGATAGCGTGTGTGTTATTTTGTGTGTCACGCTTACAACAAAAGCAACGACCTTCCGAATCTTTGTATGCTACTCATGAATGGCCATTAATAAAGCTCAAGGACAAACTTTCGATAAGGTTGGGATCTACCTACCACAACCTTGCTTTACTCATAGACAACTTTATGTAGCCTTCTCAAGAGCAGTGGAAGAGTGAAAATTTGTCCTCAGAATAATTCTACTCATGGCCAGAGAAGAGGAACTACCTTCACTAGAAATATTGTATATAAAGAAGTTTTGTAAATTGTTTCATGTATTGTTTATTTTTTTAAATAAATGTACAAGTCAAATCTTACATTTTATTCAAATATGTATACGTTAGGAACAAGATAATTAGTATTGAAAACATCATTTCGTGCAATTTACACGGGTCCCGCTAGTTATTATTATTATCATCATTATTATTATTATTTGTACTCACTAGGAGTTCTCACACAGATTGCTCACCGACAACAACCAGTGGTATTTCCTGGAGTCTGAGTGACAACAAGCCTCCCCAGATTTCCAGTATTCTTCACCTCTTTTCGATAACGATGCGGTATCGCAACAGCCTTTTACCATTGATTTATGGCTGGTAAGGACAATTGGTCTTCTCTGGGATTTGGGTGGCAATTTATTATTATTATTATTAGTAGTAGTAGTAGTAGTAGTAGTAGTAGTAGTAGTAGTAGTAGTAGTATTAGTAGTAGTAGTAGTAGTAGTAGTAGTAGTAGTAGTAGTAGTAGTAGTATTTATTCACTCGGAGTTTTTACACGTTGGTGTTCCCTGGAGTCTGAGTGACAACAGGTCTCCCTAGATTTCTAGTAATCTCCACCGCTTTCGATAACCATTGCAAAGAGCTTTGCGTTATCGCAACAACCGCTTACCATTGATTTCTCGCTGGCAACGACCATTTGTTTTCTGTGGGATTGAGGTGGAAATAAACCTCCCCAAGATCCCAGTAGCCTCTGCACTCTTGTTATGGAACTGCTGGAATTCAAACTTGGCACGTCCACCTCACGGGGACCACCTCCCTAGTTAATTATAAAAATGGCGGATAATAATTTACGAAATTATTTTTTTAAATCCATGTAATATGAATTGTTATGACTTTAAAATCCAGAATTATTTAAAAAAAAATTTTTTTTAATGATATACAAACGTTGTTGTTTGTTGTTTGTGACGTTTAAATTTTGATAAGTAGTAGATGTATTTATTTTTAAGTAAGGAAAGGAAGTCAACATCTTAGAAGCACGGATTATAATGTATTAAAGTGAAATATTTTGAAAATCAAACAATCGTGCAATTTTAAATGAAACATTCATTTATTTAATTTTTTTCTGCGAATTTTTGTTGTAAAAACAACCTTGTCAAGCGAGACTGTCTTATAGTGTTTTTTTTTTGTTTTTTTTTTCCTCATATTGGTGGTATTAACCCTGAGGGGTCGAAAATACCTCAGGTCCTTACGACGTTATGTTTTTAGTCCTGCCGATGTTTATATGCTGATTGGCGCTTTTTTTTAAGTAAGGAAAGGAAGTCAACATCTTAGAAGCACGGATTATAATGTATTAAAGTGAAATATTTTGAAAATCAAACAATCGTGCAATTTTAAATGAAAAATTCATTTATTAAATTTTTTATCCGCGAATTTTCGTTGTAAAAACAACCTTGTCAAGCGAGACTGTCTTATAGTGTTTTCTTTCTTGTTCTTTTCTTCCTTCTCATATTGTCAAGCGAGACTGTCTTATTTGCCATAAATTTATTTTCATATATATATATATATATATATATATATATATATATATATATATATATATATATATATAGAGAGAGAGAGAGAGAGAGAGAGAGAGAGAGAGAAAGAGAGAGAGAGAGAGAGAAAGAGAGAAGTGAGAATATTGTAGGTTGATGTGTTTTTATAAAGATAGCTTCAAGTATTTCTGTCACTCTGTCTGTCATTCTGTCTGTCTGTCTTCCTTTCAGTAATGTTAACCACCGTATTACGACCACCTCCCATCTAAATATGAAGCAAATGTGGACATGATACACTCTCTCTTTCTTTCTCTTTCTCTTCATATATATATATATATATATATATATATATATATATATATATATATATATAATATAAGCAAAATATATATGGCAATCAAGCCACACAGAGGCTCCCGTGTTTCATCTCCGGTGGGAATCGTCAGGCTAATGAAACACGAGATCCTCTGTGTAGTTTGATTGCCATATATATTTTCATTGCTTACTACCTAGCTCTACTTACGTATCGAGCACTGTTGAAGTGAAAACTGATACATAAAAAATTATATCTCCTTATAATATTTATGTGGATACATGAAGTACTAATATATATATATATATATATATATATATATATATATATATATATATATATATATATATATACTTCTTTGAAATATAGCAGGAAAAATCCCAGCAGAGTGCTCGATTAATTAAGAATTAAAGTTAAAAATTAAAAATTAAGAGCGTAATATTTATTTATTTTTGTACAGAAAAATTAGTACAACATTCGTACCGTCGGTTTCAAGCACGGAAGGACTTAGATCACAACAGAAGCTGAAGAGAGCCGGATGGCTAAGTCCTTCCGTGCTTGAAACCGACGGTACGAATGTTGTACTAATTTTTCTGTACCAAAATAAATAAATATATATATATATATATATATATATATATATATAGAGAGAGAGAGAGAGAGAGAGAGATAAAGAAAGACAGATCGACAGAGAGACAGACATATATATATATATATATATAGAGAGAGAGAGAGAGAGAGAGAAAGAGAGAGAGAGAGAGAGAAAGACATATCGACAGAGAAAGAGAGTAAAAGAGAGAGAAAGAGAGAAGTGAGAATATTGTAGGTTGCTGTGTTTTTATAAAGATAGCTTCAAGTATTTGTGTCACTCTGTCTGTCATTCTATCTGTCTGTCTTTCTTTTCAGTACTGTTAACCACCGCATTACTACCACCTCCCAGGTGTAGACTGGCCATTGCACCGTGACCATCTTCGATTGTCGTTTCATTGCAGATGCACAGATGTCATCAGCGGTTAATGATTTCAGATTTTCCGATGACATCCGACATCATTAATTCACGATTCGCGTCTCAATGGCTAATTAGCAAATCTACGATTCATGAGGTTCCCGTGTTCGCTTTCCATCGCTACTCACGTTCGCAGCGATGCAAACAACGACGACAGCATCACTTCAAATTCAGCGCAAAACCGCCTCATCAATGGAAGATGTAATGTCGCTAATGAAAGACTGACGCAACACTTACTACGGATTATTCGGATTATCCGAACTATTGTCACCATTTTTGTTGTTACGTAACGTAGCACGCTCCACGAAAAAAAGGGTCGTAACGTATCCCTTCATTTTTCTTGACGTTGTTCAAATCCTGTTCGTGGCTTTTACGTCCTTTGTCGTTTTGTGGTTAGTTCACATAAGACACAAATAAGAAAACATGTAAAACGATTATTTCTGTGATTTTACAGTATTCATTTGTTAATATTGACATCTATGTGTGTATCCTGGGCCCCTTTTTCCTAAAGTGGAACGGTTTTGTGACTCACCTATTGGCATTGGTAAACACACACACACACACATATATATATATATATATATATATATATATATATATATATATATATATATATATAGTGTGTAGATTTCAATTTTGTGTTGAGAATCTGAATAACAGAGCTCAGTGTAATTTAAACAGAGCAAAACAGAATTATAAAAAGAAAAAAAATATACACACATTAAGGTTGTACACATTATAACTTATTTCGACCCCTTAATTAGGTCTCCTCAGATGTATAAACAACCACGTCAAAAAACCAAAGATTTAATGTGTGTATAGTTTTTTCTTTTTATAATTCTCTCTCTCTCTCTCTCTCTCTCTCTCTCTCTATATATATATATATATATATATATATATATATATATATATATATATATATATATATATAGGGTGGGCAAAAATAAGGGTCCTATTTTTAAAAATTCATAACTTTTTTATTTATTGATGTTTTTTTTGTTTTTTTACAGAATAAGTAAAGGACCCCTTCCGAAGCAAGCATGAGCCGTATTAGTCCTAAGGAACGTACCCTCACTTAGAAAACATTATTTTTGCTTAAAAAACTCAAAACAGTGTAAAAAACAATACTTTAGTTGTTGTAAGTTTTAAGAAGTGTTTTTCGGCTAAAATTTGTTTTGTTTATTTCAAAAAATCTCGGAAGGGTCAGTCTACACACACATAAAGTTTGGTGAGTTTAACTTTTATTTTGTGGAAGTTATTCAAATTCAAGTTATTCAAATTTAAAGATAGGACCCTTATTTTGGCCCACCCTGTATATATAGTGTGTAGATTTCAATTTTGTGTTGAGAATCTGAATAACAGAGCTCAGTGTAATTTAAACAGAGCAAAACAGAATTATAAAAAGAAAAAAAATATACACACATTAAGGTTGTACACATTATAACTTATTTCGACCCCTTAATTAGGTCTCCTCAGATGTATAAATAACCACATCAAAAAACCAAAGATTTGGTTTTTTGATGTGGTTGTTTATACATCTGAGGAGACCTAATTAAGGGGTCGAAATAAGTTATAATGTGTACAACCTTAATGTGTGTATAGTTTTTTCTTTTTATAATTCTCTCTCTCTCTCTCTCTCTCTCTCTCTCTCTCTCTATATATATATATATATATATATATATATATATATATATATATATATATATATATATACAGGGTGGGCAAAAATAAGGGTCCTATTTTTTAAAATTCATAACTTTTTTATTTATTGATTTTTTTTTTTTAGAATAAGTAAAGAACCCCTTCCGAAGCAAGCATGAGCCGTATTAGCCCTAAGGAACGTACCCTCATTTAGAAAACACTATTTTTGCTTAAAAAACTCAAAACAGTGTAAAAAACAATACTTTAGTTTTTGTAAGTTTTAAGAAGTGTTTTTCGGCTAAAATTTGTTTTGTTTATTTCAAAAAATCTCGGAAGGGTCAGTCTACACACACATAAAGTTTGGTGAGTTTAACTTTTATTTTGTGGAAGTTATTCAAATTCAAGTTATTCAAATTTAAAGATAGGACCCTTATTTTGGCCCACCCTGTATATATAGTGTGTAGATTTCAATTTTGTGTTGAGAATCTGAATAACAGAGCTCAGTGTAATTTAAACAGAGCAAAACAGAATTATAAAAAGAAAAAACTATACACACATTAAGGTTGTACACATTATAACTTATTTCGACCCCTTAATTAGGTCTCCTCAGATGTATAAACAACCACGTCAAAAAAACGAATCTTTGGTTTTTTGACGTGGTTGTTTATACATCTGAGGAGACCTAATTAAGGGGTCGAAATAAGTTATAATGTGTACAACCTTAATGTGTGTATAGTTTTTTCTTTTTATAATTCTATATATATATATATATATACAGGGTGGGCCAAAATAAGGGTCCTATCTTTAAATTTGAATAACTTGCATTTGAATAACTTCCACAAAATAAAAGTTAAACTCACCAAACTTTATGTGTGTGTAGACTGACCCTTCCGAGATTTTTTGAAATAAACAAAACAAATTTTAGCCGAAGAACACTTCTTAAAACTTACAAAAACTAAAGTATTGTTTTTTACACTGTTTTGAGTTTTTTAAGCAAAAATAATGTTTTCTAAATGAGGGTACGTTCCTTAGGGCTAATACGGCTCATGCTTGCTTCGGAAGGGGTCCTTTACTTATTCTAAAAAAAAATTTTTTTTAAATCAATAAATAAAAAAGTTATGAATTTTTAAAAATAGGACCCTTATTTTTGCCCACCCTGTATATATATATATATATATATATATATATATATATATATATATATATATATATATATATATACGTTAACTAATTTGCATATTAGTGAAAAAATACATTTCATTAATTAACTATTATTTATTATTGTGTTTTTTTTAATTCGATGATTTTAATAATACAAAAAATAGTTGTTTCGCAATATTCTTTATTCTATGGGCAATATTCCTAAAACGTTCTTTTATTTAGAAGGACCGACTGCGATCTATTTTTAAATTGCAAGTGAAAGGGCACTATTTCTTTCGGCCCCTCTAAATAAAGGAACATTTGAATACAAATTCTAAATATTTGTCAGCGAAATAAAAAAAAAATGTAGAGAGATTTGATTTTCAACAGGTTGAGATCTATTTCCAAAGTTCAAGTGAAAAGGAAAATTGATTTTTGTCCGTTCTTTTCTTTAAGGTCACATTTAAAAGATAAATAAATTTGTATGGAAATTACCAAATGTTATTGTTTATCGATCTATATGAATAAAGGAGAAGGATTCAATTAGATTACCGAAGTTTAGCAACGTTGAGCCTGGTCAGTACCAGATGGGTGACCATTTGGGAATGCTAGGTGCTGTATGTCGTCTTCCCATGACAGGGGTATACATGCGGCTGGGGACCGCCTGTGAATTTCATACTCTCTGTAAATCTCCCCCGTTTGA
>OY744554.1:41000176-41005176 GCA_963556195.1 Sepiola atlantica
AGAGATAGATAGATAGATAGATAGATAGATAGATAGATAGATAGATAGATAGATAGATAGATAGATATCCTGTAAACTAGAGTAAGCCACACATCAAGTCTACTTGAGAATTATCGGCTGTTTAATCACTGGACATAAAAACTGACTTACTAGGGAATCTGTCAGGTAGAGGTGGTTATAATTTTTGTGTGATCTCAAGTGGCTTGCTATATCAGCTTGGAACTAAGTGTTTAAGAGGCAATCTGGATTGACAAGTTGGATGTGTACCACCGCAGACACCTCCGTTCCATCACAGGTCACTGCTGGCCGAAAAAACTTATCAGCAACAAGGCACTATACGAGTTTTGCAACAAAAAAACCCTCTCCACAAACGTCTATGTTAGGCCATGTGCTACGAATGAACCCTGACACTCCCGCACAGAGGGCACTAGACTTTGCCGTTACTGGCTCGCAAGCCTACCAACCGTGACTAGGAAGGCACTGCACTAATCTTCTGGGCATACTACGTGCTGACCTCAAGCAGGCAGGACTAGGACCACTACATACAGCGAAACAACTTCATTGCCTACGACAACTTGCGCAAGACAAGGCCAGATGGTCTGGGACTAGTATAGAGGACTGATTGAATCTACAGGGTGTCATTTGACTACCGTAGCCGCAAAACACTATTTTAATAATAATAATAATAATAATAATAATAATAATAATAATAATAATAATAATAATAATAATAATAATAATAATAATAATAATAATAATAATAATAATGATAATAATAATAATAATAATAATAATAATCGAGGAGGATGAGAAGACCGAGGAGGGACAGCACAAACCAGACCTCCACTGGAAAAGTGCAGAGAGTGCTGCGACCTTGGGGAGGCTTGTTGCCACCCAAATCCCAGAGAAGACCAATTGTCCTTACCAGCGAGAAATCAATGGTAAGAGACTGTTGTGATACCGCATCGTTATCGAAAAGAGGTGAAGAACACTGGAAGTCTGGGGAGACTTGTTGTCACTCAGACTCCAGGAAATACCACTGGTTGTTGTCGGTGAGCAATCACTGACGATGATCTGTGTGAGAACTCCTAGTGAGTACAAATAATAATAATAATAATAATAATAATAATAATAATAATAATAATAATAATAATAATAATAATAATAATAATAATAATAATAATAATAATAATAAATTACTTTTTTGGAAAATGCCATCTCATTTTCTGAGTGGTCAAATCTTGAGTCAGACATATTTCCCATGGCAGGTCTGTCGTTTAAATACATTGCAATCCCACAAAACATGTATCGTTATGCATATTTACACCTTTACAGATCGGCTGAAATGTTACGAAAATAACAGCCATGCCGAAAATAGTAGTTCGAATAGTCGAAATCATAGACTCTCGCTAAATAAATTTCGAAACAAAATGAACATTTTTCCATTTCAATTTAATTATTTCTACTGAAGCGTTTTGGAAATCTGATAGTGTTAATTAATAAAATTGCAAGGTGTGAAAATATTTAATATTCTGGTCCTATTTACTGTTTTTTCATTTTTTTTTTTTAGATGAGGATTGTATGATTGTATTATTTGGATTATCTTGAGTGCTATTCTCACATTGTTCAACCGATGTACTCTCCGGCCTTATTCAAGTGCGTTAGGTCAAACTCGGGAATCTGTACAGCATTTCGAAATGAACCCTTTATTAAACCACAGTGGGTAGCATGTTCCCGTATCGTCGGCCATGACCGGGAGGAAGTCTTCAGTAATTCGCAATTCCTAGTATCGACCGCACTGAGGATTGAACCTTCAACCTTCAGAAGACGTTGTGAGAATAACACTCGAGATGAGAACAGTAGTCCGAATAATCCCAAATTTTACAAATCATCAATCCTCATCTAAAAAATCCAGGAACATGAATCATCATCATCATCATCATCATCATCATCATCATCATCATCATCATCATCACATTTGGTTAAACATCTATTTTACCTAAACACTTATTTACAAATAAATCAAGGGAGGCGCGAGAGCGCTCTATCCCTTAATAGACCCCACGAATGGCCTATGCTGGAAATCTCATTTCTTTGATCAATCATAACTCAATAACCAATAAACCAAATTAGTTAAAACTTTGCACAAAATTTTTATTTGATAGGTTCTATAAGTGTGTAGAATTTCAGCATCATTACTCAAGGCAACCCAGAGATCCAGAAAGTTCAATCATGAAATCATGTTATCTGTGTGTACGTACGTATGTGCCACCCTGTACCTCATCAACTATTTGATGGATTCAGCTGATTCTTGGCAGAGATAGAGTTTCTAGGGTCTAGTTGATGGCATTTTAATTTCAGTTTACCATATACCTTAGTTTTCCAGAAAATTCCAAAAAACCTTATGAGAAGGCATTGTATTGAGGCATAGCCTTTACAAAAGGGTGACATTCCATGCTAAATGCCAGTATACTGAAATCATATGCCCTTAATAGGGTTAAGATGAAAATTCATATACACTAAATATACAAAAGCAAGGAAATTTCCAAATTGTTACACTTTTATTGTCATTAAGGTTATGACTCCATATCAACCAAACCATTTCATTATCACATCACTACAGTATAAATCTCTATGCATGAGTGGATGAAGTGTGTGAGATGCGCTGAAGAAAAATTCCTACCAGTAAAATACATAGCCCTGTTGTGCTCGCATACCCTTAATGACAATAAAAGTGCATTTATTATGGAATGTATTGATATACTTCATACTAGTTTACGTTACCTAACTGTACCAGAAAAAATAAAACAAAAAAAGTTTTGACGGTAATTCAACTTCACCGAGTTTTAATATCACCACTTTTTTTTCTCTGCTATCCAAATCGTTTTTGTTGCTTCTCAGCTGTTCTCTTCATTCATGTCAGCTGATCTCCAAATATGCAAATCAGACTTCACTATTACAATTTGCACACATCAAGAGAAGCCCTTTCTTTACCCTGCAGACACGACATGCGAAGCACCTCACCCTCTTTTCCTGCTGACAAGTGTTCCTCTTCATTGTCACAGTTTGACGTTCTCGACAATCACTCCGACACAACGTCTTCTGAAGGTTGCTGGTTTAAACCTCAGTGCGGGCGATACTAGGAATTGCGAATTACTGAAGACTTCCACCCGGTCATGGCCGACGATACGAGGACATGCTACCCAGTCCGACAGTAGCTTTGTTGCTGTCTAACTGAGGTAGGGCTCTGTTAGCTTGCTGGAAAATCTCGGCTCATTCTATTTTATAGGGTGTTGGGCCCCTTGAGTACCCATATTGTGGTTGCTAAGGTGGTGATGTAATCTTTTTCCGGATTTCTGAAGGTGTTATTGTGAGCGTAGAGCCTTTGTTTGAAAGTACCTTGATTCATTCCGATGTAAATTTCTTCCTTTTTTGGTATCTACACCGGATATAACTTTGGCTTAGTACACCATGGAACTGACTTTACACCCCCCCCCTTAAGGGACAAACCTCCTCTCTTTTGCATGAGAAGTGGAGGTTGGGTGATTGATTGATGTTGTTGGTTTTAAGGCTAGAAGGGATCCTACGGATGTAAAGCAATAATATCTCGTTTTGATCGTATTTCTATTAAAAAGTTTATGGAGCATATTTTATGGTGGGAACTGTTCGTCTATAAATTGGAGTAACTGTTTGCCTATGCTGAGGGAATAAGGAGGAGAAAACCATACAATGTTTCTTTGCCTATTGTGTCTGTGTTGTCTCGTAGAGAGAATTCTTCGTTATAACCACTTTCGCGGAGGGCTTTGTTGTAATATGGGTCAGCTTGCTAGAAAATCTGGATGAGATTCTCTTGCTTATGTTGGGTACAAAGTTTTTAAATGTAAGAGGTGGTGGAAGGATTTGGTGTTGACATATCTGAGCTATTGGTTTTTTTTTGGTATGGTCTAGTAGAGTTGTTAGCTAGGTCCAGAGTTGCGTCTAATAAATCCACACTAGTTAGATTGGTGTTAATGGTGATATTAAATTCAAGCTCTTTGAGGAATGCTGTCAATTGTCGAGTTTTGTTCGTTATTCTTGCGGGATAAGCATAGACCGTCGTCTCTGTAGAGGCCGAACTCTTGGTTATGGAATTTGGTTTGCAGCTCGCAAATGTCCGCACTGTTGTAGGTTCCCATAAGTACATCAATTGGGTCCTCAGGGTTAGATTTTTAACCCATATTTTTTGTCAAAGAAAAGGAGGGAGTTTCTTGCATGGAGGATAGTGTCTATTTCTAGATCTTTGATTTCTACAAAGGTTTTGGCAAAAACACGCTTTGTTACGAACTTCCCTCTTGATGGAGGGGTATTTTTCTTTATTGGGAATGATTTTGAACCAATCGATTGTTGCTTGGGAACTGATTCAAAGTCGAAGGTCGTTGTGTTTTATATATATAGGGTGGGCAAAAATAAGGGTCCTATTTAAAAAAATTCATAACTTTTTTATTTATTGATTTTTTTTTTTTTTTTTTAGAATAAGTAAAGGACCCCTTCCGAAGCAAGCATGAGCCGTATTAGCCCTAAGGAACGTACCCTCATTTAGAAAACATTATTTTTGCTTAAAAAACTCAAAACAGTGTAAAAAACAATACTTTAGTTTTTGTAAGTTTTAAGAAGTGTTTTTCGGCTAAAATTTGTTTTGTTTATTTCAAAAAATCTCGGAAGGGTCAGTCTACACACACATAAAGTTTGGTGAGTTTAACTTTTATTTTGTGGAAGTTATTCAAATTCAAGTTATTCAAATTTAAAGATAGGACCCTTATTTTGGCCCACCCTGTATATGTGTCTGTGATTTATTGAAGGTTTACCGAAACATTCCGTTACGGCGGTTATACATTACCACAAAAGACTCTTTATTTCAAAGTATTATTTATTTACGATATACATTAAACTAAAGATGTTTCTTCCTACACGTGTTTCGCTACCAAGCAGGTCCTTGCTTGGCAGATCATCAGGAGAAATTA
>OY744554.1:41010176-41015176 GCA_963556195.1 Sepiola atlantica
GCTAGTAAGTGTGTGTTTGAGTATGTGTGTGTTTATGGGTGCGTTTGAGTTAGTGGGAGAGTGTGTGTGTGTGTGTTCGTGAATAAGCGTGTGGTGTGGGTGTTCAGGTATGTGTGTGTTTATGTGTGTGTTTGAGTCAGTGGGGGAGTGTGTATGTGTGTACGTGAATAAGTGACTAGGTGTGTGTGTTTGAGTATGTGTGTGTTTATGTGTGTGTTTGAGTTTGTGGGGGAGTGTGTATGTGTGTACGTGAATAAGTGTGTGGGTGTGCGTGTTTGAGTATTGTGTGCGGATGTGTGTGTTTAAGTTAGTGTGGGAGTGTGTATGTGTGTACGTGAATAAGTGGGTCGGTGTGCGTGTTTGAGTATTGTGTGCGTATGTGTGTGTTTGAGTTAGTGGGGGAGTGTGTATGTGTGTACGTGATTAAATGAGTGGGGTGTGTGTTTATGTGTGTGTTGGAGTTAGTGGGGGAGTGTGTATGTGTGTACGTGAATAAGTGAGTGGGTGTGCGTTTTTTAGTATGTGTGTGTTTATGTGTGTGTTTGAGTTAGTGAGGGAGTGTTATGTCTGTACGTCAATAAGTGAGTGGGTGTGTGTGTTTGAGTATGGATGTGCTTATGTGTGTGTTTTGGTTAGTGTGGGAGTGTGTATGTTTGTACGTGAATAAGTGAGTGGGTGTGTGGGTTTTAGTATGTGTGTGTGTTATGTGTGTGTTTGAGTTAGTAGGGGGAGTGTGTATGTTTGTACGTGAATAAGTGGGTCGGTGTGCGTGTTTGAGTATTGTGTGCGTATTTGTGTGTTTGAGTTAGTGGGGGAGTGTGTATGTGTGTACGTGATTAAGTGAGTGGGGGGTGTTTGAGTATGTGTGTGTTTATGTGTCTGTCGGAGTTAGTGGGGGAGTGGGTATGTGTGTACGTGAATAAGTGAGTGGGTGTGCGTTTTTTAGTATGTGTGTGTTTATGTGTGTGTTTGAATTGGTGGGGGAGTGTGTATGTGTGTACGTGATTAAGTGAGTGGGTGTGCGTGTTTGAGTATGTGTGTGTTTATGAGTGTGTTTGGGTTAGTATAAGGGGAGTGTGTATGTTTGTACGTGAATAAGTGTGTTGGTGTGCGTGTTTGAGTATGTGTGTGTTTATGTGTGTGCTTTAGTTAGTGGAGGAGTGTTAATGTGTGTACGGGAATAAGTGTGTGGGTGTGCGTGTTTGAGTATGTGTGTGTTTATTTGTGTGTTTATGCGTGTGTTTAAGTTAGTGGGGGCGTGTGTATCTGTGTACGTCAATACATGAGTGTGTGTTCGTGTTTGACTATGTGTGTCTTTATGTGTGTGTTTGGGTATGGGGGGTGTATGTATGTATGTGAATAAGTTTGTTTGTGCGTTTTTGAGTATGTCTGTGTTTATGCGTGTGTTTTAGTTAGTTGGGGAGTGTGTATGTGTGTACGCCAATACATGAGTGTGTGGTCGTGTTTGACTATGTTTGTGTTTATGCGGGAGTGCTAATGTGTGTACGTGAATAAGTGTGTGGGTGTTGGTGTTTGAGTATGTGTGTGTTTATGATTGTTTGAGTTAGTGGGGGCTGTATGTGTGTACGTAAATAAGGGAGTGGGTGTGGATGTTTGAGTATATGTGTGTTTATGTTTGGGCTTGAGTTAGTGGGTGAGTGTGTATGTGTGTACGTGAATACGTGAGTGGGTGTGCGTGTTTGAGTGAGTGTTTTCTTATGCCTGTGTGCGGGCATTAGTAGATAAGTGTGTGTGAGTGATTGTGTGTTAGTGAGTGTGTATGTGTGGATCAGTGAGTGTGTGTGTGTTTGCGTGTGTAAGTGAGGGATTATGTGTAATGTAAGTGTGCGTGCGCGTGAATGAGTGAGAGAGGGTATTTGTGCGTATGTGCGTATGTACATATGTGCGTGAGTGTGTGTATGAGTGGGTGAGTGCGTGTGTGTGTGCGTAAGGTGTGTGTGTTTATACGAATAAGAAATTAAAAATAACAATAAAAATCAATTAATTATTTAATCATTAAACCGGGAGATCTCCATGAAAATTCTACCGGTTGGGCAGTAGAGGGCACGCAAGACAGTGTTGTATCGTATGGTCCTCCTCTCCACATTCACGGATGGTTGGCTCAGTTTTGTAGCTCCATCTACTCATAACAACTTTTGATCGCCCCATTCCCATTCTTATGCGCTTATTTGAAAGTTCGCACCTTAATATTTGCCCTGTGTCTCCCTCTCTCGTCAAACATCTCAACCAAGGGGAGATAACCTATACATTTTCTATATGCTACAATACAGCGTCAAGAAGAAGGCACACAAGCCTGCAGTACTCGGAAAGGACCTACTGGAATAGGAAGATGTATTATAATATAATTATAATTATGTTACACATGAACAGCGAATTGATGAAGATCACTAGACCAACGAGCCAAACGAGCTGGGACAAAGGAAGCATGGGATAAATCAGATAATTATGACGGACACGTGTTTCCGACATCTTAATGAACAGACGAGCAATCACAGTATTAAAATGTATACGCAATAACTTTTTTAATGATATTTGTAAGAATCTAAAAAAAACAATAGCATTTTTTTTATAGTTTTAATCCTTGATTTTCCAAGAGGTACAAAAACAACCAGAATATCCTGACGTACAAGAAAGGCTTCTTCGAAGAGTTGAAGAACTTGTATGAAACAGTATTTTTTAATCTGAAGCATTTCTGTTCTGTTGAAGTCTTTTCAGTTCCTTTTTATCCACAGAGTTACTTCGCAAGATCTCCAATCGTTTCCATACTTAATTCTGCTCAAGTTGTTGTATTACTGGTCATTCTGGCTATTAAGTTCACCAACTCTTTTCGTTCTCGTCGAACTTACTGTTGACTCGAAGGGGACGATATGTCGTATTTACTTAGATCTGTTTCTCGAATCGCCGTCGTCCTATACTGACTACTCGTGCGAGCTTTTCAGTCGCTGGTCGCTAATATTCGTACTGCTTTTCTCGCCTGCAAACCATTGTCGCATTGTTTGTTCCTGCCGCTGTGACTATTTGCGCTCCCTTTTCTTCTGCAACCTTTTGCCGTCGGGACTGCTATAGTTCGTCGTTCGTCTCTGCAGGCGTCGTTGTCTCATTCTTAACGGGCTGTGGTCCTCGCTCTCTAAAATCAATTTCTTAAAGTATAACAAGCCTTTTTCTGTTTTAAAGAGCCGCCTTTATTTAATTACTTTAATCGGCTGACCTGAACGAGTCGTTGATTGAGAGAGAGTTTACGCTAACTAACTTCACTAGTTAATATTCTTAATTAACCGAGAGAGATGAGTATTGAGATTTACTAATTGTCTCTTAGATTTGCCGTCATTCGGAATCTTTCTCGTACAGTTACATTTTTGGTGATCTTGACTCTCTCGCTTCCAAGTCAAATCTGATTCAATCCCGATTCAATTCTCTCATGGTCGGAACTCTCGTCCCAAATCTCGTCGTCAACACGCCAGATGCAACCTGAACTCCCTGACCTCACGTAACCTTAAGGTCAGATCAGTTGTCACCGTGAGCCTGGGAACGCATCGGACAGAACTTGCACGAGATGACTTCGCTACAATCGCGTAAGTCAAACCCGTCTCAACAGATGCGTCCAAGCCTAAAGTCAAACAGCATAAATAATGTTCCTCATCTTTCAACTAACAATCATTCTATCATATTAACTCTCATCCTCGAGTGAATCTTGGCCTTAATAAGTGGTAACCAAATAGTTAATTTTTTTTAAATTTCTTCTGAAGTAGTTGCAAAAATTTCCTCAGTACTCCAAGACATTCCATTCTAGATCCTCCAGCCATCTTTCTATTTCTCTTCGAGAGAAGGTGGATACTTTGTTGACATTTTCTTTCTCATCAAATCTCATTAAGGTTAACCCTATCTTTTTTTTTTGCGGAAGGGTATGTCTATTATCCAAGTCCTTTCAGTAGCCCCTTACGTCTACAGTGGCGGCTTGCCTTGTTTGGGGTGAACTATGTCTATTATCCAAGTCCTGATATTCTGCACAGCACTCCATTTCAGTAACTAAAAACAATATAACTATCTTCGAAGAATTCAAAACCTGAGCACTTTTCTCCCGGACAACGCCGAAGCCTCTGGGCCCTATATTGTAGAAGCGCTCCGGTGCTGGGTCCTATACTGTAGAAGCACCCCTGGTCTGTATACTCCAGAAGCACCCATGGTCCCTATTTTGCAGAAGCCTCCGGGTCCTATATTGTAGAAGCACCCCCGGTGCTGGGTCCTATACTGTAGAAGCACCCCTGGTCCCTATACTGCAGAAGCACCCATGTTTCGGTTGCAATGTGTCAGCGAAAAATAGGAAGAGAGTTGCTAAGGCTTCAGCAGTTTGGTGTCATGGTGATTAGAAAAAGACAAATGTTCGTCAAAGTCTGAAATTGTATATAGTGTATCTATCTGTGTATTGATTCAAGGTAGCCTTTTCGTGGAGACAACGAGATGCCCTGCAATTACAGACACCATCTGCTTCTCCCCGTGTCTCACGTGGTCCTGCTGCTACACCTGCTGCTGCTGCTACACCTGCTGTTAAGCGAGTTCTGTATAGAACTCACGAACATCGTGCCTCAGGATTGTGTGGTCTACATAAAGTCCTACTCGCAACTCGTGTGTCGCAATTTGATTGCGGGTTGTTATCCCCGACACCGAGAGCAGCACGGCTCAGTAACTGCATACGAAGTCAAGGAAGGTTTAGCCCAGAAAACACACAGAAACAGCGTAGAAGCAACATCGCCACTTTCCTCCATTTGTTCTTCTTTCGTGTGAATCAGATGATTCTGGTGTTGGCATAAGTTTCCCCGATGTTTTTCTAGTTAGAAATCTTTCTGGAAAGACATCGGGTACTTACGGGAAGGACTACAAGAAGGTTGCAAACATCCCTAAGTGAAAGTGATACTGTGGAACCGACTGGATTCGAACTTGGAACACCCAGGTCTTCAGTCCGTGTCGATATCCACTTAACA
>OY744554.1:41020176-41027482 GCA_963556195.1 Sepiola atlantica
TATTCGTTACTTGCATGCGATCAAAACAATTATTATTCCTGAAACAAGTTGTGCAATAAATATGGAAACATCAAACCGAAAATGGTTGAATAACCCTGATGTGTTCTGTTATATTTGTCTTAAATTTACTTTGGTGGAAAACAGAATGAAAATTAACGATTCAGTAAAGCATTTTATTTTGCAAATCCCTTAAAACAGCTTATCTTAGATTATTATTGTTACTTCATTCCATTCTTCCATATACAATCAGGTTAATAAAATACAAAATGGCGTCGGCTTCATTTAAAACATGAACTGACTTACCGGTATAATACACATGATAAAGAAGAGTGTCCTTTCTTATTTCATTTTTTTCCAAAGGTCTGAAGAAGCTGGTTCTCGACAGACTGTAGCTGAAACATGTATGCACATATGTAACCAATAATGTTTGTATGAATAAAAATGTATACTAAACGACAGCTCTATTTGCTATTGAGCATTTTTTATAAACACTGAGGTTTCATTGGATTATCATCTATAAAACAACAATAAAACATGTACGATATTTAGTTCCATCATTGTCGAACGTGGATTATTAAATGGAACGTAAACCCGTAAACATCACACAAGAACATTCCTACCACAAGCAAAAATAATTACCTTCTGAGGCTAATTATGAAGACAGAGAAACTAAATCGGATCAGCTTTTTTATCCCATTCCACAAATACAATAAAACGAAGAATTATGTCTCTCCCAACCTGTCTAAAACTATTATTAATGGAAATAAGACATATTTAAATTAGTGTTCCTTTTTGCACTTTAACTTCTCCTTTCCTTTTACCAATACACATTTTATATATATATATATATATATATATATATATATATACATATGTATGGTTTTAGGGTATATATATATATATATATATATATATATATATATATATATATATATATATATATATATATATATACATATGTATGGTTTTAGGGTATATATATATATATATATATATATATATATATATATATATATATATATATATATATATATATATATATATATATATATATATATATATAATCCAGGTAAAACATCCACAGGGTAGTAATCCAAAGAATTTCAACCGGGTTTATTGAAAGTGCTCAATACACATTTTATATATATATATTTCGTGCACATATATATACATATGTATGGTTTTAGGGTATATATATATATATATATATATATATATATATATATATATATATATAATCCAGGTAAAACATCCACAGTGTAGTAATCCAAAGAATTTCAACCGGGTTTATTGAAAGTGCTCAATATCAAAGAGAGCTTGTATATATGATTATTTTTATTTACACAGGCATGTACAAAATCTGCGACACTGGTATGTCGGTGTTATCGATCAACAGCTATTATAACTGAGATCTCATCAGGAAGAGTTAGAATTCGATCATGCCAGTGTCGCAGATTTTGTACAGGTCTGTGTAAATAAAAATAATCATATATATATATATATATATATATATATATATATATATATATATATATATATAGTAAGTAAGTAAGTAAGTAAGTAATAAGTTATAAAAATATATTTATGGCAATTAAGCTACACAGAGGCTCCCGCGTTTCATCCCTGGGGGAATCTTCAGGCTAAAATGCATGGAGTTAGTTTTGCCGGGTGTTTTTATATACACGACTAGCTAGTTAACCAATCAGATTCTTTGTTGTTCTCTTAGCCAATCGTTGGATTTCTCACGAACAAAGGTCCGGTTAGTTTTCCTTCTTATTTCCTGTTCTATTGTTCTGTTTTCTATAGAGTGGCCTATCATTGTTTCTTTATTGTCTCAATATAATGAGTGACCTTATTTTAACGCGTGGGTCCTTGTATTTTTAGTTTTAGTTTACTTTAGTCTTTTTTACTTATTTGTTTGTTTATTTATTTATTTGTGTATTTCTAGCCTAAGGTACATTTTATTCTGTGCAGGCAGCTGTTTGCTATCTCACTTCTACAGTTTAATAGATTTGTGTAGCTTAATTGTCATAAATATATTTTTATAACTTACTACCTAGCTCTACTTACGTAACGAGCACTGAAAATTAATACATAAAAAATTATATCTCCTTATAAAATTTTATGTGGATACATGAAATAGTAATATATATATATATATATATATATATATATATATATATATATATATATATATATATATATATATATATATATATATATATATAAAGTTTTGAGGTTGAAATAGACTAGATATACATTGGGGTTGTACACATTATAACTTATTTGGACCTTGGCTCGGTCTTTTGGGATGTGTTTCTAACCGCAATTCAAACCTATATATATATATATATATATATATATATATATATATATATATATATATATATATATATATATATATATATATATAATTAGAATGGTAGTTTGCTTGAAGCATTGCTGGGAATTGTAGTAAATATATTAAGAAGGCTGAAGGCAATGCAAAGTGCCGGATTAGTAATAAGCTGGAAAGAACAAAAATAATAAATCGAACTGGGGGATGACTTACTATTTATTTTTCTTTACAATCTTACATAACAGCAAGTGTTGTGTCGGCTGTGTGTCCAGATGATGATTAAGAATCATTTAATATTTCGGGAAAATCACCCCTTTGTCAAAAATAGACACCTAAGGAAAAATCCGTCTATGTGGAGAATTCGCCAAAATGGATGTCAGAGAGTAGGGTTGGAACAAACTAGTCCCACACAACATAATAATAAATAAATTTTAAATTTCCTAAAATTATGTTTATTTTATAAATATTTGAACACCATATTTAGACCAAACATATACTTGCCTGTCGAATGTGTTCGTTTGGAAGGAATCCGATTATTGCCTTACGTGTAATTAACATGCAGCGTTAATTTCAGAATAGAAATTTCAGAATAATGACTCGAGCGGTGCGGTGAAATGTTCCCTCTTTGTAAACAAAGTTCCCGGTGTCGATGGGATGCGTATGAGTACTAATTATACAATTAGTGAGGGATAATCGTGGCTACGATCTCTTTCGAACTTGTTTTTGGGAGCGGTAGAAATCTCGGAATAATTGTAATGTTTTTTTTTGTTGTTTTAAATGGAAATGTTGTAACAGAGAGTCAATAAAATAAACGGGACGCCAAATTGTCTTTTTTGGTGTTTTCACTACCAACAGTCCAAACACGCACGTCCAGAATTTGCTTCCGTTTTTCTTTTCTTTTTCGTCTTTCTTTTTCTCTGTTTGCACTCGACGTAGTCCCAACGTCAACCTTTCTCCCTCTCTCCCCAGAGCAAAGTGTCTAAGCTTTTTATCACGACGAGAATTAGCCCATGCAAAACAAGGCTCATTTGCACATGTGAAGTCTCGGCGCGTGACAAAAAGCACACGTTTCTATTTGGTGACTAGAACACTCTGGGTTGAATCCCAGATGGACAATGCACGGTGCAACCCTCACTCTTTTTCCTTCTGGACCTGCATGATGGCTGCTACAGAACGGAAGTCTCAAAATTAAAATAAGGATTCTAGACATAAGGTTTAGTAGCATTGTATCCTGATGGCTGCTACAAATGTAATTTGAAGCACACATTAGGAATAGCTGTTGTTGACGAGCGCAAATGTGTAGCCTATGATGCATGTGGTTATTTTCTTATCAAGGGATTACCAAATAAAAATTCCTTAATCACGAACTTAAAACCGGGTCAGGATTACGTTTTCCGAGTCCGAGGAGAAAGTGAAGCTTGGGAATTAACGGAACCTTCTCCTCCTCTGCCGCTATTCCGATCTAAAGGTAAGTCATTGTTCTACTTATCTCGAAGTGTGTTATTTTGTTTACACATAATTAAGGTGACAACACCAAAGAAGGCTGGTGATAACAGATCAGGCTGCCCTGTGGCTCCCTGAGACGAAATTCACCTACATTGACGTTTTTATTTTATTTTTTTTTTAATTTTATTTTTTATTTTTTGTAAAACTTAATTATGTTCTACAAAACCAAAAACAAAAACAACAGCCCCTCTCCCTTTCTCCCTTCCCTTTTTTATTTTATTTTTAGAACTTGAAGCATAAAAACTTTTACTATAATGACCAGATTTGGCATTAAATAACCCAAAAAGGGTTGATATGCCGTAAAACAAAACTACCAAACCAAACCAAAGAAGGTCGAACAGAATTTTTTCACCCAAGTGCCAAATCATGATCTCCGCAGGACCCAGCTATCATCTTATTAAAAGAAAGGCAGCGTTCTTTGTCCGGTGTCGATGGAATAGAAATTCCAGAATCATGAATCGAGCGGTGCGGTGAAATGTTTCCTTTTGTAAACAAAGGTCCCGGTGTCAATGGGATGCGTATGAGTACTAATTGTATAGTGAGGGATAATCGTAGCTACCCTCTCTTTCGATCTTTGGCCTTTTGGCTAAGATCAAAGTGTAGTATCTGTTCCGATGGATACTGCACCCCATAGACTGGTATCGTCTTGGCCTTCGGGGCTTGATTTATGCCTGTCTATGGGTTTGTCCTGTGCAGTTCTAGGAGGTCCACCCTCCCAGGCTTTGCCTCCCCTCTTTGAGGAGGAGTAAGTTTATTGCTTACTGCCTGAGGCGCCCCTACCGGGGAATGCCGACGGGGCTGAGCAGGCAATTTTTAAACCCCACTTTCCCGACCCGACCTTGGGTCACATCTTACTTGTGGGAGTAAGATAAAAACTGGCCTTGTGCCTAACTCCTGGAGTGGAGTAAATCAATACCCTCTCTTTCGAACTTGTTTTTGGGAGAGGTAGAAATCTCGGAATAATTTTAATGTTTTTTTTTTGTTGTTGTTTTAAATGAAATTGTAATTCTTTTTCTTCGTGAAGCACGCATTAGGAATAGCTGTTGTTGACAAGCGAAAATGTGTAGCCTATGATGCATGTGGTTATTTTCTTACCGGAGTCAAAGTTACACGGGGAACAAACAGTCTGTTTATATAGAAGGATAACATGTTCCATTTGATTGCCCAAAGGAAGGAGCCGGGTTATTGGAACTCAAGATTTAATATCTGGTCAAATTAGAGCTACTCAGTATATTTGCCGTTTAAACAAAAAGGATGTGAAAAAACGTTGCAACTACGCATGCGCCAAGATGATTTGGTTTTCGTCTTCCGGGAGTGGCGAATCAAAGAAAAGAAAATGTAGCGATTGGCAGAAAACTCCAAAAAAAAATCAATTTCCTTGTTTGTCTTCGTTTTTTTTTTATTTGCTCTGTTTTTTTTCTCTCCATTTTTTTTTTATCTTTATTAATATCAAACGAGAAACTTTTATAGTAATATCATGAACGAACATATTCTTTCATTTGATGAAAATAACTCTCTGGCCTGCTTGAAAAAATGGAAGCCATATCACGTGACTTTCCGTCTTCTTTCGTGGGAATCAGATGATTCTGGTGTTGGCATTAGATTCCCCGATGTTTTTTTCTAGTTAGAAATCGGAAAGACATCGGGTACTTACGAGAAGGACCATGACAAGGTTGCAAGTATCCCTAAGTGAAAGTGGTACTGTGGAACCGACTGGATTCGAACTTGGAACACCCAGGCCTTCAGTCCGTGTCGTTATTCACTTAACCACCGTCACCTCCCATGAGTAGTGACGATATCTATCTCATCCAGGTTTAACATTCAGGCAATATATAGACGCACAACACATCTTCTAACTGTCCTTTTACATCGCTTGTTGCCCATTTACATTGGGAAGCGTGGAAAATTAGGTGACTTGAATGCGTTTCAATATCTTTTGATGTAAGCGTGACACACGAACACAAACGCTTCTTCTTCTTCTTTCGTGTGAATCAGATGATTCTGGTGTTGGCATTAGTTTCCCCGATGTTTTTCTAGTTAGAAATCTCTCTGGAAAGACATCGGGTACTTACGGGAAGGACCACAAGAAAGTTGCCAACATCCCTAAGTGAAAGTGGAACTGACTGGATTCGAACTTTGAACATCCAGGTCTTCAGTCTGTGTCGATATCCACTTAACCACCGTCACCTCCCATTCTTTCACTCTGACGATTGCAGGTTTGGTATGAAACACATGTGGATATTATTTTATTTTGAAAATTATATTTATTTATAAATAATTATTCAACTCTCTGGCAACATAGAGCACTTTAGAGCACTTTAAGTTAAGTACTTCGCCGTAATGCATTACTCTAGGCCACGCCGATTGAGTTCTCTCTCGACTGCTTCCTGGATAGCCGCCATCTTTGCTAGTTAGATGTTAATTTACTTCCCATTTCTAGACAATGTGCGTTAGAGCAGTGGTACGCGCCTCGGCTACTGAGTCAAACATGACTTTGGTATCGGGGTTCGAACCTTTTGATCGGCGGGATTGTCCTCTCCCATATTGCAGGTTTGGCATGAGAACACACGGGTGTATTTAAATATAAATATAAAATATATATATATATATAATATATATATATAATATATACAGGGTGGGCCAAAATAAGGGTCCTATCTTTAAATTTGAATAACTTGAATTTGAATAACTTCCACAAAATAAAAGTTAAACACACCAAACTTTATGTGTGTGTAGACTGACCCTTCCGAGATTTTTTGAAATAAACAAAACAAATTTTAGCCGAAAAACACTTCTTAAAACTTACAAAAACTAAAGTATTGTTTTTTACACTGTTTTGAGTTTTTTAAGCAAAAATAATGTTTTCTAAATGAGGGTACGTTCCTTAGGGCTAATACGGCTCATGCTTGCTTCGGAAGGGGTCCTTTACTTATTCTAAAAAAAAAATTTTAAAAAATCAATAAATAAAAAAGTTATGAATTTTTAAAAATAGGACCCTTATTTTTGCCCACCCTGTATATATAATATATATATATAATATATATATAATATATATATATATATATATATATATATATATATATATATATATATATATATATATATATATATAGGATCAGATAAACAAAAGTGAAAACTTTTAGTAGATGGAACCTATTGTGAAGAGGATTAGCTCAATATACGAGATAGAGCAATAGTAGAGATAGAAGAAATAAGAGTGATAAATATGCGACGATTGTCCAAATTTATTTCAAATTTCAATTGTTCAATGCAAGGTGTATTCAGTAATAAACTAGTGTTTATCATTCTTTCCTTAAGCCAAGGCTTTTCAAAGATCGAAATCTTATCATCAGAGGAGAAATACAGATGGATAAGTTGGCTTTCGAAAAAACCAAAGTTCAAATATTTGAAAAATATTAAAAATATTATTAAAAGAATTTTTGTTAAAAAAACGTAGTGAAT
>OY744554.1:41035182-41087682 GCA_963556195.1 Sepiola atlantica
TATATATATATATATATTTTAAATAGCGAATAAACTGTATTTAAAGCTAGTGACGTCATGATGTGTTAATACTACACTTACAGTGCTCTACTTTTTCGAGGAGCGACAAACAATAATAAATATTTGTTATTATTTATTATCTATGCACGTATACGGGTTACTGTTATTTAAATCAATAATACAACATAAAAACTTCATATTCTGTATATATATATATATATATATATATAGTGAATATAAAAGATTACGAGAGAACCTTTTGACTGCCTAATTAGCATAACTATATTTTTAAACCGTTCATAATTAATTAATATTTAGTAGTATTAATTTGGAATTTCGTCTATATTAACAGTAATTAATTAAAGTTATTTAATAAATAAATCGGAAAAATAACTAAACACCTTAAGTTTTAAGTCCATGCGCTCACTGACGACCTTACCGACAAGGCAGAAGCGAGAAGAGAAAAGAGGAGTAAGAGGAAGAGTGCGGTTGTCTCGCTTGATCCTCCGCTAAATCCCCGCTCCCCAAAAAGATTGTCTACCTTTTTTAACTTGATGGAAAACAGAAAAGAACAAAAACAACAATTATTTTATAATTTAAAGTGGGGAAACTTTTCGCATATAAATTCAATTTTGGGGGCCAGTTTTAGGGCAGTCCAGTCAAACTTAGGGTTAGTGTTAAAAACATAAACTGCCCTAACGATCGAGACCCTAAAAAGAAGAATCTCATTTTTAAGGGGTTAATTTAGCTGAGGATGTTAATCTACAAATTTACCAAAGTTTATTAAAATTATGGAATTCTCTCAGTCAAAAGTTATTTTTTTAATTAATGCTGCCCAGGGTGAGGATTCTAGTATATATATATATATATATATATATATATATATATATATATATATATATATATATATATATATATATATATATATATATATAATAAGGGTCCTATCGTTAAATTTGAATAACTTGAATTTGAATAACTTCCACAAAATAAAAGTTAAACTCACCAAACTTTATGTTTGTGTAGACTGACCCTTCCGAGATTTTTTGAAATAAACAAAACAAATTTTAGCCGAAAAACACTTCTTAAAACTTACAAAAACTAAAGTATTGTTTTTTACACTGTTTTGAGTTTTTTAAGCAAAAATAATGTTTTCTAAATGAGGGTACGATCCATAGGGCTAATACGGCTCATGCTTGCTTCGGAAGGGGTCCTTTACTTATTCTAAAAAAAAAATTAAAAAAATCAATAAATAAAAAAGTTATGAATTTTTAAAAATAGGACCCTTATTATTGCTCACCCTGTATATATATATATATATATATATATATATATATATATATATATATATATATATATATATATATATATATATATATCAGAGAGAGAGAGAGAGAGAGAGAGAGAGAACGAGCGATAGAGATAATTTATTGGAGTTGTTTTGGAGTTGTATAAATTTTACATACTTTTAACACTCTAACCCTAACCCTAAACCTAACCCTTACCCTTACCCTTACCCTTACCCTTACCCTACCCTTGCTCCTACCCCTACCCCTACACCTACCCCTAACCCTAAACCTAACCCTAAACCCTAAGCCTAAACCTTACCCTAACCC
Organism: Sepiola atlantica; assembly: GCA_963556195.1. Lineage (NCBI taxonomy): Eukaryota > Metazoa > Mollusca > Cephalopoda > Sepiida > Sepiolidae > Sepiola > Sepiola atlantica. The sequence goes on from OY744554.1 coordinate 41,036,799, forward strand.
TAAACCTAACCCTTTCCCTAAACCCTAAACCCTTACCCTTACCCTCCCCTTGCTCCTACCCCTAACCCTAACCCTAACCATAACCCTAACCCTAACCTTAACCCTAACCCTAACCCTAACCTTAACTCTAACAATAACCCTAACCTATATTCGTTTAATACACGTCGCTTTCATTCATATGATACTTTTCATTCCGTATGTAATTCTGTAGGTATAACTACTCAATCACCATTTGGCTAAGATAAAAGTGTAGTATCTGTTCCGATGGATACTGCACCCCATACTGGTGTTGTCTTGGCTTTCGGGTCTTGATTTACGCCGGTCAATGGGTCTGTCCTGTGCAGTTCTAGGAGGTCCACCTTCCCAGGCTTTGCCTCCCCTCTTTGGGGAGGAGTAAGTTTATTGCTACTGCCTGAGGCGCCCCTACCGGGGAATGCTGACAGAGCTGCCCAGGCAATTTTTAAACCCCACTTTCTCGACCCGACCTTGAGTCACATCTTACTTGTGGGAGTAAGATAAAAAAAAAAAACTGGCCTTGTGCCTAACTCCTGGGGAGAAGTAAATCAATACTCAATCACCATACATGACTTATTCATTAAAGATTGAATCAACTTCCGATATTTGTCGGTCTTTGTTTCTTGTTTTTATTCATGTACGTTTTTTTATCAAATCATATCTTGCTATTGTGACTTCAGAATAGCGACACACGCTGACTCAGAGTCGAATGTTCTTCTGGAGTGTCCTTTTTTAAATCACTCGCAAAAATAATCTCCCTCCGGTCGAATATTTTAGCTAATATATTAAATACTAACTTATTTCTAACGCCAATTTGTAGTTAAAGCTAAATAATTTGAATTTGGAATAGCGGCACGTTGACTCAGAGTCGCATGTTTTTCTGGAGTGCCTAGAAAAGGATATTATTATAAACAGTAAATTATAGAGATCGGTGTAGAAAGCACCGTGGAATTTCTACGGGTTCCCGCTGGCAATAAATAAATATCTGTATATACAGACATTTTCTCCTATGAATTCAATCAACATTGACACAGGGAAGTAAGTTAGTTTATAGATCTATTTGCTGTCAAAGCGGCAAGCGTATATTGTTTTATTTCCCCCCCAGTCACCTCCAGTATTCATATAAACGCTTTCATTTCACAAAGAGTTTCTATCTCGGCTTTTTATCGGCTTCTCGTTTTGACTTAAAATGGCGTCTAAGCAACCACAAAAACGTCAGATGACCTTAAAGCGCCACCTTGCCTCGTCAGCGTTTTCTTTGGCTTCGTTCGCAGTTTCGTTTACAGAAATGGCGGCATTTGTTTCTATCGCACATTTCTTTCTTTATCGGTTTTACGCCTGCGCACGGCCACGTACGTTCAAAGTGGTTATTTGAATTCATATACATATATATATATATATATATATATATATATATATATATATATATATATATATATATATATATATAATATTTGTTTTGTTTATTATCTATGTAAGTATACGTTTCGTCCTTTATAATCGGGACTCATCAGCATAGAGATATGACTATTCACTACTCGTCATGCGATTCGAAATCCCGGATATATATATATTGTTTTCTATACATATGGTGTGAGTGTATGCGCATATTGTGTGTGTATGTGTGCATACATATGTATATATTTGATTGTGTATAAGTATGTGTGCTTTATATATATATATATATATATATATATATATATATATATATATATATATATATATATATATATATACTAATGATAATAGAATTAACGATAAGCGAAATATCGTAGTGATCTATCTCGATAAAGTAAAGCTCAATACGTTGAGTAGAGCAATCAATATTAAAGAAAGAAAGATGAAGATAAAGAATTGTACAAAACTACATCAAGTTACATAAATGAATACAAATCTTTTATTACATCGAAAGTTCAGATGCAAGGAGTTACATTAATCCTTAATCCTCTGACGAGAAGAGTTTTATCTTTGAAAAACCATGGTTTAAGGATTAATGTAACTCCTTGCATCTGAACTTTCGATGTAATAAAAGATTTGTATTAATTTATGTAACTTTATGTAGTTTTGTACAATTCTTTATCTTCATCTTTCTTTCTTTAATATATATATATATATATATATATATATATATATATATATATATATATATATATATATATATATATAGTGTTAAAAATAACAAAATTCGTCTATTTAATTATACCGTTTTTATTTATTTTATTTTTCTGATTGTTTTTTTTTGTATTACAATAAAAAAAATTAATAAATGTTCTATAGGTTTCACGAACGTTTTCGATTCTTCGTCGAATCACACTCAGGTGTCAAAAGCAAATGAACAAAAAAGCTGGAGAGAGAAGAGATTTTTTTAAAGACTGCGGAGAAACGCGTAGAGAACGTTTTTCGCATTGTTCCAGGAAAGTCGTTGACGATTTAAATTCAGCAACGCTGGATAGCATCACAGAACAAAATCGTATTACGTTAAGCATTTTAAAATGTTGCCACTGGTTTCATATGTGATGTTATTAATTTTAGGTTGTTGTGTTTTTATGTAGATAGCTTCGAGTATTTTAATTAATTAAATGTTATTAAATTTTTAAATACTGGCGTTTTTATGCAGATAGCTTCCAGATATACATATGTAGTTATTAAATATGGACACATCACCTTCCCCATGCTACATCTTGTTCTCGTCCTCTCCCCCTCCCTTTCCCCTCCCTCTTCCTCTTCCCCCTCCCTCCCACATTGTCCTATTATGTGACCTTTATATTTAACCTTTCCCGATCTCCTGCCTCGATGCTAACTTTATAAAATGTTCAATAAACATGTCTCATGTCTTCTCCTCCTCTTTCATGGTTTAAATAACTCCGACCGCTACGAATGTTTTCCCCCACACCTTCCACAGTTATTGTAATATCTCCAACCATCTTGATGAGAAAATAACTGATCTTGTCATAAGCGACACCTCTAGGTGTACATAACACTAGCACACTCCTCCTCTCTAATTATCTCATAACTCCAACCACCACCATTTCCCCCCACACTTTCTAATGTTAACTCAATCTCCTACCGCCACCATCTATTTGTATCGCATAATTTATTATTTTTATAAGCGGCCTTTTACGATTCACTTTTCCTACTACCATTGTCCCAAACATTTTGTACTTGTGTGTTATTTTTTTTCAGACAATCATCCTGAGGAAGTCTTGAAATAAAGACGAACAATTGATAAATACATAAATACTATTTTTTTGTTTTCCTTTTTCAATTTCTCTCTCTCTCTCTCTCTCTCTCTCTCTATATATATATATATATATATATATATATATATATATATATATATCACTTTTCCTACTACCATTGTTCCAAACATTTTGTACTTGTGTGTTACTTTTTTTTCAGACAATCATCCTGAGGAAGTCTTGAAATAAAGACGAAAAGTTGATAAATACATAAATAATAGTTTTTTGTTTTCCTTTTTCAATTTCTCTCTCTCTCTCTCTCTCTCTCTCTCTCTATATATATATATATATATATATATATATATATATATATATATATATATATATATATATATATATATATATATATATGTGTGTGTGTGTGTGTGTGTGTGTTACAGAAGATCAGAACAACATCGGTATTTTTGGTTTCAAATCCAAACAAAGTGCTCTGTCTTGTTTTATTTGAAACCGACAGTATCGACGTTGTTCTGATCTTCTGTTATCTCAATATATATAAGTATAATATTATTTGGTTTTCCTTGTTTCATTTTCCATATATATATATATATATAAAAATATATATATATATATATATATATATATATATATATATATATAATTACTTTTCTGGTACCAAAGGTACTTAAGCTTTATTTTTTATTTATTTTTTAATGCAACTTTGATTCCTATATAATTTTATTGCTAGCTACCATATTGCAGTAAGGTTCTTGGATATAGTGTTTAGATAGTATTATTATTATTTTTATATATTTTTTTTTTTTTTTTTTTATTGTTATAATTAATGTTATTTGATATGCAAATTACTATATCATACGGTAGTCTTAAGGGTAATATATTATTATTATTATTTTATTATTATTATTTTTTTATGTATATATTAGTGATATTTTAAGCTGAATTATTTCGACACTTGATTATTGGGGAAATGGTCGTATAATCAGTACCATTGGAGAGCCATGAATATTATAACTGTCCTGTTTTTAAATCTCCGAAACAGTTACATGGTAAACAGCTGATGATCCCCGTGTTAATATTAGACGCTTAAGGTCTCCTGTTTTTGTTTCACTCTTAGATAATTAACCCCCCCTTTTTTATTATTTTTTTTTATTTATTTTTTTTTTTTTTTTTACTTATATTTTTTCATTTATTAATTCTCCAACGAATGTTAAGTCTGCAATACCTTGGATTTAGTTAGTTTGTCTGGGAATTTAAACTGCATTTTACTTTTCTTTTTTTTCTTTATTTTCTTTTTTTTTTTATTTTAAATGACTCAAAGCTTCTTTAGACTATATATATATATATATATATATATATATATATATATATATATATATATATATATATATATATATATATATATATATATATATAAAGGAAAACCAAAAATATTATTTATGTATTAATAAACGTTTCGTCTTTATTTCAAGACTTCTTCGGGGTTATTGATTTGAAGAAACAACACACAAGTACGAATATTTAAAAATGTTTGGTCCGTATGTGAGGTGAAAAAAAATGGTTTAGTTCTTTCTCGGAACCAAACATAACCATTAGAATTTAATATGTGTACTGCGTCTATGAAATAAAATGAGTATTTTAGTTATTGTTCTAATTTTCAAACGAAAACCTAGTCGTTAGAATTTTTTTTTAATATAGTACGACATATGATGTGAAAGGATTTTTTTAACAAAACAGCCGTTAGAATTTGTAATATGTTAATGAAATGATATGGGTGTTTTAATTTATTTTTTTATTTTGCTTTGTTTTTTATTTATTTTATTATCGATATTATGTGCAAAGTTTTGCTTAAAGTGTAGTATAAAATAGCTAGTCTGGATCTTTTTGTTATGGAAATCGCTTCAGACAAGGCATGAAGCCACTTGATGTTAGGAAATAACAAGAACAAATATGATTATCGTAAAGACAAGAGATGCCTTAGTCTTGAAAATACCAAGATTATAAATAGGATGAAAACAGTCAGCAGGAATAGAGTTCCACAAGCCTGCGGTTCTTGAGGTGGTAGTTTTGTTTTACGGCATATCAACCCTTTTTGGGTTATTTAATGCCGAATCTGGTCATTATAGTAAAAGTTTTTATGCTTCAAGTTCTTTATATCTTCAAATGTTTAATCATCGTTTTTGGTTTGGTAGTTTTGTTTTACGGCATATCAACCCTTTTTGGGTTATTTAATGCCGAATCTGGTCATTATAGTAAAAGATTTATGCTTCAAGTTCTAAAAATAAAATAAAAAAGGGGAGGGAGAAAGGGAGAGGGGCTGTTGTTTTTGTTTTTGGTTTTGTAGAACATAATTAAGTTTTACAAAAAAAAAAAAAAAAAAACGAAAAACGTCAATGTAGGTGAATTTCGTCTCAGGGAGCCACAGGGAAGCCTGATCTGGTATCACCAGCTGCGGTTCTTGAAAAGAAGCTACTGGAATATAAAGCTGTCTTACGATGAGGTATAGAAACAGCGAATTGATGGAGACCACTAGACCAACGAGTCAAACGAGCTGGAACAAAAGAAGCGGGAAATAGATCACGTAATCCTGAAGACACATGCAATGTTCGGTTAATATAATTTTGCTGATTAAAGAAGATGAATTGTAGAAACCGTTACGTTGTTTAATTGTGTTAGAATGAGTCACAGTTAAAGGAATGATTGTGTTGTAATGCATGGGTGAAAAGTGCGTTCAGAGAATTGTTCTTTGTTATGTTTCTTTTATGTTCACTAAGCCTTTTCTTTAGTTCACGTTGAGTTTCACCAATGTATATCTGATGACAATTATTGCATGGGATAGTATATATTAGGTACGTGCAAACATGGCGACTTCTTGTACGGACTATGCTCATTAAAAAGCGCTTATCATTAATTATTTAATTAGTTTCCGTGTAAACTTTGATTGTGTTTGAAAGATAAAAGCCTAATCTTAATCTCTAAATGAAAAAAACTGCATATTTACGTGTGAAAAATAAATTATAATAAAATATGTAATTACGACGGTCAAAAACCCCAAAAATTCAATGAATTTTTAACTTTGAAAAAATTACTTGTAAAAATCCCTTAAAAGATAAATATAAGTTTTTGGGACTATTTCAAAGATAATTATTAAATTAAAGTCATAAGACACTGAATTAAAAAAAAAAATCCCACGTTTGACTAAAAATTAGCAAAATTAGCCCTTCAAATGTGATAAATGAGTAAAATCCGCCATAACTTCATCGGAAAAGGACGTTGTTTACAAACTGGCATCGCTATGCAAAATATATGGAAGACAAAAAATGTCATAATTTATCATTTTTAACTTTATATATAAAAATGTAATAATAGTTTATAGAAGTTGAAAAATTATTATCCATTAATTTCTTTATTCTTTTTAAGGTTATAAACAAATTTAAGTACCCTAATTTTTTTATAATAAAAAAGGAAATGCTTATTTAATTATTTGTGAGTGTACGCAATTATTTTTAACTGAAAAGGTTCAGTTTTTAATTTAGTAATACTCTGAAATTATTGATGACGTCTGTTTACCAATGTTTTTCCTTAGAATTTGAAATAAAACTATTTTTTAAATGTCAAAAATATTACATGGGATAGTATGTATATATATGCATTGGATGTGGGTCTTGTTTTAAAATGTAATTTTTGTTTTATAGATTGTGATGTAGGTTGTATTGTCGGAATTCATATATATATATATATATATATATATATATATATATATATATATATATAATATGTAGTAACACGAAATTACATAATCATCGATGCAATAATTTATTTCAACCTTGTGGTATTTTCAAGCATCCGATTTAGACGATTACATTTTTGAAACTGAAAAAAGGGAAAATTCACACGCGACAATTCAAATATAATTGGAGAGAGATGGAGTAACAACCTATTTGATACATATTTAGAGAGAGGGGGAAATTTGAAGCATGTTCAATCTATAATTATGTAGTGAGAGGGGAATTACATAATTAATTGCAGAGGGAAGAGGAGGCCATATATATAAGTATAAATTGTAAAAGTGGGCATGGAGGAGGGGGGTGTTCAATGTTCCTCAAGAAATCAGGTCGTGTCAAAAATCACCAGTATTCACCCTCCCCCTGCTATTTGGAAAATGACACTTTTAGTCTGGCGACTAAGGTATATTGGGGTTGGGAAAAACCTAAAAAATATTTGAAAATAGACACAGACATTCAAGGTCGGAGACCACATCACGCACATACACATACACAGGCATGCGTAAACACGTACACACCATATGTGCATACATACATACCCCCCCCCACACACATATATATATATATATATATATATATATATATATATATATATATATATACAAATGCTTGAAAATACCACAAGGTTGAAATAAATTATTGCATCGATGATTATGTAATTTCGTGTTACTACATTGTAGTCTTGCTTTGTTTATTGCATTGAGTTCTCATACCCGGATTTCCTCCTGGAATTATTTCATTATAACAAAAAAAAATATATATATATATATATATATATATATATTATTATTATTATTTATATATATATATATATATATATTTATATATATATATATATGTATATATATATATATATATATATATATATATATATATGCGACCGCCTGCTACTGCCACTCCTACACTGATGAGGGTCAGAGAGCCCGAAACGACGTCGTCTGTAAGAGAAAAACACTTTAATATTTTTAAAAATATTTATAGTTAAAAACCCTATTAAAGATATAATAGTCTCAAAAGTAGAGCCCTGTTTGAAATCGAAAAATTGGTTGTTATTCTTGCGATAAGCAAGTTCAACTCGAGCGTTGAACACTGTAGACGACAAGACACTTCCCCCGCCTCCCGAGTAAGTTTACCTTAATTTCAATTACTGTCTGTGTTGATTTATCGCCGCTGTATGGTTCTGAGCGTTTTTCTCGTGATTCTCGACTGATGAGGATAAGAGAGCCCGAAACGACGTCGTCTGTAGGTGGAAAACACTTTAACATATAAAAATATTTCTAGTATATATAAAGTTTACAAAAAAATATATACATGAATTATTATTATCAATTGTCTGGTCGAACTAAGATTTTGTTTAAATAAATTGTAGCGAGGTGCGTTATTATCAATCAATGAATGAATCAATCCATTTCATTGGCATAAAATAGCAAAGTTTCAGGTCAAACATAGACAACTGATATTCGCAAAAACAATCTCGAATCAAAATTGAAATCAAATAAAAACAATGACATAATTCTAACGTAAATGATTTCTGGCTAAGATATTTAAAGTGTAGTATCTGTTCTCTCAACAGATTTATTGGCAAAAAATGGCAAAGTGCAGCAAGCCATGTTAAAAACAGCAGCTATGGCATAGATACACCGTCTGAATGTTTGTTTACACCTGAATATCTGACGACCTCTTATGATAGACTGTTCTATGGGACGGAAAATGCTGACTTTCTTCTTCTTAGTCATCATCATCATCATCATCATCATCATCATCATCATCATCATCATCATCATCATCATCATCACGATGGTACATCTTCTGCGGGTGAGGCAGAGACCGCAGCTAGGTGTTTGGGTGAAAGAACCTCCTCTAACGATAGATTAACATCCCTGTTGATGATGCTGCATGGTGGAATCAGGTCTCCTCACACCGTTCGCTGCTGACGTGAGGACAGATTTATTCTTTGAAGTCGTTCTTTGGAAGTAAGCGTAGAGAATCCTGTCACTACTCTGGATGCCAATAACATTGTACAACAATAATAAATCAAAATAATGCGGTCGTCATCACGATACAATATTTATCCCAATAAATTGCTTCCTAGTCTCTTTCGTAGAATCTGTTGGAATAATGATGTGTAATCGATTCTATAATAAGTAATACACGGTTTAAAGCCGGTTTTACATACTGGCATGTGTTGGACGGCTTTTAGGGATTAACTTCCAAACTAACCTATCTCTGCTCAGGTCTTTTTCATCCCTCTTTCTCTCAAGTCAGCCCATCTTCATCACTTCCTCCCATGTTTTCCTTGGCCTTCTACTAACCCAATCATCATCATCATCATCATCATCATCATCATCATCATCGTCGTAATCATCATCGTCATAATCATCATAATCATCATAATCATCATCATTATCATCATCATCGTCGTCGTCGTGATCATCATCATCATCGTCGTCGCTACCACCATCATCATCATCATCATCATCATCATCATCATCATCATCATCATCATCATCATCATAATTACCATAATCATCATCATAATCATCATCATTATCATCGTCGTTATCACCATCATCATGATCGTCGTCCCCACAACCATCATCATCATCATCATCATCATCTGCATCATCATCATCATCATCTGCATCTGCATCATAATCATCATCATCAGTTTAAAGTCCGTTTTAATGCCAGTATATGTGGCATGTGTTGAACGGCTTTTAGAAATTGGATTTCAAACTAACCTATCTCCGACCAGGTCTTCATTTATCTCTCTTCCTCTCAAACCCATCCTCATAACTTCCTCCAATGTTCCCTTGCCAACAGACGTTGTTACTTCAACTGTTTTACATCAACTAATCCAAGCGCCCCCCCCCCTATTCTTTCAATGTGACCAAACCAACGAAGTTTCCTGTTTTACACACATCTCTTATACTGTTCATATTTAATCTTCCTCTGAGGTCATCAGATCTAAGCCAGTCTTTAAGATTCACATTACGCATCCATCGTATCCTTCTCATATCATTTCTCTCCATGCAACGTATGTCCTCAACCCTTACTGGCCAGGTTTCACGTCAATGTCGAGTTGAAAAGGAATATCTATTTGCACGTAAGTAAAGGAGCCGTTGATCTGATGTTATTGACCAGAAAGTTGATGCAACTGAAGCGTATGAATATTTCTTTTGATAGCTTCTTCTGATGCTGTCATCTGCAGAAGATTACCGCCGTGAAAAAAAAAGGTTATGCGTATTCATGTTATCATATTCTTACTTTTGTATGTAAAATCATATCTACGTGGTAGTATATACTTCCTGATCACCTAAGGAAGGTGTGGCACAAGGCCGGGAAGCTGAGAGATAGGAAAAACCTAGCATGTTACAGGTGCATCAATGAATAGCTCGTAATGGCCATTGAAGTGATTGTAGGGTTAGGGTTGGGTTTAGGGTTAGGGTTAAGGTTAGGGTTTACGTTTAGGGTTAGGGTTAGAGTTAGGCTTTTGGGTTTAGGGTTAGGGTTTAGAGTTAGGGTTTAAGGTAGGGTTAAGGTGTAGGGTTAGTGTTTAGGGTTTAGGGTAAGGGTTTAGGGTTTAGGGTTAGCGTTTAGGGTAAGCGTAAGGGTTTAAGGTTAGGGTTTAGTGTTAGGGCGAGGTTAGGATTTAGAGTTATGGTTATGGTTAGGGTTAGGATTATGGTTAGGGTTTAGGGTTAGTTTTAGGGTTAAATAAAGGACAAAGTAAAGAAGAAAAGTTTAAGCTTCTTGATTCGGCTTTCAAGGAGTATATCTCGTAGTCTCTGAACCCTTTGAGTAGTCAGTTGTTGAACTTTCTCCAGGTGCTTGATATTACGTATTATATATGGCGCAGAGGCCGGTACACAATATCGTAATAGCGTTCTTAAGAGGGTGATATAAAGTCGGTGCACCTCCTAAAAATGTACAACTGACTGACAAAAAAAGTCTATTCCTAAACTGGTTAAGTGGCAGAAACCGATGTTGTTTTCATAAGCAGACGAAGGCAGTCTTTCAACTGACTGTGATAAATTCACAGGCAAAATAATCGAACCTAAAATCGAAAAATTAGCATGACTGTAACGGACCCAGTCATCCTCGCGTAAAATATCTCACGGGAAACATATTCATGCCCAACATAGTGCTAGATAATGGCCCTATGGGAGTGAACGTGTCTGTTGGTAATCGGGTTTGACTTGCGCGATTTGTGGCGGAGTCACCTCATGCAACTTTGGTACGATGTTTCTCCCGGTCGCGGTGACAGGTGACGAGACCTTAAGTTCAAAGGTTAGGTCACACCTGCGTGTTGATCACGAGATTTCGTGACGCCACAGTTTTCCTGGTGGGAAAACTAAGTTGAAATTAAGAGTTCTTGACTGGAAGCCAACGAAAGAACACGCTTTAGCCATGTAGCGATTACAAGCTAGGGGATTTCGGATCCCCCGAAGTAGAGCCAGACGAATTCCTCATCTTCCTTCCTTTACAAGTAGCTAAGTAGTTAGAAAAATAACTAGCGTAAGCCTCTGTCTCTGCTACAACGAACTTGCCCAGTATCGACAAGCAGTATAGTAATAAATGGCTCTAAATTAAAAAAAGGAGAAGCCTTGTTATATTTTATTGTGCGTGTGGGATTTGATTTCAGCCTACGAAGAAATGCGAGCGAAGTTGACGATCGGCGAAACGGCAGATGTTAGCAGTCGCGACACAAAGCAGGGACAACAATGGCAGCAAGAAAGAGCCACGGTTAATACAAATAGTTTCATACAACGGCGAGGCAATGGCGGAGAAAGAAAGAGCCACGGTTAGTACAAATAGTTTCATACAACGGCGAGGCAATGGCGGAGAAAGAAAGAGCCACGGTTAGTACAAATAGTTTCATACAACGGCGAGGCAATGGCGGAGAAAGAAAGAGCCACGGTTAGTACAAATAGTTTCATACAACGGCGAGGCAATGGCGGAGAAAGAAAGAGCCACGGTTAGTACAAATAGTTTCATACAACGGCGAGGCAATGGCGGAGAAAGAAAGAGCCACGGTTAGTACAAATAGTTTCATACAACGGCGAGGCAATGGTAGAGAAAGAAAGAGCCACGGTTAGTACAAATAGTTTCATACAACGGCGAGGCAATGGCGGAGAAAGAAAGAGCCACGGTTAGTACAAATAGTTTCATACAACAGCGAGACAACAACGGCAGGAAGAAAGAGCCACGGTTAGTACAAATAGTTTCATACAACGGCGAGGTAATGGCGGAGAAAGAAAGAGCCACGGTTAGTACAAATAGTTTCATACAACGGCGAGGCAATGGCAGAGAAAGAAAGAGCCACGGTTAGTACAAATAGTTTCATACAACGGCGAGGCAATGGCGGAGAAAGAAAGAGCCACGGTTAGTACAAATAGTTTCATACAACGGCGAGGCAATGGCGGAGAAAGAAAGAGCCACGGTTAGTACAAATAGTTTCATACAACGGCGAGGCAATGGCAGAGAAAGAAAGAGCCACGGTTAGTACAAATAGTTGCATACAACGGCGAGGCAATGGCAGAGAAAGAAAGAGCCACGGTTAGTACAAATAGTTTCATACAACGGCGAGGCAATGGCAGAGAAAGAAAGAGCCACGGTTAGTACAAATAGTTTCATACAACGGCGAGGCAATGGCAGAGAAAGAAAGAGCCACGGTTAGTACAAATAGTTTCATACAACGGCGAGGCAATGGCAGAGAAAGAAAGTGCCACGGTTAGTACAAATAGTTTCATACAACGGCGAGGCAATGGCGGAGAAAGAAAGAGCCACGGTTAGTACAAATAGTTTCATACAACGGCGAGGCAATGGTAGAGAAAGAAAGAGCCACGGTTAGTACAAATAGTTGCATACAACGGCGAGGCAATGGTAGAGAAAGAAAGAGCCACGGTTAGTACAAATAGTTTCATACAACGGCGAGGCAATGGCAGAGAAAGAAAGAGCCACGGTTAGTACAAATAGTTTCATACAACGGCGAGGCAATGGTAGAGAAAGAAAGAGCCACGGTTAGTACAAATAGTTGCATACAACGGCGAGGCAATGGCAGAGAAAGAAAGAGCCACGGTTAGTACAAATAGTTTCATACAACGGCGAGGCAATGGTAGAGAAAGAAAGAGCCACGGTTAGTACAAATAGTTTCATACAACGGCGAGGCAATGGTAGAGAAAGAAAAAGCCACGGTTAGTACAAATAGTTTCATACAACGGCGAGGCAATGGCGGAGAAAGAAAGAGCCACGGTTAGTACAAATAGTTTCATACAACGGCGACGCAATGGTAGAGAAAGAAAGAGCCACGGTTAGTACAAATAGTTTCATACAACGGCGAGGCAATGGTAGAGAAAGAAAGAGCCACGGTTAATACAAATAGTTGCATACAACGGCGAGGCAATGGTAGAGAAAGAAAGAGCCACGGTTAGTACAAATAGTTTCATACAACGGCGAGGCAATGGTAGAGAAAGAAAAAGCCACGGTTAGTACAAATAGTTTCATACAACGGCGACGCAATGGTAGAGAAAGAAAGAGCCACGGTTAGTACAAATAGTTTCATACAACGGCGACGCAATGGTAGAGAAAGAAAGAGCCACGGTTAGTACAAATAGTTTCATACAACGGCGAGGCAATGGTAGAGAAAGAAAGAGCCACGGTTAGTACAAATAGTTTCATACAACGGCGAGGCAATGGCGGAGAAAGAAAGAGCCACGGTTAGTACAAATAGTTTCATACAACGGCGAGGCAATGGTAGAGAAAGAAAGAGCCACGGTTAGTACAAATAGTTTCATACAACGGCGAGGCAATGGTAGAGAAAGAAAGAGCCACGGTTAGTACAAATAGTTTCATACAACGGCGAGGCAATGGTAGAGAAAGAAAAAGCCACGGTTAGTACAAATAGTTTCATACAACGGCGACGCAATGGTAGAGAAAGAAAGAGCCACGGTTAGTACAAATAGTTTCATACAACGGCGACGCAATGGTAGAGAAAGAAAGAGCCACGGTTAGTACAAATAGTTTCATACAACGGCGAGGCAATGGTAGAGAAAGAAAGAGCCACGGTTAGTACAAATAGTTTCATACAACGGCGAGGCAATGGCGGAGAAAGAAAGAGCCACGGTTAGTACAAATAGTTTCATACAACGGCGAGGCAATGGTAGAGAAAGAAAGAGCCACGGTTAGTACAAATAGTTTCATACAACGGCGAGGCAATGGTAGAGAAAGAAAGAGCCACGGTTAGTACAAATAGTTTCATACAACGGCGAGGCAATGGTAGAGAAAGAAAAAGCCACGGTTAGTACAAATAGTTTCATACAACGGCGAGGCAATGGCGGAGAAAGAAAGAGCCACGGTTAGTACAAATAGTTTGATACAACGGCGAGGCAATGGCGGAGAAAGAAAGAGCCACGGTTAGTACAAATAGTTGCATACAACGGCGAGGCAATGGCAGAGAAAGAAAGAGCCACGGTTAGTACAAATAGTTTCATACAACGGCGAGGCAATGGCGGAGAAAGAAAGAGCCACGGTTAGTACAAATAGTTTCATACAACGGCGAGGCAATGGCGGAGAAAGAAAGAGCCACGGTTAGTACAAATAGTTTCATACAACGGCGAGGCAATGGTAGAGAAAGAAAGAGCCACGGTTAGTACAAATAGTTTCATACAACGGCGAGGCAATGGTAGAGAAAGAAAGAGCCACGGTTAGTACAAATAGTTTCATACAACGGCGAGGCAATGTTAGAGAAAGAAAGAGCCACGGTTAGTACAAATAGTTTCATACAACGGCGAGGCAATGGTAGAGAAAGAAAGAGCCACGGTTAGTACAAATAGTTTCATACAACGGCGAGGCAATGGCAGAGAAAGAAAGAGCCACGGTTAGTACAAATAGTTTCATACAACGGCGAGGCAATGGCAGAGAAAGAAAGAGCCACGGTTAATACAAATAGTTTCATACAACGGCGAGGCAATGGCGGAGAAAGAAAGAGCCACGGTTAGTACAAATAGTTTCATACAACGGCGAGGCAATGGCAGAGAAAGAAAGAGCCACGGTTAGTACAAATAGTTTCATACAACGGCGAGGCAATGGCGGAGAAAGAAAGAGCCACGGTTAGTACAAATAGTTTCATACAACGGCGAGGCAATGGTAGAGAAAGAAAGAGCCACGGTTAGTACAAATAGTTGCATACAACGGCGAGGCAATGGTAGAGAAAGAAAGAGCCACGGTTAGTACAAATAGTTTCATACAACGGCGAGGCAATGGCGGAGAAAGAAAGAGCCACGGTTAGTACAAATAGTTTCATACAACGGCGAGGCAATGGCAGAGAAAGAAAGAGCCACGGTTAGTACAAATAGTTTCATACAACGGCGAGGCAATGGCGGAGAAAGAAAGAGCCACGGTTAGTACAAATAGTTTCATACAACGGCGAGGCAATGGCGGAGAAAGAAAGAGCCACGGTTAGTACAAATAGTTTCATACACCGGCGAGGCAATGGTAGAGAAAGAAAGAGCCACGGTTAGTACAAATAGTTTCATACAACGGCGAGGCAATGGCGGAGAAAGAAAGAGCCACGGTTAGTACAAATAGTTTCATACAACGGCGAGGCAATGGCAGAGAAAGAAAGAGCCACGGTTAGTACAAATAGTTTCATACAACGGCGAGGCAATGGCGGAGAAAGAAAGAGCCACGGTTAGTACAAATAGTTTCATACAACGGCGAGGCAATGGCGGAGAAAGAAAGAGCCACGGTTAGTACAAATAGTTTCATACAACGGCGAGGCAATGGCGGAGAAAGAAAGAGCCACGGTTAGTACAAATAGTTTCATACAACGGCGAGGCAATGGCGGAGAAAGAAAGAGCCACGGTTAGTACAAATAGTTTCATACAACGGCGAGGCAATGGTAGAGAAAGAAAGAGCCACGGTTAGTACAAATAGTTTCATACAACGGCGAGGCAATGGCGGAGAAAGAAAGAGCCACGGTTAGTACAAATAGTTTCATACAACGGCGAGGCAATGGCGGAGAAAGAAAGAGCCACGGTTAGTACAAATAGTTTCATACAACGGCGAGGCAATGGCGGAGAAAGAAAGAGCCACGGTTAGTACAAATAGTTTCATACAACGGCGAGGCAATGGCGGAGAAAGAAAGAGCCACGGTTAGTACAAATAGTTTCATACAACGGCGAGGCAATGGCGGAGAAAGAAAGAGCCACGGTTAGTACAAATAGTTTCATACAACGGCGAGGCAATGGCGGAGAAAGAAAGAGCCACGGTTAGTACAAATAGTTTCATACAACGGCGAGGCAATGGCAGAGAAAGAAAGAGCCACGGTTAGTACAAATAGTTGCATACAACGGCGAGGCAATAGCGGAGAAAGAAAGAGCCACGGTTAGTACAAATAGTTTCATACAACGGCGAGGCAATGGCGGAGAAAGAAAGAGCCACGGTTAGTACAAATAGTTTCATACAACGGCGAGGCAATGGCGGAGAAAGAAAGAGCCACGGTTAGTACAAATAGTTTCATACAACGGCGAGGCAATTGCGGAGAAAGAAAGAGCCACGGTTAGTACAAATAGTTTCATACAACGGCGAGGCAATGGCGGAGAAAGAAAGAGCCACGGTTAGTACAAATAGTTTCATACAACGGCGAGGCAATGGCGGAGAAAGAAAGAGCCACGGTTAGTACAAATAGTTTCATACAACGGCGAGGCAATGGCAGAGAAAGAAAGAGCCACGGTTAGTACAAATAGTTTCATACAACGGCGAGGCAATAGCGGAGAAAGAAAGAGCCACGGTTAGTACAAATAGTTGCATACAACGGCGAGGCAATGGTAGAGAAAGAAAGAGCCACGGTTAGTACAAATAGTTTCATACAACGGCGAGGCAATGGCAGAGAAAGAAAGAGCCACGGTTAGTACAAATAGTTTCATACAACGGCGAGGCAATGGCGGAGAAAGAAAGAGCCACGGTTAGTACAAATAGTTTCATACACCGGCGAGGCAATGGCGGAGAAAGAAAGAGCCACGGTTAGTACAAATAGTTTCATACAACGGCGAGGCAATGGCGGAGAAAGAAAGAGCCACGGTTAGTACGAATAGTTCCTGCAGCAGGGAAACGCGAATAGAAACAACACATCAATCCGTTTTGGGATCAACAGACGACAGCTCTACGACGACCAGAGTTTCCGACACAATAGCACTTGAGAATGCCGCGACATGTCGCGAGTGCTGATGGTGAAGTGTGTCAAGTTCGATATCAGCCGGGAAAGTGCCGCACCAGAAAAGCTCTATGACATCGCACTCTACCAAGGATACTTAAATACCTTCATTATCTGTCAGTTATCAGACAAACCAAGCCTGAAAGAGAGACCACCATATGCAGTAAATCTCCTGGACTTCAAACCGGATAGCCAAAAAGTAATCCCTTCGAGTGCTCAATAGGAAAGAAAGGGGGTAGAAGGCTGGCTGAAAAAAGGTTGTTTTTTTAATCTTTGAGAAATATTATGTAGTTTTGATTAGATTATACCCCCCTAATATATATATATATATATATATATATATATATATATATATATATATATATATATATGTATGAAAAATATTTGTTGTTGTTTATTATCTACGGACGTATACGTTTCATCTCTTTTCAATCGAGACTCTTCAGCGTAGAACTATGACTATTCACTACTGGTCACACGATTCGAAACCCTGGATTATAAGTATTTTTCAACTTCAATCCAACGTCTTAAACCTCGCGGCCAATATTTGAACAGCTGATAAACTGTGGTAGTTTAAATACATTTATAAGCGGCGACGGCGACACAGGCATTCTACTTATATTAAGGAATGATGCATTATAAAGCAAATGACGTCACGCTGTATTTGCACTACCACTAAAGTGCTCTACTAATTATTAAGGAGCGACAAATATGAAAAATATTTGTTGTTGTTTATTATCTACGGACGTATACGTTTCATCTCTTTTCAATCGAGACTAAATTCAATCCATATATATATATATATATATATATATATATATATATATATATATATATATATATATATATATATATATGGATTGAATTTAGTAGTCACTGCTAAACTATCTGAGCAGTTGAGCCACAAACAAATAAACTGAAGAGAACACTAGACAGCCAGTTCATAAGAAGACTGGAATGTTCCATTATACTCAGATTCTGAGTTCTGATTGGCTGCTAGTCCATGAGTGGATAATCTAAAAAGGAAATTCTTGATTTACATATCAACTATTGAAGCACTTTATGCTGGTGAGTATCAGTTTGATTCTACGATAAGCATTTTATCATTTATTGTTTAGGTAGCTCTATTCACTGGTATAGCGAAGATTCTAATTGAATAGAGTGGCTGACTAGAAACCGGTGCTTAAATCGTGACATAGCCAACAGAAGAAACATTATGAATTCTCTTTTTTGTTTTTGTTTTGTGAGATCAACGATATTACACAGTAATTAAAACTAGCTAACTTATCCACTTGAATACAGTACATTTTTCAGGTGGTTAGTGTTTTCGTTCTGCTAGATACGTGGGAGTCCAGTGCTGCAACAAAGTCACAATTCTAACACATACTACTGCCACTGGCTCCAAGAAAAGAACGTTCGACCTTCAGATTCCTGCGGATCGTCATCGCAGTGTTAGGGTTGGGGTTCGCAGTGTTCCAACCTTCTTTTTTTTCCTCAATTATTTCGGTTATCTTAGCAAAGGACGACCCACAGTGCGTTGGCTATTTCTTCTAAGCGAGGAATAGTTGCTTTAAGGGATTTGAATCTTCCGCCCGCACCAGGTGGTCAACCCCTCTCAATCGAATGCCAATTACGAATGTTTCTCTGCCATAGATGCTGGAATCCTAAGGATATCGAATGATTTGGTTTGTCTTTCTACGTTATAAAGATATTTGACACCAGCTGTTCGTGTGGAACATATAAATCTCTCCCACTCTCTGTCTGTCTGTCTGTCTGTCTGTCTCTCTCTCTCTCTCTCTATCTCTCTCTCTCTATATATATATATATATATATATATATATATATATATAAAGATAGATGAGCGAAGAGTGATAAACATGTACGAATGTCCAGATTTATTTCAAACTTCATTGTTCAATGCAAGATATCTTCTGTAATAAAATTATGTTTATTAGTCTTTCCTTAAGCCAAGGCGTTTCAAAGATCAAGATCTTATCATCAGAGGAATTATACAGATAGATAAGTTGGCAGTATGAAAGCCAAAATTCAACATTTGAAAAAATATATTATTAAGAAAATGGAGGGTGAAAAAAAAGTTCGTGTAAAAAAGATATGGGGTTTGTCCAGATGGTAATTGTCCGTTGATAATTGAAGTAGATTTAGATGGAGAAGAAAAAGTTTCGTGAAGGCAGCATAGGAAAGTGCTCAAAAGTGAAGTAAATCCAATAGTGAGATGTTGAGTTTATTCTACTTATTCTCTCTCTCTCTCTCTCTCTCTCTATATATATATATATATATATATATATATATATATATATAAAGATAGAAGAAATAAGAGTGATAAACATGTAACGAATGTCCAAATTTATTTCAAATTTCGATTGTTCAATGCAAGGTGTATTCTGTAATAAACTAGTGTTTAGAATAATAAACACTAGTTTATTACAGAATGCACCTTGCATTGAACAATCGAAATTTGAAATAAATTTGGACATTCGTTACATGTTTATCACTCTTATTTCTCCTATCTTTACAATTGCCCTATCTCGTATATTGAGCTTAACCTTTTCACTATAGGTTCCATCTACTAAAAGTTTACTTTTGGTTTATATTTGATTCTGATATATATATATATATATATATATATATATATATATATATATATATATATATATATATATATATATGTCTCTAGGTATTTAAATATTTAATATTTATTTATAAAAATATTATTGTTTATCAGCCCCCTCCCACGGAGGCTGGGCACTTTTCGAGGAGCTTTAATAACAAGCAGTACAAATCACTCTTAGCTGCTTGGTGAGTAGTCGCCGAATTCCGCTATTTACAGTTAAAGTTCCTCTCTATTTACTAACTAGTTGGCAATGGCCTATGGGTAAGATCCCCGACTGCGAATCAGTGGCGATTTGTGTTCGGGGTTCGCGCCCACCGACCGTTGAGAATTAGTTCCTAGACTGAAGATTGCGTTAGCATGAAACATCGATGTCTCTAGGTATTTAAATATTTAATATTTATTTATAAAAATATTATATATATATATATATATATATATATATATATATATAAAAGATGTGGTAGTCTCTCATTAAAAAGCATTGAATATTTAAACGTAAAAAAGCGGTCTGAAGCCTAAATATGCATTTTTTAAAATAAATATTAAATTATTTAAAAGTAGTCCCAAATATTCGATGTAATACGTCCTCATAAGATATATGTACATCGATTAAAACTTTGAAGTGTTAAATGCAAAAGAAAGGAACCCAAGCTAAGTGGGTAATAGAAAAAGATAAAAACTAATTGAAAGAGTTAACAAGTAAAGAATGTAATCCAATACTGAATTATAAAAACAATTTACTTAAAGGTAAAGTTTTCCAAATTCATCTCACTTCTCTGTCTTCTTTGTTCTGAAGAGGTTGACTCTCTGTGAAGAGTACAACCGAAACATGTATGCACATATGTAACCAATAATGTTTGTATGAATAAAAATGTATACTAAAGAACAGCTCTACTTGTTATTGAGCACTTTTATAAACACTGGAGTTTCAACGGATTTACATCTACAGAAACTAATACAATACGTGTACTATTACTCCTTTACATATATATATATATATATATATATATACCCGCTCCCCCCTCACCCATTTCACCCTTCCGACTACTTCTCTCACACTCTTACCCACCTACCCCTCCCCCTTTCAAACCACCTTCATTTTTTCACATCCTTTCTAAAACCATGACATTACCCACACACCAAAATCACAGAGCTTCCACCCTCTCCTCCTCTTTCCCCACCCCTCCACTTCTTCTCTAACAGCCATCCACATTATTTCCGTTCACCCCCACCCCTCCACTTTTTCACTCAGAACCATCCTCATTTATTTTATTCTATGCTACTGACTTCACTAAGCCCGGACCTCGGGTCTACGCACCCAGTAATGGCTACTACTTTTTCTCAACCCATCATGTCAACCAAATATTTTCACTACTTGCATGACATTTTTCTTAAAATTATCATCTTGAGGAAGTCTTACAAATAAAGACGAAACGTTGATGAATATATATAAAAAACCCATCCTTTTTGTTTTTTTCTTTTTCATTTCCCATTACGTCGGATTACCTTCATCCTTCCTTTCTCATATATATATATATATATATATATATATATATATATATATATAGAGAGAGAGAGAGAGAGAGAGAGAGAGAGAGAGAAATTCAATGGAGAAAATACGGACGGACGGAAATGCCTCAAAACATAAGTAACCCGATTTTATAAATCGGGGGACCAATTAATGATGTCTTCTTTTTAGTCCCCCGATGTTTTGAGGCATTTCCGTCCGTCTGTCTGTCAGTCCGTCCGTCCGTCTGTCCGTCTGTCTCTCCGTCCGTCCGTCCGTCCGTCCGTCCGTCCGTCCGGATTTTTCTCCGCAATCATCCATTGAATTTCTCTGAAATTTTGCATGAAGTTGCAACTTTGGTCAGATTAGAAAGTGAAATTCTCCGATTTTTGAAAAAAATCTGGTTAGACCCCCAGGGGGTCAAAAGGCTCCGAAATGGCAAAAAATTACATTTTTTGCCCCATAACTTTTCATCCATCAATTCAATTTCTCTGAAACTTGGCCAAAATGTGGAGGCAATTGTTCCTAATAGAAAATAAGTATCGCAAACCTTGGAAAAAATCTGGTTCGCGGCCCCAGGGGGTCAAAAGCCCCCAAAATGGCAAAAATTACCCTTTTCTCCCATAACGTTTGATCCATCCATTCAATTTTTCTGAAACTTGGCCAAAATGTAGAGGCAATTGTTCTGTATATAAAATGAGTATTCTTGACCTCAGAAAAATTCTGGTTCGCGCCCCCAGGGGGTCAAAGAGGGGTCAAAAATGCCCCAAATTGCCCGCATTTATTGCATTTTACACTCGCCACATCGAGTCACATACAGAGGGGGACCACGCATGCGCGGCTTGTTTTTATCCTTCTTCATTGATATTTTTTTGTTTTTTTTTTTGCGACGGACTAATAATAACCTTTGACCCACCGGAAATGAAAATCGCGTCTACTGTCAGGAGAACAACGCAGATTTGAACACTCCGCCATTTTGTCGCGAAAAGACTATTTCTAGCTGGGGAAAAATGGCGACAAAGACGAGGATATCGACGACCCAGGTGGGCGGCATGTAGGTCGTACAGAACTTGCGTTTGTTACGGGACTTGGCCAGGGGTTAAAGTTAGTTTTTAAGGACGTACCCACGCGAGTTGTTAGCGGAAGACAAAGTCATTAACCCTTATCCTCCAGTGGCATTTAGGCCTTGATAAGCGGATCATACAGGAGCGAGAACAGCTATACTTGCTTCTTTCGATTTCCTCGTCCATTTATGAATTTTTTTTTTTCCAGAACTTTGAATCAAAAAAGCCCTTCCCCCCCAATCAACTAAGCCGGCAATTCCGAATGATGTACAGACTACCCTATTATCATTTTTTTTTTTTACTTCAATTAAGCCGAAACAAAGCACACTGCCACTGTGAATTAGGGGCTACTGTGAATTAGGGGCTACTGTGAATTAGGGGCCAGATTTATAGGAGAATCCAAAGTTGGGAGTAGACCATCGAGATGCTTGTTAACATTACATTTAAAATTCCGCATGTAGGTAAAGTCAGGGAAACAGGGAACAACAAGAGAATTCCAAAAGATTTTCGGAAAGAGTAGAAAGCTTTCCAGCATTTTGGGAACTATTCGGTGAAGTGGTGTGATTTTGCTGCTTTTTTGGAGGAGGTATTGACATTGAGGGGGAGGGGGGTCACAAATGCAGCAATTTGCAACAGGGCTACGTTGCATCACATGCGTGATGGGAGTTTATCGTCAAAAGCTTTGCACCCTGTTTTGGTTTTCCCAATTCTCTACGAGGTTCCTTCGATGTCATCGCGCCAACTCATGAAATACTTCGAACCAAATAAGCATCTTCCCAATACAACTGCGGAGATATCAACCAGCCACCCCTGCACCCTGCATCTTCCAGGCTCTGCGTCCTTTGTTTGTGATCGTTTGTGGCTCGATTGATATTTCTCGATTGATAATTAACTTTGAATGTAATCATTAATTCATGCTAGATGAATTATACGGTCGGAATTGTCACCTCAATAGTGTCGCGCGTGCGCACACACTCGAAGCACAATATCATCAAAGCGATACACAAATTAATGTTTCATGTTCTCCGCAAGCATCGCTGATCAAAGCGCCATAATCTCCCACCAATCGTCAAATGATTTATATATATATATATATATATATATATATATATATATATATATATATATATATATATATATATAGGATCAAAATAAACCAAAGTGAAAACTTTTAGTAGATGGAACCTATTGTGAAAGGGATTAGCTCAATATACGAGATAGAGCAATAGTAGAGATAGAAGAAATAAGAGTGATAAATATGCGACGATTGTCCAAATTTATTTCAAATTTCAATTGTTCAATGCAAGGTTGTCAGTAATAAACTAGTGTTTATTTTTCTTTCCTTAAGCCAAGGCTTTTCAAAGATCGAAATCTTATCATCAGAGGTGGTAAATTTCCGTTGAAAAAGTTCCGTGAAATTGTAGAAAGTGAAGAAAAACTCTTTGCGTGGGAGCAGATTGGAGAAGGTGCTCAAAAAGTAGGTAAGTCCAGATGCACTTAAAAGAACGGAAATTTACCACCCGGACAATTTGCATATCTTTTTCACGGAATTTTTCTTTTCATTCAATACGTTTTTTTAACAAAAATTATTTTAATAATTTTTAATAATAATTCTCATATTTTTCAAATATTTGAACTTTGGTTATTTCGAAAGCCAACTTATCCATCTGTATTTCTCCTCTGATGATAAGATTTCGATCTTTGAAAAGCCTTGGCTTAAGGAAAGAAAAATAAACACTAGTTTATTACTGACAACCTTGCATTGAACAATTGAAATTTGAAATAAATTTGGACAATCGTCGTATATTTATCACTCTTTTTTCTTCTATCTCTCTCTCTCTCTCTCTCTCTCTCTATATATATATATATATATATATATATATATATATATATATATATATATATATATGGGAAGAGAAGGATGAAGGTAATCCGACGTGATGGGAAAATGAAAAAGGAAAACCAAAAAATGGATGTTTTTTATGTGTACATCAACGTTTCGTCTTTATTTATAAGACTTCAATCACCGCCCTCCTCCACCCCTCCAATCCCTCACTCATTGCTATCATTTTCTAAATATTTCAAATATTTCACACCCTATCACAACAAATCCTCCCTCTCCCCCTCTCAACTATTTTCTCCCATACCCCTTCTTAAATTCCCTCATTTTCTCAAAACGCTCTCTAAGACCATAACTTTCGCCCATCCACCAAAATCACAGCCACCCCTCCCTCTCTACCCATCCTCCTTTACCTGCATACACCCCCCACACACAAACATTCCAACTTACTTTTCCCCTTCAATCTTGACCGCAGCCATCTGGTCAAACACCTCCCTCCCCCCTCTTCCTCCACTCCCTCTCTGCCATCCACTTTACCCCTGCTCATCCCCCACCTCTTTCTCTTACTACCAGCCACAGTAGTCCTTGCTCACCCCATCCTTCCATTTTTTCCCCACTCATTTTCTTCAACATTCATTTTTATTCTCCAACAACTACGGACGTCCACCCAGTAGTGGCCATTATTTTCATTTTATTTTTCCTCCCAATATGTCTACCCTACATGTATCTGTACTTGCATGACATTTTTTCTCTATATCATCATCCTGATGAAGTCTTATAAATAAAGACGAAACGTTGATGTACACATAAAAACATCCATTTTTTGGTTTTCCTTTTTCATTTTCCCATATATATATATATATATATATTAAAAATTAAAAATACTCGAAGCCGTCTACATAAAAACTAAACATCCCACAATTAACAATGTCAATTATGAAACTAGTCGCAACATTTTAAAGTGTCTAGCATAATAATTAACATTACCTAATTCTTAGCCATTAGGTAGTTATGCGTTTGAATTGAATGCACTTTATTTAACGTCATCAATTTCTTAACGGTTTAAACAGTCAAACTTTTAAATCTCCCATATGTGTAGAACGCCATCACGCTCTCATGTACATTTCAACTTTACAGACGCTTTTTCAAGTTATAAACTACTCGCCGTTATAATTCAAAAATGAGCACAACAGTAAAGTCATAATTTGTAAAGACACTAAAACTAATACCGCCTGAAGATGATTTGACGATTCAAATCGAAAGTACTTGCAAAAAAGAAAAAAGAATGGAACAAGAAACCTATGGATCATATTTACATCAATTTGACCGAAACATTAGATGGACAATTCGGAAAATTGAAAAAATAAAAAAAGTCGCATCAAACAAAACCACTCCGTGTTATTTAATAATGTTTGCATATATATATATATATATATATATATATATATATATATATATATATATATATATATATATATATATATCTATATACACACACACACACACACACACACACACACACACGAGGCCTGTCTAGAACATATCCGAGCTTAGGCCAGAAAAAATATTTCAAATACGTGACAGGGGGTTGGACCCTAATCCCCTTTCAAGGAAGGCCCCTTGCGCTTGCGCACACTTAGTCTACCGATCCATCCACTACCGGAAACACCTCTTTCGATAATTTCAGATTGGTCGGGAGGCGCGAACCCGGTTCACAGAGTCACCCTAGAATCCGCAAGCAGCTGCCATATTCACTCGGCCAACAGAAACTGTCACGTAATTAAGGGAAATTAAGATCTATATTTACTTAGAAGCGGGCACAGATAGAAGACTAGTCGAGAGTGTTCTACGAACGTATTCAGAACTTTGCATATATATATATATATATATATATATATATATATATATATATATATATATATATATATATATATAAGGCCTGTCTAGAACGTATCCGACCTTAGGCTAGAAAAAAGTAGTAGAAGAAGAAAAAAGAAGAGGAAGAAGAAAAAAAGAAGAAAAAGATGTTTAGAAGAAAAAGAGGAAAAAGAAAAAGAAGAAGAAGAAGAAGAAGAAGAAGAAAGATGAGAAGAAAAAGATGTAGAAGAAGAAGAAAGATGAGGAAGAAGGGAAAAAGAAGAAGAAGAAGAAGAAGAAGAAAAGAAGAAGAAGAAAAGAAGAAGAAGAAGAAGAAGAAGAAGAAGAAGAAAAGAAGAAGAAAAAGAAGAAAAAAGAGAAAGATGAAGAAGAAGAAAAAAAAGAAGAAAAGAAGAACAAGATGAAGAAAAAGAAGAAGAAAGAAGAAGAAGAAAGATGAGGAGAAGAAAAAGAAGAAGAAGAAGAAGAAGAAGAAGAAGAAGAAGAAGAAGAAGAAGAAGAAGAAGAAGAAGAAGAAGAAGACGAAGAAGAAGAAAGAAGACGACAGAAGAAGAGAAGTACAAGAAAATCGAAAATAAGAAAAAGAATGAAAAAATTGAAAAGAAGATGAAGAAGAAGAGGAGGATGAAAAAAGGAATTCTATCGTGAAATGTGACTGTTCAATATTTGTCCAACTCGATCAGCCTCTTTCCCGTCTATTTGAAGAGGTTTCTTTTAGTTGCAAAGCTGAGTGGTCGTTATCGAGAGAAAACCCGATATCATTCACCGCTGCCAACAAGAAGCCCTAATGGCTTTTTAGATTTCCAACTCGATTTACAAATGACGTCCAAAAAAAAAAAAAACCCGACTCACCTCTAGAATAAACAGAACCACTCTACACCTCCCAGTGTATAGCGACGCAAGGGTTGCGTAACCCACAACCTCACCGCTCCTGAACCTAACACCTCCCAGTGTACTACCATTATTTAAAAAGGGCTTCTTTTCAGTCCTGAGAGACAATGAAGACCCCACACGAGGAGTATATAGCGATGCAAAGGGTTGCGTAACTGTTAGGACACCTGACGAAAACGCAATTACCTCCCTTGAACCATTTCGTGAGTTAAGAGTTATCGCCCTTGGGAAAAAGGTCGTCTGCCCAGAGAGAAAGATAAACAAAGACCACGGCGTCAGACTGTGAATATATCAATCGCGTCCAGCGGCCAATTAACTCATTAATTCATTCTGTGTTCAGTTTTAATAAATCTGTTAAACGTTTCTCTTGATAGTTCATCCATTTATTTACAAGTTATTATTTATTATAACCTAAATTACGAGGTTATAAAAGTAAGCCACAACCTTACCTTTCTCGGCCTTTTGGCTAAAATCAAAGTGTAGTATCTGTTCCGATGGATGCTCACTCTGTAGACCGGTATTGTCTTGACATTCAGGCCTTGATTCCGCCGGTCTGAGGTACTGTGCTGTGCAGTTCTAGGAAGTCCACCTTCCCAGGCTTTGCCTCCCCTCTTTGGGGAGGAGTGAGTTTATAGCTTACTGCATGAGGCACTCCTACCGTGGAATGCCGACGGGGCTGCCCAGGCTATTTTTGCTAGGCCAGAGTGCTCACCTTCTCGGGCGCTGGCTTTTTAAGTCCTACATTCCCGACCCGACCTTGGGTCCCATCTTACCTTGTGGGAGTAAGATAAACCTGGCCTTGTGCCTAACCTCCTGGGGAGGTAAAAAAAAAGCCACAACCTCACCTTTCTCAGCCTTTTGGTCGAGATCAAAGTGTAGTATTTGTTCCGATGGATACTGCACCCCATAGACTGGTATTGCCTTGGCCTTTGGGGCTTGATTTACTTCGGTCTATGGGTCTGTCCTGTGCAGTTCGAGGAGGTGCACCCTCCCAGGCTTTGCCTTATCACCCTTTGAGAAGGGGTTAGTTTATTGCTCATCACCTGAGGCGCCCCTACCCGGGAATGCCGACGGGGCTGCTCGGGCATTTTTGACGGTCTTACGTGCTCTTCCTCTAGAGTGCTGACTTCTCAAATTCCCACTTTCCCGACCTTGTATCACATTTACTCACCTGAACCGTTATTGTAGTGACTTTTTTGAGTATCTGTTTGTTTATATACAGCCCCGTGTCGACATTGCTTGACCGATCGTCACCACAGTGACCAGTGAAAAATAGAAGTATTTTCCTCTTAGACAGGGCCCCCAAAAAGAGCCTATGACCATATAGGTCTCACACTGTCTATCAAGCTCCAGCCCCTGCCCCTCGCCGCAAAGTTGAATCCCTATGTTTGTTTTACAAGTACTTCAATTGAATGTGCTCTGACGAACTCGCTGTACTTGTGCCCCCCTAAACGTAAATAAATACCCCTACCAATCCGACAAGCAGCAAAATCACACCCCTTCACTGTAGAGGTCCCCAGATGCCGGAAAGTTGAATCCCTATGTTTGTTTTACAAGTACTTCAATTGAATGTGCTCTGACAAACTCGCTGTACTTGTGTCCCCCTAAACGTAAATAAATACCCCTACCAACCCAACAAGCAGCAAAATCACACCCCTTCACTGTAGAGGTCCCCAGATGCCGGAAAGTTGAATCCCTATGTTTGTTTTACAAGTACTTCAATTGAATGTGCTCTGACGAACTCGCTGTACTTGTGCCCCCCCCCCCCTAAACGTAAATAAATACCCGTACCAACCCGACAAGCAGCAAAATCACACCCCTTCACTGTAGAGGTCCCCAGATGCCGGAAAGTTGAATCCCTATGCTTGTTTTACAAGTACTTCAATTGAATGTGCTCTGACGAACTCGCAGTACTTGTGCCCCCCTAAACGTAAATAAATACCCCTACCAACCCGACAAGCAGCAAAATCACACCCCTTCACTGTAGAGGTCCCCAGATGCCGGAAAGTTGAATCCCTATGTTTGTTTTACAAGTACTTCAATTGAATGTGCTCTGACGAACTCGCAGTACTTGTGCCCCCCCCTAAACGTAAATAAATACCCCTACCAACCCGACAAGCAGCAAAATCACACCCCTTCACTGTAGAGGTCCCCAGATGCCGGAAAGTTGAATCCCTATGCTTGTTTTAAAAGTACTTCAATTGAATGTGCTCTGACGAACTCGCAGTACTTGTGCCCCCTAAACGTAAATAAATACCCCTACCAACCCGACAAGCAGCAAAATCACACCCCTTCACTGTAGAGGTCCCCAGATGCCGGAAAGTTGAATCCCTATGTTTGTTTTACAAGTACTTCAATTGAATGTGCTCTGACGAACTCGCAGTACTTGTGCCCCCCTAAACGTAAATAAATACCCCTACCAACCCGACAAGCAGCAAAATCACACCCCTTCACTGTAGAGGTCCCCAGATGCCGGAAAGTTGAATCCCTATGTTTGTTTTACAAGTACTTCAATTGAATGTGCTCTGACGAACTCGCTGTACTTATGCCCCCCTAAACGTAAATAAATACCCCTACCAACCCGACAAGCAGCAGAATCACACCCCTTCACTGTAGAGGTCCCCAGATGCCGGAAAGTTGAATCCCTA
Source organism: Sepiola atlantica (assembly GCA_963556195.1). Classification (NCBI taxonomy): domain Eukaryota; kingdom Metazoa; phylum Mollusca; class Cephalopoda; order Sepiida; family Sepiolidae; genus Sepiola; species Sepiola atlantica. The sequence goes on from OY744554.1 coordinate 41,066,472, forward strand.
CGTTTGTTTTACAAGTACTTCAATTGAATGTGCTCTGACGAACTCGCTGTACTTGTGCCCCCCCTAAACGTAAATAAATACCCCTACCAACCCGACAAGCAGCAAAATCACACCCCTTCACTGTAGAGGTCCCCAGATGCCGGAAAGTTGAATCCCTATGCTTGTTTTACAAGTACTTCAATTGAATGTGCTCTGACGAACTCGCTGTACTTGTGCCCCCTAAATGTAAATAAATACCCCTACCAACCCGACAAGCAGCAAAATCACACCCCTTCACTGTAGAGGTCCCCAGATGCCGGAAAGTTTAATCCCTATGTTTGTTTTACAAGTACTTCAATTGAATGTGCTCTGACGAACTCGCTGTACTTGTGCCCCCCTAAACGTAAATAAATACCCATACCAACCCGACAAGCAGCAAAATCACACCCCTTCACTGTAGAGGTCCCCAGATGCCGGAAAGTTGAATCCCTATGTTTGTTTTACAAGTACTTCAATTGAATGTGCTCTGACGAACTCGCTGTACTTATGCCCCCCTAAACGTAAATAAATACCCCTACCAACCCGACAAGCAGCAAAATCACACCCCTTTACTGTAGAGGTCCCCAGATGCCGGAAAGTTGAATCCCTACGTTTGTTTTACAAGTACTTCAATTGAATGTGCTCTGACGAACTCGCTGTACTTGTGCCCCCCTAAACGTAAATAAATACCCCTACCAACCCGACAAGCAGCAAAATCACACCCCTTCACTGTAGAGGTCCCCAGATGCCGGAAAGTTGAATCCCTACGTTTGTTTTACAAGTACTTCAATTGAATGTGCTCTGACGAACTCGCTGTACTTGTGCCCCCCCCCCTAAACGTAAATAAATACCCGTACCAACCCGACAAGCAGCAAAATCACACCCCTTCACTGTAGAGGTCCCCAGATGCCGGAAAGTGTAATCCCTATGCTTGTTTTACAAGTACTTCAATTGAATGTGCTCTGACGAACTCGCAGTACTTGTGCCCCCCTAAACGTAAATAAATACCCCTACCAACCCGACAAGCAGCAAAATCACACCCCTTCACTGTAGAGGTCCCCAGATGCCGGAAAGTTGAATCCCTATGTTTGTTTTACAAGTACTTCAATTGAATGTGCTCTGACGAACTCGCAGTACTTGTGCCCCCCCCCTAAACGTAAATAAATACCCCTACCAACCCGACAAGCAGCAAAATCACACCCCTTCACTGTAGAGGTCCCCAGATGCCGGAAAGTTGAATCCCTATGCTTGTTTTAAAAGTACTTCAATTGAATGTGCTCTGACGAACTCGCAGTACTTGTGCCCCCCTAAACGTAAATAAATACCCCTACCAACCCGACAAGCAGCAAAATCACACCCCTTCACTGTAGAGGTCCCCAGATGCCGGAAAGTTGAATCCCTATGTTTGTTTTACAAGTACTTCAATTGAATGTGCTCTGACGAACTCGCAGTACTTGTGCCCCCCTAAACGTAAATAAATACCCCTACCAACCCGACAAGCAGCAAAATCACACCCCTTCACTGTAGAGGTCCCCAGATGCCGGAAAGTTGAATCCCTATGTTTGTTTTACAAGTACTTCAATTGAATGTGCTCTGACGAACTCGCTGTACTTATGCCCCCCTAAACGTAAATAAATACCCCTACCAACCCGACAAGCAGCAAAATCACACCCCTTCACTGTAGAGGTCCCCAGATGCCGGAAAGTTGAATCCCTACGTTTGTTTTACAAGTACTTCAATTGAATGTGCTCTGACGAACTCGCTGTACTTGTGCCCCCCCTAAACGTAAATAAATACCCCTACCAACCCGACAAGCAGCAAAATCACACCCCTTCACTGTAGAGGTCCCCAGATGCCGGAAAGTTGAATCCCTATGCTTGTTTTACAAGTACTTCAATTGAATGTGCTCTGACGAACTCGCAGTATTTGTGCCCCCTAAATGTAAATAAATACCCCTACCAACCCGACAAGCAGCAAAATCACACCCCTTCACTGTAGAGGTCCCCAGATGCCGGAAAGTTTAATCCCTATGTTTGTTTTACAAGTACTTCAATTGAATGTGCTCTGACGAACTCGCTGTACTTGTGCCCCCCTAAACGTAAATAAATACCCATACCAACCCGACAAGCAGCAAAATCACACCCCTTCACTGTAGAGGTCCCCAAATGCCGGAAAGTTGAATCCCTATGTTTGTTTTACAAGTACTTCAATTGAATGTGCTCTGACGAACTCGCTGTACTTATGCCCCCCTAAACGTAAATAAATACCCCTACCAACCCGACAAGCAGCAAAATCACACCCCTTCACTGTAGAGGTCCCCAGATGCCGGAAAGTTGAATCCCTACGTTTGTTTTACAAGTACTTCAATTGAATGTGCTCTGACGAACTCGCTGTACTTGTGCCCCCCTAAACGTAAATAAATACCCCTACCAACCCGACAAGCAGCAAAATCACACCCCTTCACTGTAGAGGTCCCCAGATGCCGGAAAGTTGAATCCCTACGTTTGTTTTACAAGTACTTCAATTGAATGTGCTCTGACGAACTCGCAGTATTTGTGCCCCCTAAATGTAAATAAATACCCCTACCAACCCGACAAGCAGCAAAATCACACCCCTTCACTGTAGAGGTCCCCAGATGCCGGAAAGTTTAATCCCTATGCTTGTTTTACAAGTACTTCAATTGAATGTGCTCTGACGAACTCGCTGTACTTGTGCCCCCCTAAACGTAAATAAATACCCCTACCAACCCGACAAGCAGCAAAATTACACCCCTTCACTGTAGAGGTCCCCAGATGCTGGAAAGTTGAATCCCTATGCTTGTTTTACAAGTACTACAATTGAATGTGCTCTGACGAACTCGCTGTACTTGTGCCCCCCTAAACGTAAATAAATACCCCAACCAACCCGACAAGCAGCAAAATCACACCCCTTCACTGTAGAGGTCCCCAGATGCCGGAAAGTTGAATCCCTATGTTTGTTTTACAAGTACTTCAATTGAATGTGCTCTGACAAACTCGCTGTACTTGTGCCCCCTAAACGTAAATAAATACCCCTACCAACCCGACAAGCAGCAAAATCACACCCCTTCACTGTAGAGGTCCCCAGATGCCGGAAAGTTGAATCCCTATGCTTGTTTTACAAGTACTTCAATTGAGTGTGCTCTGACGAACTCGCTGTACTTGTGCCCCCCTAAACGTAAATAAATACCCCTACCAACACGACAAGCAGCAAAATCACACCCCTTCACTGTAGAGGTCCCCAGATGCCGGAAAGTTTAATCCCTATGCTTGTTTTACAAGTACTTCAATTGAATGTGCTCTGACGAACTCGCTGTACTTGTGCCCCCCTAAACGTAAATAAATACCCCTACCAACCCGACAAGCAGCAAAATTACACCCCTTCACTGTAGAGGTCCCCAGATGCCGGAAAGTTGAATCCCTATGTTTGTTTTACAAGTACTTCAATTGAATGTGCTCTGACAAACTCGCTGTACTTGTGCCCCCTAAACGTAAATAAATACCCTTACCAACCCGACAAGCAGCAAAATCACACCCCTTCACTGTAGAGGTCCCCAGATGCCGGAAAGTTGAATCCCTATGCTTGTTTTACAAGTACTTCAATTGAGTGTGCTCTGACGAACTCGCTGTACTTGTGCCCCCCTAAACGTAAATAAATACCCCTACCAACCCGACAAGCAGCAAAATCACACCCCTTCACTCTAGAGGTCCCCAAATGCCGGAAAGTTGAATCCCTATGTTTGTTTTACAAGTACTTCAATTGAATGTGCTCTGACGAACTCGCTGTACTTGTGCCCCCGTAAACGTAAATAAATACCCCTACCAATCCGACAAGCAGCAAAATCACACCCCTTCACTGTAGAGGTCCCCAGATGCCGGAAAGTTGAATCCCTATGCTTGTTTTAAAAGTACTTCAATTGAATGTGCTCTGACGAACTCGCTGTACTTGTGCCCCCCTAAACGTAAATAAATACCCCTACCAACCCGACAAGCAGCAAAATCACATCCTTCACTGTAGAGGTCCCCAGATGCCGGAAAGTTGAATCCCTATGCTTGTTTTAAAAGTACTTCAATTGAATGTGCTCTGACGAACTCGCTGTACTTGTGCCCCCTAAACGTAAATAAATACCCCTACCAACCCGACAAGCTGCAAAATCACACCCCTTCACAGTAGAGGTCCCCAGATGCCGGAAAGTTTTCTACTCTAATAGCTTCTTTTCATTGAACTGTTTGTCTTTGGAATTCCCTCCTCGCTCCCTGCTTCCCTGACTGTACCAACACGCAGAAATTCAAATGTAATGTAAACAAACATCTATCTGCACAACTCCCCACTTAGCATGTCCCTATACGATTTTTTTTCTTTATACTTGTGCACTATAACGAATTTCAACCGTGCATCTATGTGAATTTTTTTTCTAAAAGAAATCGGGGATTCCTCGATGTCCGTGTCTTTAGATTTATATCGGAAACTGATCCCCCTTTCTAAAATCTAACATATCTATAAAAAAAAAATCTGTGAATGTCATAGTCCGTTTCGATACTTTTATCTCTACATATACTAACACTTCGGTTTAATGGGTTGTAAATTCAAATTGTAGCTCTGGCTGCCTCATTATCTCCGCTAACGGAGGTTATGTTTTCAGTAATTGTTTGTTTGTATACATTGCTTGACCAATTGTCACCAAACTTGCTCAAAAGATATCAGTCATTGTCTAACTTATAATTGATTCAATTTTGGGATGTGTAGGTCAAGATCACACTTTTGGCGCTAACTTTGGTTCTGTTCATCATAGAGACTCACTACTTGATCCATACTGTAGTTAATGAAGTCTCGGATCTTATACGCTCTAATCTTGAAAAGTTTGGCCATGGTCGAATTTCCGATTTGTCCAAATTTGATGTATGGATTTGATTCTCTATAATAACTGTGAGCCCGATCAGATAAATAATTTTTGTAACTAAAGAAGTAAGGCCCAGATAAAATGTTGACTCATCCTTACGTTGTCAGGTCGAGGTATGCAGTCTCACATCTGACTGATGTGTCTGTTCTTACATCCTTCCAGTCGACTAGTATCCTTACTGTTACAATAATCTCTGATAAAAGCGAATCATCCGGCATTTTTTCATGGATTTGGTTGAACCTGGTGTCTAAATTTTCGGTACTCTTATAGAGAACTTACCGCGTTTCCGTGACTTCGAGTCGTCAACGTTCGGGTAGGTCTCGGAAGCGCCCGAGAGTTGACGAAACTATTAACCAATCGGGTTGCAGCAGGCATTAGACAATCTGTTTGCAAGCAAGCAGACGATAATTTTTGGAAGAAATGAGGGAGCTAGTGTACGAATAGAGTACCGTTATGATCGTCTGCATACAGGAATTTGTCTTACAGCGGAAGTCACCGTTTTGACATACCTTACGAAAAAAGTTCCGGATAGTCGGTAATGTCGCAGAGAAATGGTATCCCCCCCCCTCGGAAAAGCCATATACTGGAAATCTCGACCCCCCCCCCTTTTGGTATTTTTTTTTTAAAGTAAATAACAAATAAACAAGTCTCGTTTTCTTTTTTTACTTAAAGTAAATAACAAATAACCTTTAATAATATGCTAATGCATATTTCTAATTTTTATCCTGTGAATTAAGTTTGAACAAAAAAATCATTATTTATTCTTTTAATAATTTATTAAAACAATCACATTCCGTTGTTCGAAAAACATTATTTCGTTGCTCAAAAACATTGTTTATTTTTTTTCATATATATTACTCGTTTCTAAATTACTTGTTTCTTGAAAAAAAAAAAATATTTGTTATTATTCTCAAAAGAAAAAAAATCACATTTCGTTGCTCAAAATTGATCACTTGTTTCAGAAAAAAAAAAGATTATTTATTCTATTTTGTTTGTTTTTAATAAATTACTTATTTCATAAAAAAAAGTAATTCTGATTTTTTACATATATTTATTCTATTGGGGGGGGGGACCTGGAACTTTTTTCGTAAGGTATGCCAAAACGGTGACTTCCGCTGTGAGACAAATTCCTGTTTGCAGACGATCATAACGGTACTCTATTCGTACACTAGCTCCGAAATGAGTTTCTACGATCTGCAGCGCGTTAAAAATAAAAATAATTTCTACGATCTGTGTCCCCCGAAATACTCATTGAGTTCTGTTAGCAACGGTCACTTCTAGCGAAAGACTAACCCTAACCCTAACCCTAACCCTAACTCTAACTCCTTACCTTAAACCAAAAGATTTTTAAAAGAAAAAAAAAGCATTAAACAAAAAATAAAAAATAAAAAAAATGCTTAAAAACAGTTGTTTCGTTGTTTGTTAAATAAAAAAAAATAAAAATGATGTTTTGAAACATTTCGTTGAACAATAAAAAACAAAAAAACATTTTATTTATAAACCTTTGATTAACAATGGTTCCTTTAAACCCCAAAAATAAATATCTACTTAATAACAGTTGATTAGCTATGGTTGGTTCGTTTTTATTTTATTTTTACAAAAGAATAATATGCCCATGTTACTCACCCGGTTGCCGAGAGTATATATTCCAAAACAGGGTGGGCAAAAATAAGGGTCCTATTTTTAAAAATTCATAACTTTTTTATTTATTGATTTTTATTTATTTTTTTTTTTTTAGAATAAGTAAAGGACCCCTTCCGAAGCAAGCATGAGCCGTATTAGCCCTAAGGAACGTACCCTCATTTAGAAAACATTATTTTTGCTTAAAAAACTCAAAACAGTGTAAAAACAATACTTTAGTTTTTGTAAGTTTTAAGAAGTGTTTTTCGGCTAAAATTTGTTTTGTTTATTTCAAAAAATCTCGGAAGGGTCAGTCTACACACACATAAAGTTTGGTGAGTTTAACTTTTATTTTGTGGAAGTTATTCAAATTCAAGTTATTCAAATTTAAAGATAGGACCCTTATTTTGGCCCACCCTATATATGTATTTTACTTGCATTTTCTTCGTCTAACTTTTTTTTGTTGATATATTAAAGGCATTTCAGTATACCTTCCCCCCCCCCTCATATCGAGCTTGATTGATGGTGGGTTTGTTTGCTCGAATGTGTAAGGCTTCAATTAAGCAAACAAACCCACCATCAATCAAGCTCGATATGAGGGGGGGGGGAAAGTAAACTGAATTTCCTTATATATATTAAAAAGAAAAAGTTTTAATCGAGTTTCTCAATAAATTCACCAGTTTTAGTTTGCATAACTCCTCACGTGGACCAAAAAGACTCATGGGAGTCGAAAACGTTAGCAGTTTTTTTTGGGCGAGTTCCTGTTCACACTCGAACAGAACATTAGATCGTTGGTCCGTCAACATGAAAAGATGGATCAAAAAAGAAACAAACAGAAATTGTCCCTGTTGTTTAATCAAACATGCATCAATGTGGAAATGCTGCCTAGGTATATAAATATATATATATATATATATATATATATATATATATATATATATATGATGATGGACTCTCCCGTCGATTGCGACGTATGAGGTTCCAACAACTTTCATTTGTGTTTAGATCGTTCATGACACATGAGTCCGGCAAGAGACCTGCAAGGAAAGCCGCAGACAGTGCAAGAGTGTGAGTAATCGGATGCCAGGTGTGGAGCACTCTCTCTAGCTTTTCGCCTAACTCTGGCAGTTCTCATATTATCCACACAGGTCTCGTTGAATCTCTCCAGTCCAATGCAACAAGCTGCTCGCCATGTCTTCCTGTCTTTTGTACAGTCTTCAAAGTTTTTTGGGGGTACTCCAATTGCCGTCAGCGCATCTTTCAATTTATCCTTGTACCTCAGCAAGGGCCGACCAACATTCCTGTTACCACAAGCTAACTGACTGTACATCAGTGCTTTAGGTATCCTCTCTTCGTCCATTCTTGATACATGACCAGCCCATCGCAATTGAGACTGCAACAGGAAACTTTCAATTCCACCAATATGGCATCTGTTGTAAAGATCGATGTTAGCGACTTTGTCCTTCAAACTAAGTCCACATATGGTCCTAAGGCAGCTCCTGTGGAACACATCCAATTGGCGAATGTGATGCCGGTAAGGCGTCCACGCCTCACATCCATAGAGAAGACCTGTCAATATTACAGCCCTATACACATTGATTTTTGTCTTCAACTTAATGCCTCTGCTACTCCAAAGACGATGTTTCAGCTTTCCGAAGGCATTTGCCGCTTTTGCAATTCGGTTTATGATTTCATCATCAAGTGAAGCAGCAGAATTAACTTTGCTACCTAGGTAGGTAAAGTTTTTGACATAGTTCATTGGTCTGCCATCCACTTTGAGTTTTTCTAATGGAAATTCATGGACAGGCTGATTTTGTTTCACTCCTTGAACTTGTTTAGGGGTAGGGCATGGTTGATGGACCACCTCAGTCTTCTTTAAACTGATTGTTAAACCAAAGGCCCTACATGCACCTGAAAATTTTGTCAAAAGATTCTGAGCTTCTTCAAAAGAAGTCGCGACCAGGGCAGCATCATCTGCAAAGAGAAGGTCCCGAATGATGGCTTCTCGAACCAAGGTTTTGGCTTTAAAACGCTGATGGTTAAAGAGCCCACCTGTGGTTCGGAATTGAAACTTAACACCTGTGCTTTCATCAGCGAATGCGTGCCGAAGCATCACCGAGAAGAACAATGCAAACAGCACAGGTGCCATCACACAACCCTGTTTCGTACCGTTGGTAACTTCAAAAGGCTCTGAGGTTTCCCCATTGGAAACGACCTGTGCTTTCATCCCTTCATGAAAGGAGATTATGACATCAAGCATGTTGTTGGGGATTCCAAGCTTATGAAGAACTTTCCAAAGTGCTACGCGACTGACCGTATCGAATGCTTTTGTCAAATCAATAAAAACCATGTACAGTTCCCGATTTTTTTCACGAACTTTTTCAGCAACTTGACGAAGGGCAAATACCATGTCGATTGTACCTCGACCAGAGCGAAAACCACATTGGGACTCTGGGTAAATCTCATCAATAAGATGTCTGATGATCCTGTTCAGAATCAACCTTGCAAGAATTTTACCTGCAACAGAAAGCAGAGATATCCCGCGATGATTATCGCAAGAATTCCTGCTTCCCTTGCTCTTATAAAGAAGCTTGACATTACTATCCTTAAAGTCCTGTGGGACTCCACCAACTTTCCATATCTCCACAAACAAGATGGTCAGTTTTTCCTCGAGTGCTCTTCCGCCATGTTTGTACACCTCAATGGGGATGCAATCTCTGCCCGGTGCCCCTGACGATAGCTGTTTTTTAGCTTGAGATACTTCCTGAACTGTAGGTGGAAAAGACAGCTCCGGAATTTCGGGATGCTGCGGAAGAGAGGAAATGATGTTTTCGTCAGTCACCGATGCAGAGTTAAGGACAGTTTCAAAGTGCTGCTTCCAGCGCTTAAGGATAGCAGATTTGTCAGTTAGCAGTGTTTCTCCATCCTCAGCAAAAACTGGGGCAGAGCCATTCATTTGAGGACCAAACACCTCTTTCAGGCCAGAGTAAAATGACTTAGAATCCTTCCTGTCGGCTGCGTCCTGAAGTTCCGCAGCTTTGGATGACCACCAAGCCTCTTTCAATGCCCTAAGTGCCTTCTGAACTTGTGCTTTGTGAGCTCTATACGCCTTCTTTTTCACTGTGGAATTTTTGTCCTCGAGCCATGTTTTGTGGCAAACATGCATTTGGTCGATAAGCTTCTGCACTTCAGTGTTGTTTTCATCAAACCAGTCTTGATGTTTCCGTAAAGGGAAGCCCAAAACCTCAGCAGACGAGTCATAAACAGCATTGCGCAATGAATCCCAAGAACTTGAAACGTCACTATTTACCTCTACAGAAGCTATAGCGGCCGTAACTTTTTCCTTCAGCTCATTTTGTGTATCTGCCTGTTTTAGAGGCAGAACATTTAGGCGTTTTGGAACAGAAGACTTTTTCACTCTCCTCTTGTCTAAATGGAAGATGGTCTTGCCGACTATAAGCGCATGATCTGATAAACAACAGCTACTATGGAAAGAGCGTGTTATCTTAAAATCTCTGAGGTCGCGCTTTCTGGTAATTATGTAGTCAATGAGATGCCAATCTTTTGATCGGGGGTGCATCCATGATGTTTTTCGACAATGCTTTTGTTGGAAGTACGTGTTTGTCACACTGAAGTTAAATTCTTTGCATAACGTCAGGAGTCGCAATCCATTTGAATTCATTTTTCCAACACCATGGTGACCCAGAACACCAGCCCATGTTTGAAAGTTGAGCCCCACTCGAGCATTGAAGTCTCCCATCAAAGCAACCTTATCTTTATGCTGAATTTTTTAGATTAAGCTACGCAAATCATTGTAAAGATCAGCTTTGCATTGATCTGAACTATTCATAGTAGGGGCATAACAGCTGATAAGTGTTGCGAATGTGTTGTTTTTTAGTGGAAGTCTTAGGGTCATAATACGATCTGAATGACTTACTGGGAGTGTTGGAAGTGATCTAGCAATTTCCGTCTTCACTGCAAACCCTACGCCAGATTGACGTGGTTCGTTTTCTGGTTTACCAGCCCAGAAAAACGTGTATCCACCTTTTACCTCACACAGCTGTGAGTGACCAGGCAGACGCGTCTCACTAAGGGCAGCAATATCTACATCATGTTTCCTTAATTCCATTGATACGAGGGCCGTTTTCCTTTCTAGTGACGCATCACTATCCTGCAATGTGCGCACATTCCAAGATCCAATGTTTAGCTTCATAAATTTCTTTGTTTTCTGACTGCTGTATTGGATAACTAGACAGCTGCAGTAGGCTGACAAGTCAAAGAAGGGCATGCAATGTTTAGGGCTCCTTTTATCGCCCCCTCCCTGAAATAGGGAAAGCAGTGCTGATCCTAGATAGGCCTGCTTTGTCACTGGTGGAGGACACGAACGGCACAATTGCCCAAAGGTTTGTACCAAACGGCCATCACCCACCAGCCGCCACTGTGTAGAGTGCCAGCTAGAGACTTCCAGCAATATCCTTTGCCTGTCCCCGTCGCCTTTACTCTCTCGCCAGTGGACCCAGAAATACTCATGTCGATTTTAGAAAAGCTGCTAGAAAACCCACACGAATGATTTGATTTGAGTGGTGAAGGCTTGTGTAGGACCATCCGCACTTTTTGGAATTGTTGATTGCACAAGATCGGTGCAAATGAGTGCCACAGAAAAAGTAAGCAACAACCCTCAGGTTATACATCAGAGTTTTCCATCTCCTAGACACCTGCCTTAACAAAGGCTTAGGGGGCATCTCTCCTAGTGGGTTAAACGCGCCCCCAGATACCAAACTGGAAATTTCCCTGATCCGGCGCCATATACATATACATATATACACACATGTACATATACAGAGAGAGAGAGAGAGAGAGAGGGGTTGAGACAGACCACTACCCAGTGGCAGGGGGTTAGATTGGTGAGCGCCGGGACATATCTGCATGCCAGCAGGCCCTGCACACTGCACCTCTGGGGTTCTAACCTACTCCGAGATCTCTAGTCTATTAGCCTGGGGCCGCAAAGCACCCAGTTACCATAGTGTACCACGAGGAGGTCAGACTAGAGTCTTGTCTGGGGATAGGCTATATACCAGAAGGGGAGACTTACTCACTCGGCTCCATTTTCGCACAACTAGTTGGCTATCTGGCGGCTAAGCGAATAGCAAGAGTAGGAAGCCCATGCAACTACAAGTACGCTCCGCTGTAGCACTAGACGCATCACACAGACCTGTGGATAACAACTCCACCACACCATATATATATATATATAATTAACTTGTTACAAATATCCAGGGGGTATGAATCCGAAGGAAGTTGAAACCGGGTTTATGAGAGTGCTCAATGAAAATTCAGAGCAAAATATTTTTTTTTTGTTGTTGATTTTATTCCATTAGTTGCGACAAAACATATTCTGTTTCGTTAACACTTGCAAATAGCGTCAACTTCTTCAGGCTACAATGGAATCCATTGTAGCCTGAAGAAGTTGACGCTATTTGCAAGTGTTAACGAAACAGAATATGTTTTGTCGCAACTAATGGAATAAAATTAAATATATATATATATATATATAAAATGAGATTGTAGTTTGCTTGAAGCATTGCTGATAAATATAAGTGCAGATTAGTAGTCCGAGGCTGTAGCAATGCGATGTAGTTGCCGGAAGATGGAAAAAGTGAACAGAAATAAACGATGAGAGAAAACGAAACTCAAAACGATTTATTAGTAATTTCACGAAAAACTGATTAAATACCAGAATAGTAAATACTGTCTGGTAAATAAAAAGTTCGGCAATATATATATATATATATATATATATATATATATATATATATATATATATATATATATATATATATAATTATTTCCACAATCAGGTAGCTCAGTGAAAGAGATTTCGCTTGGCATGCAAGTGACTCGGGTTTCGAATCCTGAGTTCGGATGTGTTCTACTGATGAGCCCAAAGGAGAGCGAAACTCGAGTCTAGGACTTCCGGTTTGCCTCTTTCATAAGTTGTGGGCTGCGGCGTTGTCTGATTGTGGAAATAATTATATATATATTCTCACATTAAAAAATCTAATATATATATATATATATATATATATATATATATAATACTAAAAGTCTATTGATCTTGTATGTTTGCAATCAGCTTTCAGCTTTCCGGTTTTCAACATCCGGTTGCGCATGCGTAAATAGCATCGTCTTCAATCTGTTATTCCAATTCCGTTATTCTCTATTATGATTAACGAACGCATGAAATTTTTCATTCTGGAAATTTTTAAACAATTTCATTTAATTTCATCAAATAGTTTATTTGTTTTCTTCACGGCTAAAAACATTCAACGGGAGGACTTCGTAAAGTCTGTCGCAGTTTCAAAAAAACTCCTCCCTTTTAAAAAACAAAAACAAACAAACAAAAAAACAACACTCATTATTAATATCAGCCATACTAGCGGTAGGTGAACGAAACCACCTCCCACTTTCCCTCTCATAGATTTCACCACTCCTACTCCCTCTGTTTTCGTTACGTACGCGAGAAAGCCTGCTGTACCCCCTTCCTTTCTCAAATCGCCCTAACCAACCACTTATAATTCAGTAACTGTAATTTAAAAAAAAAACAATTATAATAAACAGAACTACTCATAGAAATCTATCTATATTCTTTTTTCATTTTAATATACTTTTATAGAAATGCTTCTGTTATGTAAAAAAAACCTATTTTCTTTATGCCACAAGTGTCACGCTCATACATGAATTCCATAGCTAATATAACAAACTGACCCACCGGGTCACGGGTGGTCTAGTATATATATATATATGAACGAAGTAGTCGAAAGGGTGAAATGACGAGGAGGGGAGAGGGGAGAGGGGAGATTTTGTTGTGATTAGGTGTGAAATTTTTGGAGAGTAGGAGTATTTGACCAGCTGGCTATGTCAGGAATGTGTGTGGGGATGCGTGGGTGTGTATGCGGGGATTTGTATGTTAGTACAATTGAGAGCGAAGAGAAAGAGAGGTTGCTTCTATAATCTATCCCCCTTAATAAGACAAAATTATCTTGACCGAACAAAAACTGAACCTAGATCATGGCTAACCTCTCTTTCTCTTCGCTCTCAATTGTACTTACATACAAGTTCCCGCATACACACTCACGCACAACCCCCCACATACATTCCTGACATAGACAGCTGGTCAAATATATATATATATATATTATTCCCACTATATGTTGGTTTACCCGTACTTCTGTTGAGAACTGAAGATATAATTTTCCACAAGATTGCGAAGTGTACATCTCAAAAGTATATAAAAATAAATAATAATAATAAAAACGCCCGCAAGGTGGCGTTGTGGTCTATCTGAGGTTATTACTTCCCGCCTTTTATGCTTCGTCCTTTGACAAGCAACGGTTTTAGAAGCTCAACAAGATACGTTGACCTTCAGATATACAGAAAATGGCGAAGGTCGGTGTTTTCCCTTTGTACGCTTTTCCTCTCGCAATAATATCAGAGTGCCAAGTTGTCGACGGATCTTTTTCCTTTAAGCGAAAAAACAAATAACACACGGTAGTAATTACGGAAAGTATATATAATATATAAAACGAGCATGGCTACCCGACGTTCCTGAGATTCTCATGGATGGTTCAGCTCTTGAGGAGAAATCGACTCTGAAACTTCTTGGTCTTTCTATCACATCAAATCTTTCTTGGAGTTCTTACATTAGATCCATTTCTCTTTCTGCTTCTCATAAAGTCGGTTCTCTTTATCGCCCCAAACACTTTCTCACACCTGTATTGATTTACTCCTCTCCAGGAGTTAGGCACAAGGCCAGTTTTTATCTTACTCCCACAAGTAAGATGTGACCCAAGGTCGGGTCGGGAAAGTGGGGTTTAAAAATTGCCTGGGCAGCCCCGTCGGCATTCCCCGGTAGGGGCGCCTCAGGCAGTAAGCAATAAACTTACTCCTCACCATAGACCGGCGTAAATCAAGCCCCGAAGGCCAAGACAATACCAGTCTATGGGGTGCAGTATCCATCAGAACAGATACTACACTTTGATCTTAGCCAAATGGCCAAGTTTTATTTATCTACCTTCCACAAGGTAAGATGTGACACAAGGTCGGGAAAGTGGGATTAGAAAAACCAGTACTCGAGAAGTTGAGCACTCTGGTCATTAAAAATTGCCTGGGCAGCCCCGTCGGCATTCCCCGGTAGGGGCGCCTCAGGCAGTAAGCAATAAACTTACTCCTCCCAAAAGAGGTGGACCTCCTAGAACTGCACAGGACAGACCCATAGACCGGCATAAATCAAGACCCGAAGGCCAAGACAACACCGGTCTATGGGGTGTAGTATCCATCGGAACAGATACTACACTTTGATCTTAGCCAAAAGGCCAAGAACGTTTAAGCTATTCTCTATTTCTACAAATCTACAATCAGACCATGTATGGAGTACTGGTATCATATTTGGGCTGGTGAATCTTTGTCCCATTTGAGGGTTTTTGATGAGGTGCAGAAACGTATCTGCAATTTGATTGGCCACACCATTTCTTCTTCTCTGTACCCTCTCTCAGACGTGATGTTGCTAGTCTCAGTCTTTTCTATAAATACTATTATGACATGTGCAATTCAGAATTATGTGATCTATTTCCTGCTTCTTTTGTTCCAGCTCGTTTGACTCGTTGGTCTAGTGGTCTCCATCAATTGATCCTTTATTGTAATACAGCTTCCTATTCCAGTAGCTTCTTTCTAAGAACTGCAGGCTTGTGGAACTCTCTTCCTGCTGACTGTTTTCCTCCTACCTATACCTTGTTTTTTTTTAGACTAAGGCCAATAGGCATCTCATGTCTTTGCGATAATCATATTTGTTCTTGTTAGCTCCTCACATCAAGTGGCTTCGTGCCTTGTCTGGAGGGATTTCCATAAAATAAATTTTTAAAAACGTATATAAAAATAATTCCAGCGATTAATAAAAAAAAGAAAATGTTTCCGAATTTATTTCTCTCTCTCTCTCTCTCTCTTTCTCTTTTTCTATCTCTTTCTCTCTCTTTTTATCTCTCTCTTTCTCGCTTTCTCTCTTTCTCTCTCTATCTCTCTCTCTCTCTTTCTCTCTCTCTCTTTCTCTTTTTCTATCTCTTTCTCTCTCTTTCTCTCTCTCTTTCTCTCTTTCTCTCTCTCTTTCTCTCTCTCTCTCTCTCTCTCTCTATCTATCTATTTCTCTCTTTCTCTCTCTTTCGGTCTCTGTCTCTCTCTGTCTCTTTCTCTCTCTCTCTCTCCCTCTCTCTCTCCATTTCTCTCTCTCTCTCCCTCTCTCTCCCCATTTTATCTCTCTCTCACCCTCTCTCTCTATCTATCTATCTATCTATCTATGTGCCTCTCTCTATCTCACCCTGTCTCTATCAACACGTAGGAACGTGCATTTATAGCTATGATTTGACGGCCGTATTATTATTTCTCACTAGAGAGCCCGGTCGAAATAGGGGCTACAAATAATTACTTAATGATAAATATTTAATTACCTACAGACTATACGTTTCATCCTTTCAGAATTATCAGCGTAGAGAAAATTATTCAAATCAGTCGCACGATTCGAAACCGGGAACAAGAGTCACCTTTAACTCGATCGGTTGACTATCATGTGTGGGACACAATTGAGAAATACACCAACTTTATCGCCTGAAACACCAAAGCTAAGCTGGTTGTCCAGATCGAACTAATGTTAAAACGTCTCCCGACGGACACCGACTGAAAATAAAGAATTATAATGTGAAAAAAAATCCTCTCAAAATGACGTCACTTTGTTTATATGTCACCTAATGTTATTTAATGTTATCTAATCTAAAGGAATTAATTAATAGTTTCCTAATTCTAAAGGTATACAAATATTATGAACGCTGACTTGAAAAAATGAATTAATTAAATAGTAATTACTCGAGCCCCCCCCCCACCTCTCTCTCTTACGTTTACAAAAATTCTACAGGGCGGACAGACAGACAGACAGACAGAAAAAGTGCTCTTTATATTATATGTAAAGGCTGCGTTCTCCAGGATCTTGTCATGCCTACAGGCTCAGGACGGCTTATTCGGGTGAACTCTATGGGGCAAAATTCCTCCAGGAGATGCAATTTAGATTTTGAGAATACATCAATTATTGGTAATCCTAACTCTAACCCTAACCCTTTCATTTCCTTTCCAAAAATTATCAAATTGTTTGGAGCACCTTATAAATAGTAAAAAAAATGAAATTAAAATTTGTTTTTTTTTATTGGAAATCGCTACAGAGATAGATAGATAGAGAGAGAGAGAGAGAGAGAGAGAGAGAGAGAGAGAGAGAAAGAGAGAGAGAGAGAAAAAGAGAGGGAGAGAGAGAGACAAAGAGAGAGAGGGAGAGAGAGAAAGAGAGAGAGGAAGGGAAAGAGAGAGAGAAAGAGAGAAAGAAAGAGAGAGAGAGGGAGAGAGAGAAAGAGAGAGAAAGAGGAAGAGAGAAAGAGAGAGAAAGGGAGAGAGAAAGAGAAAGAGAGAGAAAGGGAGAGAGAAAGAGAGAGAGAAAGAGAGAGAGAAAGAGAGAAAGAGAAAGAGAGAGAGGGAGAGAGAGAGGAAGGGAAAGAGAGAGAGAAAGAGAGAAAGAAAGAGAGAGAGAGGGAGAGAGAGAAAGAGAGAGAAAGAGGGAGAGAGAAAGAGAGAGAAAGGGAGAGAGAAAGAGAAAGAGAGAGAAAGGGAGAGAGAAAGAGAGAGAGAGAGAAAGAGAGAGAGAAAGAGAGAGAGAAAGAGAGAAAGAGAAAGAGAGAGAGGGAGAGAGAGAGACAAAGAGAGAGAAGGATAGAGAGAAAGAGAGAGAGAGAGACAAAGAGAGAGAGAGAAAGAAAGAGAGAGAGAGAAATATATTATTAACAGTAATTTCGCTATGTTTTGTTCGTTTTTTTTGTTGTTTAGTTTTTTAATTTATTTTTGAAAATAAAACTGGAAAAAAAAAACGACGCAACAACGTACGAAGTTATCGGCTGCCATCATTCGGCTCGTCATCTCTCGGGTGTTGACGTCGAAGTTCACGGAAACTGGTTCAGGATCGATAGCAGTACCAATTTTAAATATGACTTTTAACTTTGAAATATTTTTCTTATTATTAGTATCACAGCTCCCTACCTTTTCCCCCTTTACACTACACAGTATACATGCATAATAACCTTCGGGTCTCCCCCAACTCATCCCCCATATAGGGAGGGATCAGCTGTCCAAAAAAACAGAACCGCTCTCTTCTAGAACAGAAACAAAGAGAAAGATTTTATTAGCTTATCTGTTACGTGTCACTAACGACTTCCTGTCTGTGACGTAATATCCTGGCACGTGGCTCCAATTCCAATACTTTAACTTCGCATGGAATTTTCCACTTTTCTGATTAACTATGTAGCCTTATGTTGAAATTTCCGTTTTGAACACTATTTTTAGATAATTATGACCGATATCGTTACACATCTAATATATTTCTATTTTTATATTATTTTTTTTTCAGATTCAAATGTCGTGATGTCATATTCGAATTATTTGGGTAAGTAGCAAGTATTTATATAACTGTAACCTTTGTTTTGATACTTTGATACTTTTCTTCAGGAAAAAGGCTACTCAGCCTGTAACCCCTGCTCCATGGCTGGTCTTATAGTTTCAGTAGACGCATGCGCAGGTCGAACAGTGTATTGCTTACTGGACCAGTACTTGTCTAGTTTGCTTTTAAAGTAGTCAATTGTGTCTTTTGCATTTACAACTGAATTGGGAAGCTCGTTCCAGTTGTTCACTACTCGAAGTCCAAACGAATGCTTCCTAGTGTTGAGTCTGCTGTGCTTCTTGGACAGTTTGAAGTTGTTTCCCCTTGGAATTGGTATTGAGTGGTAGAAGTTGTTTTGGGTTGATGTTAACGTTGCCTGTTAATATCTTGTACACTTCTATCATATCACCTCTTTCACGTCGGTAGTGCATTGACGGTAGTCTCATCTCTTTGAGCCTCTCCTCATATGCCAGGTCTTTGATTGAGGAACACAACTTTGTTGCTCTTCGCTGAACTATTTCGATTTTGTCGTTATCTCCGGCATATTAGTGGATTCTTGCGGCGTTTCCATATTCCAATATTGGCCTGACCATGGTTGTGTATAATTTCTTTATAATGATCTTGTCACGACTAACAAACGTTCTTCTAATCAGTCCTAAAATATGATTCGTTTTTTTTGACGGCATCAGCAACATGTTTTGGATACAGAACTATTAAACTACCAGTCCCAGGACGAGTAAACTGAATTCCCCGAAATTGCACCACTTTTATGTCTCCTTATGAATATAAAAATACAGATATAATGCGACAAAACCTTATATCTAGAATCCGAATTCCAATGTTAATCAAAATCCGTTATATGATTTTGATTTTAGAAAATGTCTCAAATTTAACGCTAAAACTTAATGAGTCTTGAAAGGAAATTCAAATTAAGGGAATCTTGCTTAATTTCTTTTATGGAAATCGCTCCAGACACGGCATGGAGCCACTTGATACAAGGATCTAAAAAAATACTACTTCAAGGTTAAAAACTAGCCAACGATAAATGTTAGATAGATAGATTATGATAAAAAAAAAGCAACTCTTCCTCCTTTGTCAGAAACATCGCTCATGGAATGTGTGGACTAAATGACAATATATTCCAATAACCATGTTTTTATTTTATTATTTTTATTTTTATTTTTTCACATTTCCAAAAAACATAACATTTCTGTGAGATATATTTTTTACGGTCCGTTTCATTTGTCTTGCGCCAAACAACATTTTTATGTCCATATCGTCTCTGCAACATTACAAAATCATCGAGCTGAATCTTTTAAGGAGACTGCAAGGTAAAAGGGCACTGATAGTATATGCTAATACATATATTGTCATTAATAATTATATATATATATAAAATGCAGCAACATTTTTGTAAGTAACGGATAAATTTGATTAGACAGACGAACAGCGTAGATTTAGTATAAGGAACGTTTATGTTTTGTCTTTTAAGAAAAGTGGGGTCTGATCAACTCTGCTGGGAAGCCATGAAATTAAATACTGTCTTGTTTTTAAATTCCCGAAACAGTTTTTCATGGTAAACACCTGATGATCCCTTAAAATAGTGTTAGAAATAAACTAATATAATAACTGTAAAAAATAAATTGACTTACATGAGTGATGTTCCACTGGAAGACTTGGGACTATAATTTTTTTTTTTAATATAGTTTTAATGATTGAGAAACTTCCGAGACTATATATATATATATATATATATATATATATATATATATATATATATATATATATATATATCGTATATGTATTGGTTTCTGTAAATGTAAATCCGTAGAAACTCAAGTGTTTATAAAAAGTGCTCAATACCAAGTAGAGCTGTTTATAAGTATAAATTTTTATTTATACAAACATTATCGGTTACATATGTGCATACATGTTTCGGTTGCACTCTCCCAAGAAAGTCAACCTCATCAGGGTCTGATGAGGTTGACTTTCTTGGGAGAGTGCAACCGAAACATGTATGCACATATGTAACCGATAATGTTTGTATAAATAAAAATTTATACTTATATATATATATATATATATATATATATATATATATATATATATATATATATATATTAGTGTGTGTGTGTACTATCAAGCAATTTAAGTATATTCATATATTTTTTATGGGAATCGCTCCAGACAAAGCATGAAGCCACTTGATGTAAGGAGCTAAAAAAATTGCCACTTCAAGATCAAAAACTAGCCAACGATAAGTGTTAGGTGGATAGATTCCGACCTAGAACGTCGGATCTTCTTGCTAGTAATATAATAAAAGGAATAGATCCATGAAGAGTATCTCCAATAAGAAACTCTGGATCCTTCATAGGCTGGACAAAAAAAGAATAGCGACCTAAAATGTGTCTTATTTGCAGGTGGTGATGCTGACCAATGGTTCGGAAGATGAATTTTCAATTTTTATGATTGTTCGAAGGTAATAATATCCGGAGGTATTTATTGGTTGACAGGGACTTACTAAACGGAAAATATAGATCTCCTTGGTGAATCAGTGTGAGTCACTAATTCGTACAGAACGACCAGAAAGATATTTGCTCAAGGTTTTGCACCACTTTTATGTCTCCTTATGAATATAAAAATACAGATATAATGCGACTAAACCTCATATCTAGAATTCGAATTCCAATGTTGATCAAAATCTGTTATATGATTTTGATTTTAAAAAATGGCTCAAATCTAACGCTAAAGCTTAATGAGTCTTAAGATGAAATTCAAATTAAGGGAATTTTGCTTAATTTTTTTTTTTTTTATGGAAATCGCTCCAGTGCGATTCACTTATTCGTAAAGAACGACCGGAGTTGTTTGTTGCGAATGGTTTTAATTAATTAACATTTTTACCAAAGCTCGCTCGGAAAATATTTGCTCAAGGGTATTAGGAGCGTTTAGTAAACAGGAATTTCTGACGGGTGGGCGTTGGGTGTATGCGTTTAGTAAACAAGTATTCTGATCGGTGGGCGTAAACGATCCAATCGTGATCGAATCAATCTTGTCGAATTGAGATTTCGAGCGTCTCCAATCCAAACACTGGGGCGATGAGCAAATGTATACACCCTAGGCGTGGACAGATGTGGAGC
>OY744554.1:41092682-41105182 GCA_963556195.1 Sepiola atlantica
CGCAATGCATCTCGGGAAAAAATAGATTTGGACCAATCAATATCGGCCACGCGTGAACAGCTGATTTGTCTCTCAGACTCAACAATCTACTCATCCCAGTTGAAGAGCTTTGGAATCCTTGTTGTGGCGATCCGAATAAAACTAACAACAATCAGGTGTCCCGGGTTCGAGTTCTGGCAAGGCTAGTACACAACTTTCACTAATATTTTTTATATATATAAAAATCGATCCAGACAAGGCATGTAAAATAAAGTCAATCTTATTCAGAAATTCTTTTTGCCCCCTGAATCAGATTGACTTTAATTTACATGGAGCGATTTTTATATAAAAAAAAAAAATATTAGTGAAAGTTGTGAAAGACCTCGAACCCGGCACACCTGATTCAACGTCTGCATCTGTAACCACAACATCGCGCAACTTCTATTATCAATCTCTGACGTTATATTACATTGTCGTGTATTATTTCCAATTCTGTTTTTCTAACGCCATCAACAAAATTGCAATAATACGAGCAACAATGGCCGCCTATTTATAATTGCTCGTTAACAATCATTATACGAGAATGTTGGTTGCCTCAAGAATAAGAGCAGCCGGGCAGATAATAAGAAATTATTATCACACAAAGCGGATTACAAAATGGCGGATTAATAAGAACGTCTGACGACATTCCAACAATTGGGCGACGTGGACGATTTGGCTGGCTTAGGGGTAGGGTTATGGTTATGGTTATGGTTAGGGGATAGGGTTAGGGTTAGGGTTAGGGTAAGATTTAGGGTTAGGGTTATGGTTATGGTAAGGGGTTATGGTTAGAGTTAGGGTTAGGGTTAGGGTTAGGGTAAGAGATAGGGGTTATGGTTATGGTTATGGTTAGGGTTAGGGTAAGTGTTAGGGTTAGGGTTAGGGTTATGGTATGGGTAAGGGGTTAGGGTTAGGGTTATGGTAAGGGTTAGGGTTATGGTTATGGTAAGGGGTTATGGTAAGGGTTAGGGTTATGGTTAGAGTTACGGTTAGGGTTACGGTTAGGGTTAGGGTAAGGGATAGGGGTTATGGTTATGGTTAGGGTTAGGGTAAGTGTTAGGGTTAGGGTTAGGGTTATGGTATGGGTAAGGGGTTAGGATTAGGGTTATGGTAAGGGTTAGGGTTATGGTTATGGTAAGGGGTTATGGTAAGGGTTAGGGTTATGGTTAGGGGATAGGGTTATGGTTATGGTTAGGGGATAGGGTTAGGGTTAGGGTAAGATTTAGGGTTAGGGTTATGGTTATGGTAAGGGGTTATGGTTAGAGTTAGGGTTAGGGTTAGGGTTAGGGTTAGGGTAAGGGATAGGGGTTATGGTTATGGTTATGGTTAGGGTTAGGGTAAGTGTTAGGGTTAGGGTTAGGGCTATGGTATGGGTAAGGGGTTAGGATTAGGATTATGGTAAGGGTTAGGGTTATGGTTATGGTAAGGGTTAGGGTTATGGTTAAGGGATAGGGTTAGGGTTATGGTTTGGGTTAGCGTAAGGGGTTAGGGTTAGTGTTAGGGTTAGGGTTAGAGTTAGGGTTAGGGTAAGAGGTTAGGAGTTATGGTTAGGGTTAGGGTTAGGTAAGGGGTAGGGTTAGGATTAGCTCTAACCCTAACCCTAAACCCTAACCTAAGAAGTTCGATGTTTACACATTTTCACACATTTTGTCCATCACGACATTTCGTTTTCATGAATTATCGTGTACCTTACCCCATATATATATATATATATATATATATATATATATATATATATATATATATATATATATATATATATATATATATATATATATATATCAGTTCTAAGTGATAGTCTTCTGTTAATGGAACATTCAATCCTCGTTACATGCTAAGAATATGATCAATGGTTACTTAAGACTAGTACAGATTCCCTTGTTTTATAAGACGCAACCAGAAAATTCCAAAAAACCTTAAAAATGACCATTGTATTATAAACCGTTTTAAAATAGTCATGCAAATTAGGTATATAAATAGCCGTCTTTTGGGTATTTGCAATCTGCTATATATACAGTATTTCAAAAGACTATGTTGTAGTCCATGAAAAATGCCAGTATACTGAAATCATATGCCCTTAATAGGGTTAAGATGAAAATTCATATACACTAAATGTACAAAAGCAAGGAAATTCCCAAATGTTTACACTTTTATTGTCATTAAGGGTATGACTACATATCAACCAAGCCATTTCATTATCACATCACTACAGTATAAATCTCTATGCATGTGTGGATGAAGTGTGTGAAGTGCGCTGAAGAAAAATTCCTACCAGTAAAATACATAGCCCTGTTGTGCTCGCATGACCTAAAATGTGATGTTTTTCTTGTTTGACTTCTATATGTGATGTTATAAAAGGTGATGATTAAGAGGCCTAACCCTAACCCTAAACCTAACCCTTTCGGAATTATAATATAAAATAAAATGTTCGAAATTGTTTAAGAAACTGTTTGCTGTGTTTTATTTTCTGGAACTTATATAAATAATGTTCTAATTTTGTTTATCTCGACTTACTTTATATATATATATATATATATATATATATATATATATATATATATATATACTAGCAGAACCCGTGCAAAGCGTTGCCCGGGGTAGATATAAATTTGTGAAGTCTGTAACCGGTGTTTTATATTAGTTCTTTATTTAACATGTTTAGCTGTGTATGTGAGGTGCGTGGCAGGAGTGAAATATTAGGGCTGAAATAAGTTTGGATTATGTATTTGGAAGAGCCAGACGTAGGGGTCTAATAATAGTAATTAATGTTTGAAGATGATATTAAATGAAAATTTCCTGAAACACGCTTGAGTGAAGTAGGTGAACGAAGTGTTAATTTTCTTAGCACATGATGTATTTGCTTTTTGTCTAGTGTATTCAAATTTACAGCGGAAACTAGTCTACTTTAAATGCATCGTTCCTTCCATTTCTTTTTAGAAGCAGAACGCTCTCAGACGTTATAGCCGCCGATAAAGTGTTAAAATTATCACAGTTTATTCGCTATTTAAAATTGGCCGTGTGGTTAATGCGTCGGAATTGAGATGTAAAATACTCGTAGTCCGGAGTTTCGAATCGCATGACCGGTAGTAAATAGTCATATCTCTATGCTGATGAGTCCCGATTATTAAAAAGGACAAAACGTATACGTACATAGATAATAAACAATAACAAATATTTATTATTATTTGTCGCTCCTCGAAAAAGTAGAGTACTGTAAGTGTAGTATTAACACAGCATGACGTCACTAGCTTTAAATGCATCGTTCCTTCCATTAAAAAGAAGCAGAACGCTCTCAGACGTTATAGCCGCCGATAAAGTGTTAAAATTATCACAGTTTATTCGCTATTTAAAATTGGCCGAGTGGTTAATGCGTCGGATTTGAGTTGCAAAATACTCGTAGTCCGGAGTTTCGAATCACATGACCGGTAGTGAATAGTCATATCTCTATGCTGATGAGTCCCGATTATTAAAAATGGACAAAACGTATACGTACATAGATAATAAACAATAACAAATATTTATTATTATTTGTCGCTCCTCGAAAAAGTAGAGCACTGTAAGTGTAGTATTAACACAGCATGACGTCACTAGCTTTAAATGCATCGTTCCTTCCATTAAAAAGAAGTAGAACGCTCTCAGACGTTATAGCCGCCGATAAAATGTTAAAATTATCACAGTTTATTCGCTATTTAAAATTGGCCGAGTGGTTAATGCGTCGGATTTGAGTTGCAAAATACTCGTAGTCCGGAGTTTCAAATCGCATGACCGGTAGTGAATAGTCATATCTCTATGCTGATGAGTCCCTATTATTAAGGACGAAACGTATACGTACATAGATAATAAACAATAACAAATATTTATTATTATTATATATATATATATATATATATATATATATATATATATATATATATATATGTGTGTGTGTGTGTGTGTGTGTGTGTGTGTGTGTGTGTGTGTGTGTGGCACAGCAGTTAATGTGTCGCAGTCAAGTTTAATTAAGCTCTAACCGCAGTCATGATCGAAAAATCAATCCGCTGCGCTTGTGGGATTTAAACAATGGCGAACTAAATCCCACCGTAATTAATGCAATATTTCAAAACATTTTCTGTCGATGTCACATCGAAGATTTGTTCTGATGGCGAAAATAAATCACGTTATCTTTTCTCACAGCATCAGATTAACGTTTTTTGTTTTTGTTGCAGTCATTGATTTATTTTTATTTTTTATTTATTTTTAAATAAGATTCAATTCCGCATTGTGTGTTCGGATTGGAATTATTTCGCCACTCTCCGGTTTTATTCCTTGATTTTACGCTCGGCAGTGCGTCACGGCTCCAATTAATTCTACATCTCAAATCCTAAAACCTCAACGCAAAAAGAATTCGTTCAAGAATCTTAATTTTAACGAGATGACCCATAATCTATTGAGCCAACGGTGGAACATAGTACAACTTTGGTACTTTGTACAAGACGTTACGTGTTAGGGTTAGGATTATTGTTAGGGTTAGGGTTAGTCAAGAATGATATATGAGAATATTCGATATTCATATTTTAACGTTGTATATCGACGCACGTGTTGGTGCCGATGTAACCTCCGACCTTCTTCGGGTTAGGGTAAGGGTAAGGGTAAGGGTAAGGGTTAGGGTTAGGGTTAGGGTTGGGGTTAGGGTTAGTGTTAGTGTTAGAGTTATTGTAAGGGTTAGGGTTAGAGTAAGGATTAAGGTTAGGGTTAGGGTTAGGGTTAGGGTAAGGGTAAGGGTAAGGGTAAGGGTAAGGGTTAGGGTTGGGGTTAGGGTTAGTGTCAGTGTTAGAGTTATTGTAAGGGTTAGAGTAAGGGTTAGTGTTAGGGTTAGTGTTAGTGTTAGCGTTAGGGTTATTGTAAGGGTTAGGGTTAGGGTAAGGGTCAGGGTCAGGGTTAGGGTTAGGGTTAGTGTTAGTGTTAGTGTTAGAGTTATTGTAAGGGTTAGGGTTAGAGTAAGGGTTAGGGTTAGGGTTAGTGTTAATGTTAGGGCTATTGTAAGGGTTAGGGTTAGGGTTAGGGTAAGGGTAAGGGTTAGGGTTAGGGTTAGGGTTGGGGTTAGGGTTAGTGTTAGGGTTATTGTTAGGGTTAGGGTTAGGGTTAGTGTTAGCGTTAGGGTTATTGTAAGGGTTAGGGTTAGGGTAAGGGTCAGGGTCAGGGTTAGGGTTAGGGTTAGTGTTAGTGTTAGAGTTAGAGTTATTGTAAGGGTTAGGGTTAGAGTAAGGGTTAGGGTTAGGGTTAGTGTTAGTGTTAGAGTTATTGTAAGGGTTAGGGTTAGAGTAAGGGTTAGGGTTAGTGTTAGTGTTAGGGCTATTGTAAGGGTTAGGGTTAGGGTTGGGGTAAGGGTTAGGGTTGGGGTTAGGGTTGGGGTTGGGGTTAGGGTTAGAGTTAGTGTTAGGGTTAGGGTTAAGGTTAGTGTTAGGGTTAGAGTTAGTCAAGAACATGATACATAAAAATATTCGATATTCATATTTCAACGTTTTATATCGACGCACGTGTTGGGGCCGATGTAACCTCCGACCTTCTTCGGTTTAGGGTAAGGGTTAGGGTTATGGTTACAGTTAGAGTTATTGTAAGGATTAGGGAAAAAGTAAGATAAAACTGACCTTGTGCCTAACCTCCTGGAGAGGAGGTAAATATATAAACAAACCCTAACCCTAACCCTAACCCTAACCCTAAAAAATTGTAAAAATCGTTACCAGCTGTAGACAATGTTTCTGAATGGTTTGTGTTCTAAAGAAAAACACAGTTTACCGAAAAAACAACAAAGACTTTTCGCTTTTAACTTTCCCGCGTTAAAATCAATATTTCAATGATTTTCGTCGTCAAGAAAATAAGTAAATTGTCATAGAAATAAACATACGGTGAGTGATTTTTCGTTCATTATTTTCTTTGATGTTGCAAAGCCGCCTCGCTTTGATTTTTGGACGCCGGTTTGTTTTGATTCGGCCTTTTCCGACTGTTTACGTAAACGGCCGTAATATGCCGACCGAAAAGTCGGTTTTGCTTTGTTCCAATGCTATACCAGTTCCGATCAAAGTGAAGAATCTGTTGTCTCCAGTCTATGAGGAGTTCTCCTTCACTGAGGCACTTTTTAATTTTGTCTCAGATCAAAATGTCTACTTTTGAGAGCTTGATTTTAATCATGTTCAAAACTAGGCTAATATATATATATATATATTATTTAATTTGGTACAGAAAAATTAGTACAACATTTGTACCGTCGGTTTCAAGCTCGGAAAGTCTTAGCCATCCGGCTCTCATCAGCTTCTGTTGTCATCCCAACAGAAGCTGAAGAGAGCCGGATGGCTAAGACTTTCCGTGCTTGAAACCGACGGTACGAATGTTGTACTAATTTTACTGTACCAAAATAAATAAATATTATGCTCTTAATTTTAAACTTTAAATCTTTATTAATCCAGCACTCTGCTGGGATTTTTCCCACTTTATTACAAAGAAGTTATATATATATATATATATATATATATATATATATATATATATATATATATATATATATATATATTACTATTTCATGTATCCACATAAAATTTTATAAGGAGATATAATTTTTATGTATTATTTTCAGTATTTACTTCAACAGTGCTCGATACGTAAGCAGAGCTATGAAAATATATTTATTACAATTAAGCTACACAGAGGCTCCCGCGTTTCATCCGGGGGGGGGGATCTTCAGGCTAAAATGCATGGAGTTATTTTTGCCGGGTGTTTTTATATACACGACTAGCTAGTTAACCAATCAGATTCTTTATTGTTCTCTCGGCCAATCGTTGGGCTTCCCACGAACAAAGGTGTGGTTAGTGTTACTTCCTATATCCGGTTCTATTGTTCTGTTTTCTATAGGTTGGCCTATACCCTGTTTTTTTTTGTTGTATCAATATAATGGGTAAATTTATTTTAACACGTGGTTCCTTGTATTTATATTTTAGGTTTATAGAAAACAGAACAATAGAACAGGATATAGGAAGTAACACCAACAAGAATTAATTAGTATTACTTAATACAAATAATATTAATATTAATTAATTAATTAGCATTATTTAATACTAATTAGATTAGTATTAATTAATTAATTCGTATTATTTAATACCAACTAAATTAGTATTAATTAAGTAATAAGTATTACATAATTATTAGTTACATTAGTATTGATTAATTAATTAATATTACTTAATCCAAATTACATTAGTATTAAGTAATTTATTAAAATTAATTAATACTAATTACATTAGTATTAATTAATTAATTAATTAATTAATTAATTAATGAGTGTTACCTTATAGTAATGTAATTAGTATTTAGTAATTTGTCATGACCGTTTTTGTAGGAACGTAGAAGAAAGAGGGAGAGGGAGAAAAGGGGGGTAGGGAAGAGAAGAGAGAAAAAGAGAATAAGAAAGAGGGAGAGTGAGAAAAGGGGGTAGGGAAGAGAAGAGAGAAAAAGAGAATAAGAAAGAGGGAGAGTGAGAAAAGGGGGTAGGGAAGAGAAGAGAGAAAAAGAGAATAAGAAAGAGGGAGAGGGAGAAAAGGGGGTAGGGAAGAGAAGAGAGAAAAAGAGAATAAGAAAGAGGGAGAGTGAGAAAAGGGGGTAGGGAAGTGAAGAGAGAAAAAGAGAATAAGAAAGAGGGAGAGGGAGAAAAGGGGGTAGGGAAGAGAAGAGAGAAAAAGAGAATAAGAAAGAGGGAGAGGGAGAAAAGGGGGTAGGGAAGAGAAGAGAGAAAAAGAGAATAAGAAAGAGGGAGAGTGAGAAAAGGGGGTAGGGAAGTGAAGAGAGAAAAAGAGAATAAGAAAGAGGGAGAGGGAGAAAAGGGGGTAGGGAAGAGAAGAGAGAAAAAGAGAATAAGAAAGAGGGAGAGGGAGAAAAGGGGGTAGCGAAGAGAAGAGAGAGAAAGAGAATAAGAAAGAGGGAGAGGGAGAAAAGGGGGTAGGGAAGAGAAGAGAGAAAAAGAGAATAAGAAAGAGGAGAGGGAGAAAAGGGGGTAGGGAAGAGAAGAGAGAGAAAGAGAATAAGAAAGAGGGAGAGGGAGAAAAGGGGGTAGGGAAGAGAAGAGAGAAAAAGAGAATAAGAAAGAGGGAGAGGGAGAAAAGGGGGTAGGGAAGAGAAGAGAGAGAAAGAGAATAAGAAAGAGGGAGAGGGAGAAAAGGGGGGTAGGGAAGAGAAGAGAGAAAAAGAGAATAAGAAAGAGGGAGAGGGAGAAAAGGGGGTAGGGAAGAGAAGAGAGAAAAAGAGAATAAGAAAGAGGGAGAGGGAGAAAAGGGGGTATGGAAGAGAAGAGAGAAAAAGAGAATAATAAAGAGGGAGAGGGAGAAAAGGGGGTAGGGAAGAGAAGAGAGAAAAAGAGAATAAGAAAGAGGGAGAGGGAGAAAAGGGGGGTAGGGAAGAGAAGAGAGAAAAAGAGAATAAGAAAGAGGGAGAGGGAGAAAAGGGGGTAGGGAAGAGAAGAGAGAAAAAGAGAATAAGAAAGAGGGAGAGGGAGAAAAGGGGGTTAGGGAAGAGAAGAGAGAAAAGAGAATAAGAAAGAGGGAGAGGGAGAAAAGGGGGTATGGAAGAGAAGAGAGAAAAAGAGAATAAGAAAGAGGGAGAGGGAGAAAAGGGGGTAGGGAAGAGAAGAGAGAAAAAGAGAATAAGAAAGAGGGAGAGGGAGAAAAGGGGGTAGGGAAGAGAAGAGAGAAAAAGAGAATAAGAAAGAGGGAGAGGGAGAAAAGGGGGTAGGGAAGAGAAGAGAGAAAAAGAGAATAAGAAAGAGGGAGAGGGAGAAAAGGGGGTAGGGAAGAGAAGAGAGAAAAAGAGAATAAGAAAGAGGGAGAGGGAGAAAAGAGGGTAGGGAAGAGAAGAGAGAAAAAGAGAATAAGAAAGAGGGAGAGGGAGAAAAGGGGGTAGGGAAGAGAAGAGAGAAAAAGAGAATAAGAAAGAGGGAGAGGGAGAAAAGGGGGTAGGGAAGAGAAGAGAGAAAAAGAGATAAGAAAGAGGGAGAGGGAGAAAAGGGGGTAGGGAAGAGAAGAGAGAAAAAGAGAATAAGAAAGAGGGAGAGGGAGAAAAGGGGGTAGGGAAGAGAAGAGAGAAAAAGAGAATAAGAAAGAGGGAGAGGGAGAAAAGGGGTAGGGAAGAGAAGAGAGAAAAAGAGAATAAGAAAGAGGGAGAGGGAGAAAAGGGGGTAGGGAAGAGAAGAGAGAAAAAGAGAATAAGAAAGAGGGAGAGGGAGAAAAGGGGGTAGGGAAGAAAAGAGAGAAAAAGAGAATAAGAAAGAGGGAGAGGGAGAAAAGGGGGTAGGAAGAGAAGAGAGAAAAAGAGAATAAGAAAGATGGAGAGGGAGAAAAGGGGGTAGGGAAGAGAAGAGAGAAAAAGAGAATAAGAAAGAGGGAGAGGGAGAAAAGGGGGGTAGGGAAGAGAAGAGAGAGAAAGAGAATAAGAAAGAGGGAGAGGGAGAAAAGGGGGTAGGGAAGAGAAGAGAGAAAAAGAGAATAAGAAAGAGGGAGAGGGAGAAAAGGGGGTAGGGAAGAGAAGAGAGAAAAAGAGAATAAGAAAGAGGGAGAGTGAGAAAAGGGGGTAGGGAAGAGAAGAGAGAAAAAGAGAATAAGAAAGAGGGAGAGGGAGAAAAGGGGGTAGGGAAGAGAAGAGAGAAAAAGAGAATAAGAAAGAGGGAGAGGGAGAAAAGGGGGTAGGGAAGAGAAGAGAGAAAAGAGAATAGAAAGAGGGAGAGGGAGAAAAGGGGGTAGGGAAGAGAAGAGAGAAAAAGAGAATAAGAAAGAGGGAGAGGGAGAAAAGGGGGTAGGGAAGAGAAGAGAGAGAAAGAGAATAAGAAAGAGGGAGAGGGAGAAAAGGGGGTAGGGAAGAGAAGAGAGAGAAAGAGAATAAGAAAGAGGGAGAGGGAGAAAAGGGGGTAGGGAAGAGAAGAGAGAAAAAGAGAATAAGAAAGAGGGAGAGGGAGAAAAGGGGGTAGGGAAGAGAAGAGAGAAAAGAGAATAAGAAAGAGGGAGAGGGAGAAAAGGGGGTATGGAAGAGAAGAGAGAAAAAAGAGAATAAGAAAGAGGGAGAGGGAGAAAAGGGGGTAGGGAAGAGAAGAGAGAAAAAGAGAATAAGAAAGAGGGAGAAAAGGGGTAGGGAAGAGAAGAGAGAAAAAGAGAATAGAAAGAGGGAGAGGGAGAAAAGGGGGTAGGGAAGAGAAGAGAGAAAAAGAGAATAAGAAAGAGGGAGAGGGAGAAAAGGGGGTAGGGAAGAGAAGAGAGAAAAAGAGAATAAGAAAGAGGGAGAAAAGGGGGTAGGGAAGAGAAGAGAGAAAAGAGAATAAGAAAGAGGGAGAGGGAGAAAAGGGGGTAGGGAAGAGAAGAGAGAAAAAGAGAATAAGAAAGAGGGAGAGGGAGAAAAGGGGGTAGGGAAGAGAAGAGAGAAAAAGAGAATAAGAAAGAGGGAGAGGGAGAAAAGGGGGTAGGGAAGAGAAGAGAGAAAAAGAGAATAAGAAAGAGGGAGAGGGAGAAAAGGGGGTAGGGAAGAGAAGAGAGAGAAAGAGAATAAGAAAGAGGGAGAGGGAGAAAAGGGGGTAGGGAAGAGAAGAGAGAAAAAGAGAATAAGAAAGAGGGAGAGGGAGAAAAGGAGGTAGGGAAGAGAAGAGAGAAAAAGAGAATAAGAAAGAGGGAGAGGGAGAAAAGGGGGTAGGGAAGAGAAGAGAGAAAAAGAGAATAAGAAAGAGGGAGAGGGAGAAAAGGGGGTAGGGAAGAGAAGAGAGAAAAAGAGAATAAGAAAGAGGGAGAGGGAGAAAAGGGGGTAGGGAAGAGAAGAGAGAAAAAGAGAATAAGAAAGAGGGAGAGGGAGAAAAGGGGGTAGGGAAGAGAAGAGAGAAAAAGAGAATAAGAAAGAGGGAGAGGGAGAAAAGGGGGTAGGGAAGAGAAGAGAGAAAAAGAGAATAAGAAAGAGGGAGAGGGAGAAAAGGGGGGTAGGGAAGAGAAGAGAGAAAAAGAGAATAAGAAAGAGGGAGAGGGAGAAAAGGGGGTAGGGAAGAGAAGAGAGAGAAAGAGAATAAGAAGAGGGAGAGGGAGAAAAGGGGGGTAGGGAAGAGAAGAGAGAAAAAGAGAATAAGAAAGAGGGAGAGGGAGAAAAGGGGGTAGGGAAGAGAAGAGAGAAAAAGAGAATAAGAAAGAGGGAGAGGGAGAAAAGGGGGTAGGGAAGAGAAGAGAGAAAAAGAGAATAAGAAAGAGGGAGAGGGAGAAAAAGGGGTAGGGAAGAGAAGAGAGAAAAAGAGAATAAGAAAGAGGGAGAGGGAGAAAAGGGGGTAGGGAAGAGAAGAGAGAGAAAGAGAATAAGAAAGAGGGAGAGGGTGAAAAGGGGGTAGGGAAGAGAAGAGAGAAAAAGAGAATAAGAAGAGGGAGAGGGAGAAAAGGGGGTAGGGAAGAGAAGAGAGAGAAAGAGAATAAGAAAGAGGGAGAGGGAGAAAAGGGGGTAGGGAAGAGAAGAGAGAGAAAGATCACGTGACCAAATGCAAATGACGTCATGATAACGAGATTAGTCGCAAATCACGTCGTAGTTCTAAGATTAAGCAGAATCACGACGAGATCACAAGATTAGATACAAGTCACAACAGAGTGAGAAAGAGAGGATGAGAGAGAGAGAGAGTAAGAGAGGGAGAAAGAGAGAGAAAGTGAGAAAGAGTAAGAAAGCGAGGAAAGAGAGGGAGAAAGAAAGACAGGGAGAATATGAGAAAGAAAGATATATAAAGAGAGAGAGAAGAGGGGGAGAGAAAGAGAGAGTAAGAAAGAAAGAGAAAGAGAGAAAGAGAGAAAGAGAAAGAGAAGGAGAAATAGAGAAAGAGAAGGAGAAAGAGAAGGAGAAATAGAGAAAGAGAAGGAGAAAGAGAAGGAGAAAGAGA
This sequence comes from Sepiola atlantica, assembly GCA_963556195.1. Taxonomy (NCBI): domain Eukaryota; kingdom Metazoa; phylum Mollusca; class Cephalopoda; order Sepiida; family Sepiolidae; genus Sepiola; species Sepiola atlantica. Next base: position 41,104,603 of record OY744554.1, read on the forward strand.
GAAAGAGAAGGAGAAAGAGAAGGAGAAAGAGAAGGAGAAAGAGAGAAAGAGAAGGAGAAAAGGAGGAAAAAAAGAGGGAGAAAGAGAGAGAGAAAGAAAGAGAGAGAGAAAGAGAGAGAGAAAGAGAGAAAGAGCGAGAAAGAAAGAGAGAGAGAAAGAGAGAGAGAGAAATAAAGAAATAGAAAGAGAGAAAGAAAAAGAAAGAGAGAGAAAGAAAGAGATACAAAGTAAGAAAGAGAGAGAGAGAAAGAGAGGATGAGAGAGAGAGAGAAAGAGTGAAAGAGGGAGAGAGAGAGAGGGAGAAAGAGAGAGAAAGTGAGAAAGAGAAAGAAAGCGAGAAAGAGATGGAGAAAGAAAGACAGGGAGAATATGAGAAAGAAAGATATATAAAGAGAGAGAGAAAGAGGGGGAGAGAAAGAGAGAGTAAGAAAGAAAGAGATAGAGAGAAGGAGAAAGAGAGAAAGAGAAGAGAAGGAGAAAGAGAGAAAGAGAAGGAGAAATAGAGAAAGAGAAGGAGAAAGAGAAAGAGAAAGAGAGAAAGAGAAGGAGAAAGAGAGGGAGAAAGAGAGGGAGAAAGAGA
>OY744554.1:41112682-41120182 GCA_963556195.1 Sepiola atlantica
TTTCGTTTTTCCTTTCTCATTTCCCATATATATATATATATATATATATATATATATATATATATATATATATATATATATATATATATATATATATATATATAAATATATATATATATATATATATATATATATATTATGTTAATCATCCTTATTTAATATGTATAAAATAAGGTATACATTGCATCGAAATTGGATCTATTTGAATTTGCGGTGGACCTATGGTTTAAATTTCAGTGTCGGGGGTGGTTTGTGCCTCCGGGGACCCTCTTAATATTATCAAAATTTGCTGAAATTTTGGGAATAAACATCATTGTTTGGTCATTTACCTATGGTTCAAATTTCATTTGAATCAAATGGGAAACAGTTTTCATGGCCGGAAACGTCCGGGTACCCCCAGCGTTGAAGTGATGTATTTCTTATATAGCTTATGACCTTCACTGAGAGGTCAGTAGTCCACATGCCAATTTACAAGCCATTCTGTCCAGCGGTTTGGGTGAACATAAGACACAAAGATCAGGCGGATACACATACACAAACACAGTTACTATTTTATATATATAGGTTATGGTCAGATTTAGTGTTAAAGATTTTTTTTTTAAATGAAGTTTAAAAATCAAATAAATAAAGTTTATTCGCATAATGATTTGAAGAAAATTATTAAACGCATTCTTAACACGGAAGGAGGTGTTAATTAACCCTAATTTATACTCAGAGAAAATGCGAAAAAGTAGTTTTATTTAATGTCGGTACTAATAAACTGTTCATCGACAGCTCGGCCATTTTCTGCCTGTTCCTAAAATCGCAATTGGACAAAAAACGATAACAATTAGATTCTACTTTTTATGCGATTACGCACGAAACCAAAAAAATTACAAACAGTTATTCGGTAATTTGGAATATGGGATCAGTTTCGCAATCGGAAACATTCGGATTGATATTTATTCACACAAAAATAACTGCTGTCGCCATTGAATACAGGAGGCTTTAAAAACGACAAAAAGAAAGGTTTGTTTGCTTCGTATCAATACAATCGGCCTTCGCGCCACACCTGCGAGTATTCTGGTCACGTGTCACGTACAATATGGCGTCCATCATGACATATACTTTTATTTTATCGATCCATGTCAACGGAACCACAAGTGAAGAAAAAAGAAAAAAAATGATAGCTTTTGCACCCACTCGTCGTACTGGACCGCCCACGGAAGAGGATACTTCGGTTGAATCAATAAACAAATAAGTGATTTGAATTACGATCAACCATCCAAGTGTCCCTTTTCCCCCGCGATTTAGATGACGCAATTTGACTAACAGAGATTTTTGAGATAGCAAACACGTTTTGATACAGGGTTATTCAACTCCTACCCACAATAGGAGTATGTGACACAAGGTCGGAAAGTGGGATTTGAAAAGGCAGCGCCCGAGAGGTGAGCACTCTGGCCATTAAAAATTGCCTGGGCAGCACCGTTGGCATTCCCTGGTAGGGGCGCCTCAGGAAGTAAGCAATAAACTTACTCCTCCCCAAAGAGGAGGGGAAAAGCCTGGGACTTGGACCTCCTAGAACTGCACAGGACAGACCCATAGACCGGCGTAAATCAAGCCCCGAAGGCCAAGACGATACCAGTCTATAGGGTACAGTATCCATCGGAACAGATACTACACTGTGATCTTGGAGCCATAAAGATCACCCACATTATATATATATATATATATATATATATATATATATATATATATATTTATATATATATATATATATATATATATAACAACACTAAAATTATACATTCCGATAATAGGTACATTGGTTTTACAACCACTACCCTATCTCGCCGCCCCACCATGCATCTTGTAAACACTCGCTCAATTTACCAACATCTACAAAAACATAATTGCTATCGCTCTTATTTAAGACAAATTTCAGTTCATAACACTGAAATTATACATTCCGAAACCAATTAAAAGGGGTTAGTTTATTGCTATTGTTTGTTTAAAATTAGTGTAATTTAGTTTAATAAGGTTTGAAAAAAAGGGGGTGGGGTGAAAAATAACAGTAGAGATTTAAACCGGATAAGATTTAAAGAGATATAAAAATAAAAATAAAAATATAAAATAAAGTAAAAAAAAAAATTTATTTTTTTTAATTTTAATTTTAAAAATTTTTAAAAAATTTAAATTTTAAAAATTAAAAATTAAAAAAAAAAAAATGAAATAAAGTAAAAAAAAATTTTTTTTAAATAAATAAATAAAAAAATTCAATAAAGTAAAAAAAAAATTACAAAATAAATAAAATAAAAAATAAAAAATAAATCCCGTGAGTCAATATTATGAGTATCGTATATTTGGTCGTTACTGTTTTGGGGGTTAATGATGCGTTATCATGGGGAATTAATGAAGTAGAGAACTAAAAGTGAACTTTTAGGAAAGGTAAAGCCTATTGTGAAGTTCAATATACCGGATAGAGAAGATAGATAGATAGTAGGATGAAAAGGAATTAGAAAAGCGACGGAGGCAGATCTTTTTTCAATTCAGTTGCTCAATGCAAGGTATATTCCGCAAAAAAGCAATTTATAAAATTAATTTTTTCCTTAAGCCAGGCTTTTCAAGGATCAAAATTTTATCATCAGAGTAAATTGCTTGTAAGATAAGTTGGCAAAAGCCAAGATTTAAAATCTGAAAAAGTAAAACAAAGATTGTGGGAGGAAAAAACAAATATATATATATATATATATATATATATATATATATATATGTGTGTGTGTGTGTGTGTGTGTGTGTGTGTGTGTGTGTGTGTGTGTGTGTGCAGGATAAAAACAAAACCAAGAGATTTCACCGGTTTCGTTCGTATTCAGAAAAAATGAAGATTTGGAAACAATTTTATTTTGAAGGCACACACATGGGAGAAGGAAAAGATGATCCGATTGGACCGTATGAAAAGACTTTTAGCGACATTGTCAAATCATATTTCAATGTCGCTAAAGGTCTTCTTAGCGTTTAATTTATCATTCTGACGTTTCATCTTAGAGGGTCAGACGATAAGGCCTTAATGGAAAATTTTAGAAATGTTCTCTTTTTTTTCACCCGCTCGTTTCATTGATTAAAATAATGTCAGGTTCATATTATATTCCAATAACCATGTTTTTATTTTATTTTTTTATTTCTTCACATTTCAAAAAAAAAACATAACATTTCTGTGAGATATATATTTTTATGTCAATATCGTCTCTGCAACACTACAAAATCATCATAAAAATTCACAAAGAGTAAAAAGTTCTTGGATTAAAGTGTCTTGAACAAAACTACACTATACAGTGGTTCATTTTTGGGTGAAACCAAACAAAAAAAAAGAAGAAAAAAAAATCACACGTGGGGGAACCCACTAATACGCCATTTTGAATTGTTTCGTTCAGAGCTAGTACATCCTAAAAGTTGTGTGGACATTTATAAATTTTAATTCAGTAAAATAATTATATATATATATATATATATATATATATATATATATATATATATATATATATATATATATATATATATATATATATATATCGAGAAAGAGAGAGAATGCAGAATGTCGGATTGAATATTCTCTGGAAAGAACAAAAAAAATAATAAATCGAAGGGGCTACTTACTATTTATTTCCATTTTGTCGAAATCTCTACACGCGAATTTTTCATTTTGTGTCTATTTTTGAGAAAGTGAAGATTTTCCCGAAATATTAAATGATTCTGAATCATTATCCGGACACCATAAACAGCCGACACCACACTTGCTGTTATGAAAGATTGTAAAGAAAAATAAATAACTTCGATTTATTATTTTTGTTCCTTCCAGCTTCTATTCAGTCCGGCACTCTGCATTGCCCCAGCCTTCTTAATATATTTACTACAATTCCCAGCAATGCTTCAAGCAAACTACAACTCTCTCTCTCTCTCTCTCTCTATATATATATATATATATATATATATATATATATATTATGCTACTAAATCATATTTTAGTTTGAATCAAAATTTAATGTTCACTTTACGAAGATTAAAATCAATTTATAATTATACTAAATCACGTGTCTAGAATCCTTTATCAATTTTGAATCAAAATCCATTGCCTGATATTGTTTCTTGGAGAAATTAAAGAAGAATCCCCCTCCCAGGTCGGGTGAAATTAATTCCTCAAACAGAACTGTTTTACACCAAATTAATGTCCCCTTACGAAGATTAAGATCAATTTATAATGATACTAAATCATGTGTCTAGAATCCTTTATCCATTTTGAATCAAAATTCCTAGCCTGATATTGCTTCTAGAAAATGTCTAAAATTCAAGGCTGAAGATTAAGGGATTTTAAGATGGGGGGAAGGCTAGAAGAGAGAGGACGAGGGGAAAGGGGATAGTCACAGAGAGAGAAAGAGAGAGGGTGAGAGAGAGAGACAGAGAAAGAGAGAAATTATAAAAGAAAGATGCTACAACACCCCCCCCCCGGACAACGCTTGTAGCAAATACAAAAAAGAATGAAGAAAAGAATGAACAACTGAAAAATGTCGTTAATCCAACCAGTCGACAATATCAAATAAAGAAGAGATCTGCACAAAACCGGAAGTGAGAAAAAAAAAGATGGCTGCCACGTGCAATATCGGTGTTAGTTCAATTGCATCATCTAAATATCGGGGGGGGGGGGGGGGAAGGGACACTTGGTTGCCTGATCTTAATTCAAATCACTTGTTTGTTGATTTAACCAAAGTATCCTCTCCTGCGGACGGTCAATTTGTGTTTGCGGTTTATTTTATGTTGATCTAATTAAGCAGACGACGACGTGATGGACGCCATATTGAAAGAGACACGTGACCAGAATACGTGAGCGATTGATTGTGTTAATACGAATCGGCGGTTTTTCTTCTTTTTTTTTGTGTTCATCAAAAAAAAGGAGCTCCTTTTCTTAACTAAAAATAGTCGGGTTAGGGTTTCTGGTGGTTTATTTTTATTTATTTATTTATTTATTTTATTTTTTATTTTTTTTTTGTAGAGAGAAAAAAAGAAATACAATGTGCCCATTCTAACTTCGCGTTTACGCGGGGAAGGGCATGTTAAGCGTGGGTCACCAATGTTGACGTTTGGTTTTTTTTGTTTTGTCGGGAAAACCCATGTTCGCAAATATGGGCACGCTGGATAAAGGAAAAAATAAAAATTGCCTCAGTCTAACAGGATTTCTTTTTCATTGATCGCTTAATTCTTCGTTTTTTTTTTGGGGGGGGGGGTCCTTTGTTTTTTCTCTCTTTTTATTAACTTTTTACTTTTTACTGGCGATGACTATTTTTTTTTTTTAGTTGTTTGTTAGTTTGGTTGGTCTGTCGTGCTTAAGTTGATAAAATTATTTTCGTTATTCTTTCAGGCTCAAGTATGAAATTACACATTCGTTGGTCTGCCACGCTTTCGTTTGAAAAGACATTTTCATTGGTCTGTCACACTTAAGCTCCTGATATCATAGTTAAGTTTGAAATAACATTTTCGTTTGTCTGCCTCGCTTTCGTTTAAAAATAAATTTTAGTTGGTCTGTCACATTTAAGTTTGAAAATACATATTCGTTGGTCTGTAACACTAAATTTTTGAAATAACATTTTTGTTTGTCAGGCTTAAATTTGAAGATGAATCTTCGTTGGTCAGTCACGCTTTAGTTTGAAATAACATTTTTCTTGGTCTGTCACTCTTAAGTTTGAAAATACCTCTTCGTTGGTCTGTCATACTTAAGTTTGAAAATACATCTTCGTTAGTCTGTAACACTAAATTTTTGAAATAACATTTTTGTTTGTCAGGCCTAAATTTGAAGATGAATCTTCTGTTGGTCAGTCACGCTTTAGTTTGAAATAACATTTTTCTTGGTCTGTCACTCTTAAGTTTGAAAATACCTCTTCGTTGGTCTGTCATACTTAAGTTTGGAAATACATCTTCGTTGGTCTGTCATACTAAAGTTTGGAAATACATCTTCGTTGGTCTGTCATACTTAAGTTTGAAAATACCTCTTCGTTGGTCTGTCACTCTTAAGTTTAAAATAGCCTTTCGTTGGTCAGTCACGCTTAAGTTAGAGAATAATTTTCATTGGTCTGTCACACTTAAGTTTGAAAATACCTCTTCGTTGGTCTGTCACACTTAAGTTTAGAAATACCTCTTTGTTGGTCTGTCACACTTAAGTTTGAAAATACCTCTTCGTTGGTCTGTCATACTTAAGTTTGAAAATACCTCTTCGTTTGTCTGTCACACTTAAGTTTGAAAATACCTCTTCGTTGGTCTGTCATACTTAAGTTTGAAAATACCTCTTCGTTGGTCTGTCACACTTAAGTTTGGAAATACCTCTTCGTTGGTCTGTCATACTTAAGTTTGGAAATACCTCTTCGTTGGTCTGTCATACTTAAGTTTGGAAATACCTCTTCGTTGGTCTGTCACACTTAAGTTTGAAAATACATCTTCGTTGGTCTGTCATACTTAAGTTTGGAAATACCTCTTCGTTGGTCTGTCACACTTAAGTTTGAAAATACCTCTTCGTTGGTCTGTCACACTTAAGTTTGAAAATACCTCTTCGTTGGTCTGTCATACTTAAGTTTGAAAATACCTCTTCGTTGGTCTGTCACACTTAAGTTTGAAAATACCTCTTCGTTGGTCTGTCACACTTAAGTTTGAAAATACCTCTTCGTTGGTCTGTCATACTTAAGTTTGGAAATACCTCTTCGTTGGTCTGTCACACTTAAGTTTGGAAATACCTCTTCGTTGGTCTGTCACTCTTAAGTTTAAAATAGCCTTTCGTTGGTCAGTCACGCTTAAGTTAGAGAATAATTTTCATTGGTCTGTCACGCTAGCGTTAGAAAATACATTTTCGTTGGTCTGTCACGCCTTAGTTTGAAATATCATTTTCGTTGGTCTGTCACACTAAATTTTGAAAATATATTTTCGTTGATCTGTCATATTTAAGTTTGAAAAACATTTCCTTTTGTCTGCCATGCTTAAATTTGAAATAGTGTTTTCATCGCAAAACGCGCGGATCCAACGGTCGTATCTTCCAAATGGATCCATTCCTCTTTTTCTATCGTTGTCTGCGATTTATGTTGTATTTATTGTGCGGCTTTGTCATTAAATGCGCCTTATCAATAATTCACACAATTATTCAAATTACCTAGATGATATCAGTAACATGCAGTAGCGACTACGTTAACCGATATATATATATATATATATATATATATATATATATATATATATGTGTGTGTGTGTGTGTGTGTGTGTGTGTGTGTGTGTGTGTGTGTGGTTTGAAAAGTCACACATTGAAAACGTTGCTGAAATGGCAAGATTAAGGAGAATATTTTAAACAAATATTTTGAAAACCTGGACAACGCAATTTATTTGTTTTTTTTTAAGTAAATTATTTATTTACTTTAAAAACTTGAGTACTTTCGGTGATATATACACCCTTGTCAAAAGTATAAGTATATATTTTATTTCTCTTCTTGTTTC
>OY744554.1:41125182-41152682 GCA_963556195.1 Sepiola atlantica
AGCAAAACAGAGCGAAATTACTGTTAGCAAATAAATATTTTTAACCCTAACCCTAACCCTAAACCTAAACCCTAACCCTAACAACAAAAAACAAAACAAGCAAAACATTAAAATCATAGGACGCAGCACCGTGTCAAAATTGTCGTCTGGTACAAATCGGCTCGTCATCTCTCGGGCGTTTGCGTAGGATAGACGAACGCAAAAACTGGGTCAAGATCGATATAAGTACCATATATATATTTTTTAATTTTATATATATATATATATATATATATATATATATATATATATATATATATGTTTGTTTATATATGTACTTGTGTATCTATTCATTAACTGAGATGCGAGAGAAGACGCGACTGCTTTGCCTGGATGTCTCCACTTACTCTTGATCTGTACCTGATAATGCTTGATGTCTTAGCAAGGTTTAAAATACCATTTTTGAGTCTTTGGCCTGATTCGACCTAGGATTGAACCCCGGTATCCCGGTCCATTCGTAAACACCCTAACAGTGAGTCATGCCAAATAGACTGGTTAATCGATACGGTTGCATAGAAACCCTTCGATTTTCAAGTTATAAAAATAAAACAAAATGAAATAAAACGTGGTATTTTCCATTTCTGAATGTTAAGTCCACGGTAAAAAAAAAAAAAATACAAAATAAATATCGCAATCGGATTTGTCGTAAAATTTAATTGGATAAAAGTCGTTTGATCTTTGCGTAGGGCTTTGTTTGAAATTAAATCTCCAGACAGAGACATCATAAATATCATAGGTATTTATTCATTAATATATATATATATATATATATATATAATATTTGTTATTGTTTATTATCAATGTACGTATACGTTTCGCCATTTTTAATAATCGGGACTCATCAGCATAGAGATATGACTATTCACTACCGGTCATGCGATTCGAAACCCCGGATTACGAGTATTTTGCAACTCAAATCCGACGCCTTTACCACACGGCCAATTTTAAATAGCGAATAAACTGTGATAATTTTAACACGTTATCGGCGGATTTTTATTTATACAGACATATATATATATATATATATATATATATATATATATGTATTATATATATATGTATATATATATATGTATTATATATATATATATATATATATATGTATATATATATATGTATCATATATATATGTATATATATATATGTATATGTATTATATATATAGTCATCCACATACAGACTGTTTCGCTGTTTCACAGCTCATCAGTGCGGCTAGACCAGTTAGTGCCTCAAGCCGGGATTGAAACTCGACCGTATTATATATATATATGTATATGTATTATATATATGTATATGTATTATATATATATGTATATGTATTATGTATATATATATATATATATATATATATATATATATATATATATATATATATATATACAATAGAAGAGTTTAGAATTACCTACTAGACACCATCCTCGAGTGTCTTCGGTCTCTCTGTACAAGGGTTTGTCAGGACAACCTGACATGAGGATAATTCCGCTTACTAGTAAACTATGACCAAATATTCAAAATAACATAGTATTCACAGCCCAAATAAGATCCCCTCAGCACAGCTATACACTGGCTCATACGAGGAATAGTGCACCTTTTCCAAGTAATGTTACCTCAAGTAACAGCACTTAGCTGGATACCCCACCAGACTAGATTAATTATTGTCCTGGAATCCGGTAAGACCAAGAGATCACAAGAAAGATATACTATAACATAGTTTACTTGTCTATTGGAGAGAAGAAATGTAATGTTCTTACTAACTCAATGTTTGACGGGTAAAGGAAATTTTAATGGAATATTCGAATATATGTGTATCTCATATAGAGATCAAGTGTTAGCCCCGGGAAGGGGTCCCTTGATTTCTGAGACCTTCGACTGAAGCAAAATGAAACATATATATATATATACAGGGTGGGCAAAAATAAGGGTCCTATTTTTAAAAATTCATAAATTTTTTATTTATTGATTTTTTTTTTTTTTTTTTTTTAGAATAAGTAAAGGACCCCTTCCGAAGCAAGCATGAGCCGTATTAGCCCTAAGGAACGTACCCTCATTTAGAAAACATTATTTTTGCTTAAAAAACTCAAAACAGTGTAAAAAACAATACTTTAGTTTTTGTAAGTTTTAAGAAGTGTTTTTCGGCTAAAATTTGTTTTGTTTATTTCAAAAAATCTCGGAAGGGTCAGTCTACACACACATAAAGTTTGGTGAGTTTAACTTTTATTTTGTGGAAGTTATTCAAATTCAAGTTATTCAAATTTAAAGATAGGACCCTTATTTTGGCCCACCCTGTATATATATATATATATATATATATATATATATATATATATATATATATCACCCAACCTCTCTACCTCTGCCATCCTCTTTAACTATTTGCTCCCTCTCTCTCACTCACTCTCTCACTCTCCCAATAAGTCTCTCTCGCTGACCCTCCTGTCTCTCTCTCTCTCTTATTTACACTCCTTCTCACACGCTTTTTTCACCCCTCTCTCTCTGTCTTTTTATCTCTTTTTCGATATCTCTCTCACTCGCCCAGTCTCTCTCCCTTTCCCCTTTTTTGTCCCCTCTTTCTCTCCCACCCTCCCTCACTCTCATCGCCAGCTCTCTCTTCTCCTTCCCTTCCCCTACGATTCTCACAGATTTTCTTTTCAATGTTTTATGGGCTGGGTTCTCATATTCTCACGTCTCTCCCACAGATTCAGAACGAGGCTTGCCGTGATCTGCCATTTGCGACTGGTCATCTAATTAAACAAAAATGGACGCCATTACACACAGATGAGAGAGAGAAAAAAAAACACAAATCAAAAGAACGAGCACTTGGATTACGTACATTTCACAGGCGACATTCAAAAGAAAAGAGGAAGAAAAACATTACTTAAAAGGAGGAACCAGTTGTAATCATTTGCGGTAAGCCCAACATACAATTTTACGCTTCCATTTTTATTTTATTGATATTAAATCTAAGATGGCGACCGAAGTCAAACATTTGAATTTTTGATGATTCTTTACATAACACTTTCTGGTAAATACGCTAAATAAAAATCTTTTAAAAATTTAAAAAATAGGTAACCGAATTTTAAGAAAAACAATCCAGTAGTTTGTTTTTTTTATTATTTAAGAAATTTAATTTTTGTCTTCGCTTGAGCTGAGAGACGCCATTTTGTTACTTAATTTATATGTAAATCTCAAGAAGTGCGACACCTAGCGAGGTAAAAGAGAACTTATTGCGATAGTAATCGCCCCTTAAAAAAAAATGGCGTTTCTCAACTTAAATATTCAGTTGAAGGAAAATAAATTTTGTGTATCTTTTACAATAATCCGCAGAGTGAAAACGCTAAAAAAAACAAATATACAGCAAATAAAAGTAACTGTAGCCGATAGAAGTTATTTTCCAACTTATCTGTGACATTTGTTTGTATTTTTAAGCCGTTTCAACTGCTATTTATTAGAAATCCGTATTTTTGTCACACGAACATGGAGGGGGGGGCTTCGTGAGCGATGCTTGTAAATAGTCTTGTCGGCGTCATTTTGTTTTAGTAAAAATACGTGCTCAAAACAAAAACAAGAATTTTTTTTTACATCTAATAAAAACCCATTCATACTACGTAAAAATACAAACAAATGTCATAGGTAAGTAGGAAAATATCTATTCTAGACGTAGGTCACATTCACTTGTTGTATTTTTTTTTTTTAAACTCGTTTTCGTTCGTTTTTTGGACCCAGTTCGCGACTCTGCGGATTATTGTAAAAGATACCCTAAATTTTAATTTAAAAATTCTAGATTTTTTCCCCGTAAATTTTGGTTATCGATTTTTTTTTTTATTATCAACTAGCGGAACCCGTCGCCCGGCGTTGCACGGGAGAAAGTACTACCTATTGCATGACGTCAAATAAAAAAACTGGAAATTACCTATTTTTTCTTCCCCCCCCCCCCCCCCCCGTCTATTGTGTTGGCGAATGTTTTAAATTTAAAAAAAAAGAAAAAAAAAGTGGCAGAGTAGAATGGGATCGAACGCTAAAACAGTTGATTATGAATCCTGCCTTCTTACCGACTGCACAACGGTTTTGGGTTAATATAAATGTGAAAATAGGTCAGTTAACTTAATGATAAATAAGAACCGGTGCTTTGTGAAAATTAAACTGTGTGTATTAGTTCCCGGTGTCGATGAGTAGAGTGACAGTACAGAATTGTTCGAGAGAAAAGTTTTTGCTACCACCTATATGGAGTTGGTTTTTCGGAGAGACGTGGATGGCGGGCCAAATGTAATATTTAGTGTAAGCTGGGAAAAATAAATAACAAATGTACTAAAACACGCTCGAGTGAATAAGTTTAATGTAATGGTGAGTTTAGTAGCCTGTGATGCATGTGATTATTTTCCTATTCTCCGAGAAAGTACAGGGGAAAAATCGTGTCTACTTTATATATTAGAGAAAGATCACGCGTAAGTATTTCCAAAAAAATGTTTCCGAAAATTTTATTTTTTAAGTAGAGTAGATACGCTTCTTAAAACTAAAGAAGAGTGTTATATATAGAAGCACCAATTGTTTTGTTTTTTATACCAGTTACTAATGAGTCACCACTTATCGAGGCCAAAAAGCCACCCGAGGATAAGAGTTAATGTGATAGACGGGTGGTCTAACGCTGAATATTATGAGGGGGGTAAAGTCCAGAATTGATAACAGCAACAACAAAAAAACTCGTAAACAAAAAAAATAAAAGCAACAAATAATTTATAGCAAACGCAGTAGAATTAAATTCTCTACCGACCCGTATATTTTTAATGTGTGGAAACTGTTTGTAATATTTATTTTATTTCAGTATTTTGTTTCGATGTTCGTGTCGATAAGACGCACGAAAAAACAACGTGAGTATCGTTAAATTTCGTATAATTTCGTTTAATTTCGTTTAATTTCGTTTAATTTCGGCGATTAAGTTTGGTTTTACAAATATTTGAGACAAGTCTTTCGCCAATATTCCTATTAAGTATGTCGATTTATAACGGCCAAAAGCCACTCAGGTATAAGGATTAATGTGCGGGATGGCTTGTCGCTTTAATGATTAAGAATATTATGAGAGGATTGATAATGATTAATGGAATCAAGAAAGTTTGATTACTTGTGAGTTAGGATTAGGGTTAGGGTTAGGGTTAGGGTTAGAATTAGAGTTAGGATTAGGATTAGGGTTAAGATTAGGGTTAAGATTAGGGTTAGGGTTATGATAAGGATTAGTGTTAGGATAAGGGTTAGAGTTAGGATAAGCGTTAGGATTAGAGTTAGAGTTAGGGTTAGGGTTAGGATTAGGGTTAGAGTTAGGATAAGGGTTAGGATTAGGGTTAAGGTTAGGGTTAGGATTAGAGTTAGGGTTAGGATAATGGTTAGGATTAGAGTTAGGGTTAGGATTTGAGTTAGGGTTAGGATTAGGATTAGGATTAGGGTTAAGATTAGGCTTAAGATTAGGGTTAGGGTTATGATAAGGATTAGTGTTAGGATTAGAGTTAGAGTTAGGGTTAGGGTTAGGATTAGGGTTAGAGTTAGAGTTAGGGTTAGGGTTAGGATTAGGGTTAGGATTAGGGTTAGGATTAGGATTAGGATTAGGGTTAAGGTTAGGGTTAGGATTAGAGTTAGGGTTAGGATAATGGTTAGGATTAGAGTAAGGGTTAGTATTTGAGTTAGGGTTAGGATTAGGGTTAGGATTAGGATTAGGGTTAAGATTAGGCTTAAGATTAGGGTTAGGGTTATGATAAGGATTAGTGTTAGAGTTAGGATAAGGGTTAGGATTAGAGTTAGAGTTAGGGTTAGGGTTAGGATTAGGATTAGGATTAGGGTTAAGGTTAGGATTAGGATTAGAGTTAGGGTTAGGATAATGGTTAGGATTAGAGTTAGGGTTAGTATTTGAGTTAGGGTTAGGATTAGGGTTAGGATTAGGATTAGGGTTAAGATTAGGGTTAAGATTAGGGTTAGGGTTATGATAAGGATTAGTGTTAGAATAAGGGTTAGAGTTAGGATAAGGGTTAGGATTAGAGTTAGAGTTAGGGTTAAGGTTAGGATTAGGGTTAGGATTAGGATTAGGGTTAGGGTTAGGGTTAGGATTAGAGTTAGGGTTAGGGTTATGATAAGGGTTAGCATTAGGGTTATGATAAGGATTAGGGTTAGGGTTAGGGTTATGGTTAAATGATTTATGACAAGTATTTGTTGACATTGGATTTGAAGACGACCATGTTGTAGGCCACAGGGAAGTAGTCTTGTTCTTAGAAAGAAATTCTTTTTCATGTAAATTCTACTTTATGCTAGGTAGGAAGAAAGGAAATTTCTTTTCAGTTGTGGTAGGGCGACAAGTGCTTACTGTAAATGTCAACTACCATCAAAATAACGATAGAGCAGAGAAAGACTAGCAATGTCTCTTCTGTGAGAAAGCGATAGCAAAGAATAGAAGAGGACACCCCCCCTCCACTAGATTGCAAAGTCGATGTTGTACCCTGCGAAGGCATAAAGAGTGTTTTGAGAAACCTCTCCCCAGAATCTATTTTTTCAATTTTGAACACGTGACGCAACGGATAAAGGTGTTAAGTGACAAGAAGTTCTAAGTGACAGTCTTCTGGAGGTTGAAGGTTCAATCCTCGATACGGGCGATAATCACTAAGAATGAAATAAAAATTACTTAAGACTTGAACACTTCTACCTGGTGGTGGCTGACGGGACAAGAACAATCTACCTTTGAAATTTCGTATAGATTCCCGAGTCCGACAAGATTAGGGGTTAGATGCACCTGAAGAAGCTCACATTATCAATCCTCATCTAAAAAATTCATAATAAAAGATACACCTGAAGAAAATCGGAGGTTACATCGGCCGAAACGTTGTGAGAATAACACTCAAGATGAGAGCAGTAGTCCGAATAATCCAAATTATACAAATTATCAATCCTCATCTCAAAAATTCAGAAACATAACCTATCTCTGGCCAGGTCTTTATTTAATCTTCCATCTAAGGTCATCAGATCTTACGAATTCATTGTATCATTCTCATATCATTTCTCTCCATGTAACGCATGTCCTCAACCTTCACTGGTCAGGATCATTCCCATACATCACACTGCGTACACATGTCTGATGGTCGACAGTGGTAACGCTCTGCTAGTTAGTAATGACTAGAAATTCCCTGAACTTATTCCATCCGCTCCTAACTCTAACAATCATACTAGCATACTAGCACTTGCTTTTCACTGTGCTACTACGATATTTCTGAACACCCTCAAAAGCTTCGCCATCCAAATATACTTTCTTCACATCTGAGGTTTTATCCGTCTCAATCGTCTTACTTTTTGTACACAGACTGCTCCATTATCTCTCAACCTAACAGTAATTCTACTACGGTCGGGGGAGGGGAGGCCGACCATTATGCATCAAATAGTGTTGTGTTTCTCTCTTGTGTCATACACGAGAGTTCATAAACATACCTTTGTTAGCGGCTCGCTCCTGCACGCATCTTTTTATTGTGAAAAAGAACCAAGTCGAGACAAAACAGTTGAAGACAGAAGATGTTTATTCGCCTTATTCTTATTCCAAATGTTAACAAATTCTTGTTGAGCCGTCCTCTTAAATAATAAAATTCTGACCAATTTCCACCATCATTACCAATCATCCAGGTGTTATCTCACCGTCCATTTGACAAACTCATTAACCCTTTTTTTTTAACATGGTTCACCCCAAACAAGGCAGGCCGCCACTGTAGACGTAAGGGGCTACTGAGAAAAAAAGAAAAGGGGAGAAGGTTGGGGGGGGCAGCCTAAATTGGGATCTGCGCAGCGAGATGTCTGTTCACATTAGTTTTAAATTTCTGCATGTCAGTACTGTCGGGGAAACAGGGGGCAGGGAGGGAGTTCCAGAGGCCAGCAACACGAGGAAAGAAGCTATTTGAGTAGAAGGCTCTCCGGCATCTGGGGATCTCCACAGTGAATAAATGACATTTAGTTGATTGTCGAGTTAGTCTAGTAGTATTTACGTCAAGGGGGCACCAGAGTAGCCAATTCATCGGAGCATAATCCATTGAAGTATTTGTAAAACAAACATAAGGATGCTACATTGCGGCGATGGGACAGGCAAGACCGGCGGCACAGTTATAAAAGTGGGGGGAGCTCTCCTAAAAAGTGGGGGGGGCCGGTTAAACACATGCATATATAACTTCATTATTGATGACCGTAAAGTGGGGGGGGGCCAAGTCAAAAAGTGGGGAGGGGGGCTTGAGTCCCCCCCCCCTGCTCCCCCCGTGCCGCCGTCCATGACAGGGACTGGAGCTTGGCTGGCAGTGAGGGACCTATTAGGTTGGTGACTCTTTTTTGGACCTTGTCAAGGAGGGAGAGACTAGTAGATGATGCACCAACCCAGATGTGGCAACAATACTCCATGCATGGGCGGACGGTGGCTTTGTACTGATACAGGATAATGTCAGGTGTGAGGAGTTTACTAGCACGGTAGAGCGAGCCAACCTTCTTTGAGGCAGCCTTATCCTCCAGTGGCCTTCAGGCCTTGATAAGTGGTTACTGTTTAGTAATATTTCTGATATTAGATGCCATAATGGCAATACTTGGTTTGTGAGGATTTACATGGCAACAACCTTTTAAAACCAACCGCTAGAGCCCCCACCCTGACGACTTCTTCGTTATTGATTTTGGATTTCCATTAAAATGGTAACAATGGATGGCATTGGGATATGTATGAGCGGCCAACAGACATGCAAAAGCAATTAAGCATTGCCGTAGACTCGATGGCTTTCTAAGACGAAACGACCATTCTCTTATGTGGATATGAATAGATGGGTTCCACTTGATATTACTTTAACCCAAGAAACGTAATAAGCACACGCGCAATGGTAAAAGCCAAGCTCCACGGACACTTTGAATCTTACTTGTGCTGAGAGCTACTTCGAACTTAGGTTTATATAGCTCAGTCTTTTATAAGATGATAAGAAAAATCGGCTCTTGTATAGATCGGGTACACGGGCGAAATTTATTTTAGAAGAGTTCCAATGGTGTAAGGGGCAGATAACAGTCTGTGGTGGTCGTCATGCCTTTTTTTTTGTGATAACTCCCTCCACAAATAAAAATAATAATAAGAAGACTTACATGCAAAACCAACGGAAGTTTATTCACTGAAATAAACCATTAACAAATATAACATATTTCCTTTTGTAATGAGTTCAGAAGTCCTTTCTTTAGTTTCAGGGTAAGTAAAAAGGAGAATGTCTTTTGTTATGTTGAAATGCTCATATGTTATAAAATGTTAAGAGAGGCAATAGGTAATGTTCGCCTGTGAAATTGTATGAAGCGCGCAAAAGGTGAAATGGAAGAGTGATAGTAAGACGCGTGTAACCTCCGAATGAAGAGTCAGTTGAGAGAGAGGGTTTGATGTTTGTGTGTGCTTAAATACTATTTGGATAGGCTCCAGCGAGCTTAAGGAGAAAAGTTTAGAAAAATGTCTTTGGAGAAATCCCATTGGACAGAAAAATCATGTGGTGTGCTCCCTACTACGTCCGCTCGTTTTGAGTTGATTTAATATATAAGGCCACACCGGAATTTGCGTGGGCGTTATTTTTTATTTTTCACGCGCCAATACAATTATATTCACACTGCGCGCCTAAATTGTATTTATCCCAAACAACAATTTTTATCCGAATCTTAACCATGTCAACTATAGTTATCGGTAAAAAGTAAAAACGGTCTAAGGGAGACAACTCTACATGGTACTGATTTTCTGTACCAAATAATAAATAAATATTACGCTCTTAATGTTGATTTTCATAAATGTTAATTTCTGCGATAATTTATTTTAAACTGTAGAATAAAAGCAAAAATCTGTTAATCCAACCAATAGGACTGTTAGTTTTGCTGGTTTTACTAAAAAAAAAAAAGAGAGTTATCTGCCCCTTACAACATTTGAACTCTTCTAAAATAAATTTCGCCCGTGTACCCGATCTATACAAGAGCCGAAAAATCTCAGCAAAATCTCAACTAATTAAGGACATCAAAATTAAGAGTTTATTATTTTTATAATATACTAGACCACCCGTGACCCGTTGGGTCAGTTTGTTATATTAGCTATGGAATTCATGTATGAGCGTGACACTTGTGGCATAAAGAAAATAGTTTTTTTTTACATAACAGAAGCATTTCTATGAAAGTATATTAAAATGAAAAAAGAATATAGATAGATTTCTATGAGTCGTTCTGTTTATTATAATTGTTTTTTTTTATGTAATATGTGTAAAACATATGATTCAAGTATTTGCTGTTTAAAAAACAACAAAAGGAAACACTATTTAATGTAATAGAAATGTGTGCATTTACCGATTCAGCTTTCTCGCGTACGTAACGAAATATATATAGATTTGTCCCATTTTAAATTGGTAATATAATTTGCATTGAAACAGCAAAAATATAGATAATAATTAAATAATAATTATTTATTATTGGGTACGGAAAATCAGTACAACATCAGTACCATGTAGAGTTGTCTCCCTTAAACCGTTTTTATTTTTTACCGATAGCGATACCTGACTTACGATTTTTAAATTATTTTTTAAATAACAAAACATCTTTTTTTAATTTTTTAATTTTTTGTATTTTAAATTTTAAATTTAAATTTTAAATTAAAATTTATTTATCTTCAATTCTCTATCAATTAAATTTTAACCTCACATATCTTTCTTTAACACATAATTTAGAGGAAACTAGTTTAACCATTAAAATTTAAAAATTAAAAAAAAACGCCCCAGATGAAAATAGCAGTTAGCAAAACTGACTTACGAGTATTTTAAAAAAAATATTAAAAATTTTAAACTTTAATTTTTTAAATTTTATCTTTTTTGGGGGGGACTTTATTAAGTGTTTTAATCTCACATATTCTCGAACACAAAATTTAAACGATTCTAATTTAACACATCAAAGCAAATAACGTATCCAAACGTGACTTATACGAGACTCTCCATTTTCTCCACCAAGTGACAAAAACGCTGAAGATAGCTGTGAGTTAACACCTTCTGAGCTTGAAACAGATGGTACTGATGTTGTACCAAATATATATATATATTTCCCCCCCCTCACATTTTTAATACTGCAGTCCAAATAAACTTTCTCATGCTCCAAATATTTCAAATATTCCATACCCACCCTTCCAATCACCGCCCTCCTCCACCCCTCCAATCCCTCACTCATTGCTATCATTTTCCAAATATTTCAAATATTTCACACCCTATCACAACAAATCCTCCCTCTCCCCCTCTCAACAATTTTCTCCCATACCCCTTCTTAAATTCCCTCATTTTCTCAAAACGCTCTCTAAGACCATAACTTTCGCCCATCCACCAAAATCACAGCCTCCCTCCCTCTCTACCCATCCTCCTTTCCCTGCATACACCCCCCATGCACAAACATTCCAACTTAGTTTTCCCCTTCAATCTTGACCGCAGCCATCTGGTCAAACACCTCCCTCCCCCCTCTTCCTCCACTCCCTCTCTGCCATCCACTTTACCCCTGCTCATCCCCCACCTCTTTCTCTTACCACCAGCCACAGTAGTCCTTGCTCACCCTATCCTTCCATTTTTTCCCCACTCATTTTCTTCAACATTCATTTCTATTTCTCCAACAAGTACGGACGTCCACCCAGTAGGGGCCATTATTTCATTTTATTTTTCCTCCCAATATGTCTACCCTACATGTATCTGTACTTGCATGACATTTTTCTCTATTTTATCATCCTGATGAAGTCTTATAAATAAAGACGAAACGTTGATGTACACATAAAAGACATCCATTTTTTGGTTTTCCTTTTTCATATATATATATATATATATATATATATATATATATATATATATATATATATAAGTCAGTTTATATTATATTCCAATAACCATGGTTTTATTTTTTTATTTTAATTTCTATTTTTTCACATTTCCAAAACACATAACATTTCTGTGAGATATATTTTTTACTGTCCGTTTCATTTGTCTTGTGCCAAACAACATTTTTATGTCAATATCGTCTCTGCAACACTACAAAATCATCAGAAAAACTCTTTGTGAATTTTTTTCTGATGATTTTGTAGTGTTGCAGAGACGATATTGACATAAAAATGTTGTTTGGCACAAGACAAATGAAACGGACCGTTAAAAATATATCGCACAGAAATTTTATATTTTTTGGAAATGTGAAAAAAATAAAAATAATAAAATAAACCATGGTTATTGGAATATAATATAAACTGACTTATATTTTGCTCTGTTATCAATAATTGACAAACATTGAGCTGAATCTTCAAAGGAGACTACAAAGTAAAAGGAACTGATGGTATATGGTAATACATATATTGTCATTAATAATTATATATATATATATATATATATATATATATATATATATATATATATATATGAGACTATTTTTTTTATTATCTATGTGCGTATACGTTTCGTCCTTTTTTTAATCGGGACTCATCAAAAAAGAGATATAACTATTCACTACTGGTCGCGCGATCCGAAATCCCGGGCTACGTGTATTTTACAACTCAAATCCCGACACCTAGAACCACTCGGCCACCAATGGATATCTAAATAAACAGTGATAATTTTAACACTTATTTCGGCGGCTTGACGTCATAAGAGCGTTCAACTTAATAAAAGGAACGATGCATTTATAGCTAGCGACGTCATGCAGTGTTAAAACTACACTTACAGTGCCTATCTAGAGTTGTTTTATATATATTTTTATGTAATTGTTTTTATTGGTGATTACAGCGTTCGTTTTTTTGCTTACTATTATTTCGATTGTCTCACTTAGGAAATGATTAAGATGCAGAAAATTGCATTATTAGTTGCCCTTAACTTTATAGGACTTATTTTTCGTTAATATATATTTAATTTTATACGTACATAAAAGTAATCCATGGACACGTGTTTCTGGCTCACAACCGTCATCAGCATGGCTTACTTAGACAAGGACCGAACCTTCGATACTGATGTCTATAGTCCAGCGTCTTACTAATGGACTACGACGCCGTGTCTAGAAAATATGTACGATTTTTATATTTTCTACTGGTGATTCGTTTAAAAATGAATTTTTAAAGAATGAATAATATATATATATATATATATATATATATATATATATATATATATATATTATTATTATTATTATTTTTTTATTTACAAAGACATGTACAAAATCTGCGTCACTGGCATGTCGATGTTATCGATCAACAGTTATTATAAACTGAGATCTCATCAGGCAGAGTTAGAATCCGATCTTAACCTTAGATCATATTTGGAAAGAACCTGTCTGTGTAAATAAAAATAATCATATATAAAAGCTCTATTTGATATTGAGCACTTTTTATAAACCCGGTTTAAATTCTTTGGATTACTACCCTGTGGATGTTTTACCTGATTTATTATATATATATATATATATATATATATATATATATATATATATATATATATATATATATATATATATAATTCACTTTGTAGAGTGCTCGACAGTAATGGAGCTTTATATTGTACACGTATTGTATTAGTTTCTGTAGATGTAAATCCGTTGAAACTCAAGTGTTTATAAAAAGTGCTCAATAACAAGTAGAGCTGTTTTTAAGTATAAATTGTTATTTATACAAACATTATTGGTTACATATGTGCATACATGTTTCGGTTGTACTCTTCGCAGAGAGTCAACCTCTTCAGACCTAAGAAAACAGCAGAATATGAACCTCAGAAGATAGTCTTTTTTGTTTGTTGTAGGTATGTTCTTGAGGGATGGTTCAAAGTTAATCTTTCTATGTTTGTGTTTAATAATCCACTTGCTCTTTATTATAAAGTGGAGGGTTAGGATTAGGATTAAGGTTAGGGTTAGGCTTAGAGTTAGGATTGGAGTTAGGGTTAGGATTAGGGTTAAGGTTAGGGTTAGGGTTAGGGTTAGGATTAGGATTAGGATTAAGGTTAGGGTTAGGATTAGGATTAGGGTTAGGATTAGGGTTAGGATTAGGATTAAGGTTAGGGTTAGGATTAGGGTTAGAATTAGGGTTAGGATTAGGATTAAGGTTAGGGTTAGGATTAGGGTTAGAATTAGGGTTAGGCTTAGGATTAAGGTTAGGGTTAGGATTAGTATTAGGGTTAGGATTAGGATCAGGATCAGGGTTAGGATTAGGGTTAGGGTTAGGATTAGGGTTAGGGTTAGGCTTAGGATTAAGGTTAGGATTAAGGTTAGGATCAGGGTTAGGGTTAGGATTAGGGTTAGAATTAGGGTTAAGGTTAGGATTAAGGTTAGGGTTAGGGTTAGGATTAGTATTAAGGTTAAGGTTAGGGTTAGGATTAGGATCAGGGTTAGGATTAGGATTAGGGTTAGAATTAGGGTTAGGCTTAGGATTAAGGTTAGGATTAAGGTAAGGGTTAGGGTTAGGATTAGTATTAGGGTTAAGGTTAGGGTTAGGATTAGGATCAGGGTTAGGGTTAGGATTAGGATTAGGGTTAGAATTAGGGTTAGGCTTAGGATTAAGGTTAGGATTAAGGTTTGGGTTAGGGTTAGGATTAGTATTAGGGTTAAGGTTAGGATTAGGATCAGGGTTAGGATTAGGATTAGGGTTAGAATTAGGGTTAGGCTTAGGATTAAGGTTAGGATTAAGGTTAGGGTTAGGGTTAGGATCAGTATTAGGGTTAAGGTTAGGGTTAGGGTTAGGATTAGGATTAGGGTTAGAATTAGGGTTAGGCTTTGGATTAAGGTTAGGATTAAGGTTTGGGTTAGGGTTCGGATTAGAGTGCGCGCTGTTAAAATGCACTTTTACCGAAATTGACAAATCGTAAAGTAAATTGAATTACGACGTGTCGTAAACGTAAAGCAGGTTTTATTCGTCGTATATCAGCATAAAAATGGCCGTAAATGGGTCTGGAAAGATGGAGTGAATGGAGACAAGCCACACTCTTTCGTAAGCTGTAAATCTCGATGGCGATTTCGCTGATATGCTAACAAGCGCTTTCATGTGGGAAGCCTTATAAAAAATAGAATGAGATCAAAGCAGTGGCCAGGTGTTGCCGCCTGCCGCCTCTTTCTTTTGAAGTGTAATTGCATAAGCTACGGTCACCGGAAACAGATTGGCCATTAAAGCCTCGTTCTGGAGTAGACCATGTTTTTTTGTTTTTTGTTGTTTGTTTTTATTTAGTAAGTTTACAATAAAAAAGTTAAGTTGGCGCCAGAAACCCTCTCAGCCTCTTTCTGATATCTTTATCTTTACAAACAAGAATAGCCGTCCGGGGACGGGTACTCTTCATAGCTCTTCTGCATCTCACGAGTCAGTTAAAAATAATGTGGGAAAAAAAGGAAATAAGGGCATCTTTTACGAGACTCAGCAGAGTAAAAACGCTAAAAAAACAAATTTACAACAAATAAAAGTAACTGTAAGCTGTAAAAGTTAGTTTCAAACTTGCATGTGCTATTTGTTTGTATTTTAAACCCGTTTGAAGTGCTATTTATTAGAAATCAATAGTTTTGTCACCGCAAGTTGGGAAAAAAACATGGCCGAATTGGGGGGGGGGTTTCTAACGAATGCACTAGGAGCGGCCATATTGATTTTTGTGAAAACGGTGGGAAAAAAAAACAAGAAATTTTTTTTTTACATCTAATGAAAACCCATTTATAATACGTAAAAATAAAAACAAATTACATAGGTAAGTAGGAAAATATCTATTCTCGTCGTAGGTCAACTTCACTTGTTGCAAATTTATGTTTTTAAACCCTTTCTCGTTCTTTTTTTGGACCCCGTTCACGCCTCTGCTGAGCGTCGTAACATATACCCAGGAAATAAAAAGCGATACATTCTGATTGTGGGTTTTATTTACGCCTCCCCAGGGGGTTAGGCACAAGGCCAGTTTTATCATACACCCACAAGTAAGATGTGACCCAAGATCGGGTCGGGAAAGTGGGGTTAGACAAGCCAGCGCCCGAGAAATTGAGCACTCTGGCCATTAAAAATTGCCTGGGCAGCCGCGTCGGCATTCCCCGGTAGGGGCGCCTCAGACTGTAAGCAATAAACTTACTCCTCCCCAAAGAGGGGAGGCGAAGCCTGGGAGGGTGGACCTCCTAGAACTGCACAAGACACACCCATAGACCGGCGTAAATCAAGCCCCGAAGGCCAAGACAATACCAGTATGGGGTGCAGTATCCATCGGAACAGATACTACACTTTGATCTTGCCGGCCTTCAGGGTATTTAATTCCTACCCACCACAGGAATATGTGACACAAGGCCGGAAAGTGGGGGAAGAGTCAAGCCAGCGCCCCTAAAGAAGAAGCACTCTGGCCTAGCAAAAATAGACTGAGCGACCCTGTCGGCATTCGCCGGTCAGGGCGCCTCAGGCAACAAGCGATAAACTTACTCCTCCCCAGGACAGTATACCTCGGCCCGCAGAGAAATGGCCTAGTTCCTGCCGGACTGATTGTCGAGAACGAATCCTCGACTGGTATTACCCCATCCCAACGTTCTCAATCAACCGAAGTTAATGACGCGGATGGGGTGGAGATAAGATTGTTATGATTCGCGGGTCGTGTTCCCCCGATTATAAACGTGTTTGTTAAATCAAGCATTGTTGCATGCAAAGACAGAGTAATAATTAATAAACAAAATGAGGTAGTTCAAATAACGTTTATTGAACGTGGGTGTACGTGGAATGATGAAGTGTGTGGTGTATGCATGTGTGTCGATGGAAAAACAGTTCTTGAAAAAGGTATAAGAAGAAATGAATCCGGCGTGAGGAAAGTCTTTGAAAGCCGTACACAAAGAAAATGAGTTGAGAACTCTTACCGTTGTTTGACCACGTGCTGACGGAAGAAACGTGGGTTGGTAGTTGTTATGCCGAGACCAGTTCAAGAGAAAAGCGTGAGACGAAACGCTAGTGTATTAGCGTCGTTCTGCCGAGGCCAATTGACCAGAAGAGAAGAGTGAAACGGAACGCTAGTGTCAGCGTCGTTCTGTCGAGGCCAATTGAGTAGGAAAAAAGCTAGTGAAACGGAGCGCTGGTGCCAGCGTTGTTCTGCCGAGGCTGGTCGGTGAAGAAGGGGGAGAATTTCCGTTTGCACCTGGTTTTATAGTCCGAAGGGCAGATAACTCTGGTGTCGCTTTTCAGCGCCACCTGTCGGTGAAAAAGCGACATCTAACGGCCAACCGGTGTAGTTATGTTTTGAAAGGAGGAGGTAACTGCTACAAGATTAAAGAGTGATATTTATTTATGTTCAGAATTGGGGTGGGAGGTCGTTACAAGCCTTTAAATTGAGATTCTACCTCTCACCGGGAGTGTGCCTGGTGGTGACCAGAATTAGTACATCAAAAGTTCAGAGCAAGGAGCCTCATATCCTTAATCCATGGATTTTCAAAGATAAACACTTCTCATCAGAGGATAGGGAAAAGCCGATAATGTAATTGTAAATATTATCGGCAAAATTTAACTTTGAAATTTTTTTGTTTTTGTTTTTGTTTTTGTTTTTATTTGTTTTTGTTTTTATTTGGTTTTATTTTATGTAAAATTTTCAAAGTTAAATATTGCCGATAATATTTACAATTACATTGTCGGCTTTTCCCTATCCTCTGATGAGATTAAAATAATAATTATGTTAATATGTTACATATGTTATATAACTTTTTATTATTAAAAATTTATTTAAAATTTTATATTAAATTTATTGTATAAAATTTATTAAAATTTTAATATATTAAAATTTATTAAAAATTTATTTAAAATTTAAATATGTTATTTATGTTAATAATAATGTTAAGATATTAATTTTCTATAAATTTTCTATATAATTATACAATTAAGATATTAATTAATATTAAAATCATAATCATGTTAATATGTTAAATATGTTATATAACTTATTATTAAAAATTTTATATTAAATTTATTGTATAAACTTTATTAAAATTTTGATTTATTAAAATCTAAAATTTAAAATATATATTTATTATAAATTAAATATATAAATTAAAATTATATAATAATATATAATAATGATATAATATATAATTGATATATTAATGATATATTAATGATTATATTTAATCTAATATATAAAGTTAAGACGTTTTTTCCCCTGTACCTTGTCGGGGAATAGGAAAATAACTACATGCATCACAGGCTACTAAACTCACCATTACATTACACTTATTCACTCGAGCGTGTTTCAGTAAATTTGTTATTTTTTTCCAGCTAACACTAAATATTACATTTGGCCCATCATTTACGACTCTCCACCAAACCAACTCCATATAGATGGTAGCAAAAACTTTTCTCACTAACAATTCTGTACTCATCGACACCGGGAACTAATAAACACAGTTTAATTTTCACAAAACACCCGTTCTTATTTATTAGTTGCCTGGTATTAATTAACTACATAATATAAAGTAATACACAAAGACTTAATGACCGCTCCCGTTCACTCCGATGATTTTCCGCGATTATCAGATTACGTTATTTCTATTTCTACCTATGACTTCTACATATATATTCATTCCGGAATTAAGCGAATGAAATTAACGAACACAGTTCCTGCAACATTTAATCATTCAACATGGCGGCTACAATTTCTTGATCGAATCGACTTCCTATTTAATTCAATAAGCGCCAAGATATCGTAGACCTCGATACATTTACATTTTCAAAATCATACACCTTTAACACGCATATGATAGAAAACTTGCCGAAATCCATTAATTTCATCAACTACAAATGACCTAAACCGTGTCATTGTTGAACTTTACATTTGCTAGGCAGAAGCTAAACCTTAACATAACATGCATGCCAATAAATAAGCTTAGCTTAATTGGCCTATTTTCACATCTATTTTTAACTTGAAACCTTGGCGCAGTCATTAAGAATGCAGATTTCATGATCGACAGTTTGAGCGTTCGATCCCATTTTACTCTACCACTTTTATTTTTTTTTAAATTTAAAACATTCGCCAACACGGTAGTGGAGGGAGAAAGAACAATAGGCCGTTTCTTTTTTATTCGACGTCATGCAATAGGTAGTACTTTCTCCCGTGCAACGCCAGGCGACGGGTCCCGCTATAGTAAATAAATGTATAATAGTCTATGTCCTTGAAAATAAGATTTGCGAATAATCTATTAACACGTTTTTTTATGCAAATTTCAACACAAAAACACACTTAGCTGGCGTGTGGGGGGGAGGGGGTGGCAAAGTTCCAAGATCGGAAAGATTGCAGGGGCTTTCATCTTCTTTTATAGTAATATTTAGGTTAGAAGCATAAAAGATCGCTGATTCCCATCCGCCATGCCGTTGTGCGCCGGTATGACGGATGAAAATCACTTACCATCAACTAGATGGTTGTAGGTTCGATCCCGATTGAATTTATTTTAAAGCCGTTCTGGATAGAGACTTTAGGTTAAGCACCTCAATATTTTTTTTCTTCAATTCACCACAATGGAAACTTCAGTTGGAAGACAGAGGAGGTTTATTCACCTTGATCTTCGTTCTAAATCATTGACCAGCGGTAGAAAACGTGTGAGTAGGAGGGAAAGAAGATAGAAAGAAAAGGTAGGAGTAGAAAGGAAGAAAAAGTGGGAGTAGGAGGGAAAGAAGAAAGAAAGGAAGAAAGGGTGGTAGTAGGAGGGAAAGAAGACAGAAAGGTAGAAAAGGTGGGAGTAGGAGGGGAAAAAAGAATAAAAAGAAAGAAAGGGTGGTAGTAGGAGGGAAAGAAGACAAAAAGGAAGAAAAGGTGAGAGTAGGAGGGAAAGAAGAAAGAAAAGAAGAAAAGGTGGTAGTAGGAGGGAAAGAAGAAAGAAAGGAAGAAAAGGTGAGAGTAGAAGGAAAAGAAGAAAGAAAGGAAGAAAAGGTGATAGTAGGAGGGAAAGAAGAAAGAAAGGAAGAAAAGGTAAGAGTAGGAGGGAAAGAAGAAAGAAAGGAAGAAAAGGTGGTAGTAGGAGGGAAAGAAGAAAGAAAGGAAGAAAAAGTGATTCCTACCTAGAAAGCAGCACGTCTTTCCCCTTTGTCAGAAACATGGCTCATGGAATGTGAGGACTAAAGGACAAAATAAGGGAAGCGAAAGTCATGAGGCTGTTGAAAGTAAACCCAAGGTCCACTTTCTATTCTCCTTAATAATGTACTATCAAGCATTTTAAGTATATTTATATATTTTTATGGAAATCGCTCCAGACAAGGCATGAAGCCACTTGATGTAAGGAGCTAAAAAAAATTACCACTTCAAGATCAAAAACTAGCCAACGATAAGTGTTAGGTGGATAGATTCCGACCTAGAAAGCAGCAAGTCTTCCCCCTCTGTCAGAAACATCGCTCATTGAATGTGAGGACTAAAGGACAAAATAAGGGAAGCGAGAGTTACGAGGCTGCCGAAAGTAAACTCAAGGTCCACTTTCTTCTCTCCTTGCAAAAAGGATTATGAATTATATTAACATTTCATAGTTGACAGGGGTTTTTTTTGGGGGGGGGGGGTAAGGGGGCTTAAGGGGGCTTAAGGGGGCACACTGTAGAATGGAATCTTGATTTAGATAAGTGTCGGTGTGTTAACAATTCAATCATTACCCGTCCTTTGCTGTGTCATACCTACTTATCTCCCCTTCTCGCTAAGTTGATATTAATCAAGTGGGCTTATCATTGAATAAAATAAAGACTGTTGGGCATTCATGATTGCATCCTGGCGGACAAGTCAGGCATAGACTGACGTTTATATTTCCCCAAATATGGTTGGATTGCAGATAGGATTGTGAATGTTATTAACGATTTTATGGGTGGCATTTTGAGGGGAAGTGGGGGTCACTGATGAGACGATCACCAGAGTGTCCCTGCTTATCATTAAATGGCGACAAAACAAAGACTGTTGGACATTTTTAACTGAAACTTGGTGGACAAGTCAAACATAGAGTGAAAGTTATTTGTACTAAATATGGTTGGATTGCAGGACGGATTGTGACATTTTTAACTGAAACTTGGTGGCATTTTCTTCTAGGTCACCCTATATATGTCTTTCTACTCTCACTTTAACTTCCCCTCCCCCTTCCTTTATTATAGTCACTGTTTTCCTCCCTCCTCTCTCTCTCTCTCCCTCTCTTTATCTCCCCCTTTCTTTCTCTCTGTCTCAGTCTATCTAGACAGCGAAAGTGTTTCAATGAGACGATCACCAAAGTGTCCCTCATATCATCGAACGGCTATAAAACGGAGACTGTTGGATATTCATGACTGAAACTTGGTGGACAAGTCAGGAATTGACTGAAGTTTATTTGTACCGAATTACACTTTTCTTCCCTGCTCTCTCTCCCCCTCTCTTTCTCCCCCGTTTCTTTCTCTCTGTCTCAGTCTATCTAGACATCGAAAGTGTTTCAATGAGACGATCACCAAAGTGTCCCTCATATCATCGAACGGTGATAAAACGAAGACTGTTGGATATTCATGACTGAAACTTAGGACAGGTCAGGAATTGACTGAAGTTTATTTGTACCGAATATGGTTAGATTACAAAAGGGATGGAAGACAGAGGAGGTTTATTCACCTTGATCTTCGTTCTAAATCATTGACAAGCTTCTCATCTAAACTAAAGTAACAATTTCATGGACACTTTTGCGGCCTCGTCAGTGATAGAATCGGCAACAAACCCTGGACATGCAGCAGCGTCAGCAGAGAGCTGCAAGCGGTCAAAACATGCCGATCTACAGATTTGTATTTCAACCGATCACTGTGGAGACGAGTGGAGTGATTGGCACTGCCACACGCGACTTTCTCGGCAGCGTTGGTCTATTAATGACGCGCAACACCGGAAACAATCGCGAATTGTCTTGGATTTACGAGCGCCTCTTTATCGCCATTATTCGTGGAAACGCCTTGAGTGTGCTCTCGGCCTGCCAAGCCAGCCGGACATTTGAAGAAAACTATTGACTGTTATACGATTATATATTGAACTGACAAATAAGTGATTTATTAATTATTTATTGAATTATTAATCTTAGAGTTTATTTTTTCACCGAATGGATCAGTGTAATATATAAGGAATCAGGATTTCTCGATATTGAACTAAACAATGTCCAAGTGACGAATAAGGGATTTATTAATTATTTATTGAATTATTAATCTTATAGTTTACTTTTTTTCCGAATGGATCAGTGTAATATATAAGGAATCAGGATTTCTCGATATTGAACTAAACAATGTCCAAGTGACGAATAAGGGATTTATTAATTATTTATTGAATTATTAATCTTAGAGTTTAATTTTTCACCGAATGGATCAGTGTAATATATAAGGAATCAGGATTTCTCGATATTGAACTAAACAATGTCCAAGTGACGAATAAAGGATTTATTTATTATTTATTGAATTATTAATCTTAGAGTTTAATTTTTCACCGAATGGATCAGTGTAATATATAAGGAATCAGGATTTCTCGATATTGAACTAAACAATGTCCAAGTGACGAATAAGGGATTTATTAATTATTTATTGAATTATTAATCTTAGAGTTTAATTTTTCACCGAATGGATCAGTGTAATATATAAGGAATCAGGATTTCTCGATATTGAACTAAACAATGTCCAAGTGACGAATAAAGGATTTATTAATTATTTATTGAATTATTAATCTTAGAGTTTAATTTTTCACCGAATGGATCAGTGTAATATATAAGGAATCAGGATTTCTCGATATTGAACTAAACAATGTCCAAGTGACGAATAAAGGATTTATTTATTATTTATTGAATTATTAATCTTAGAGTTTAATTTTTCACCGAATGGATCAGTGTAATATATAAGGAATCAGGATTTCTCGATATTGAACTAAACAATGTCCAAGTGACGAATAAAGGATTTATTAATTATTTATTGAATTATTAATCTTAGAGTTTAATTTTTCACCGAATGGATCAGTGTAATATATAAGGAATCAGGATTTCTCGATATTGAACTAAACAATGTCCAAGTGACGAATAAGGGATTTATTAATTATTTATTGAATTATTAATCTTAGAGTTTAATTTTTCACCGAATGGATCAGTGTAATATATAAGGAATCAGGATTTCTCGATATTGAACTAAACAATGTCCAAGTGACGAATAAAGGATTTATTTATTATTTATTGAATTATTAATCTTAGAGTTTAATTTTTCACCGAATGGATCAGTGTAATATATAAGGAATCAGGATTTCTCGATAGTGAACTAAACAATGTCCAAGTGACGAATAAAGGATTTATTAATTATTTATTGAATTATTAATCTTAGAGTTTAATTTTTCACCGAATGGATCAGTGTAATATATAAGGAATCAGGATTTCTCGATATTGAACTAAACAATGTCCAAGTGACGAATAAGCGATTTATTAATTATTTATTGAATTATTAATCTTAGAGTTTAATTTTTCACCGAATGGATCAGTGTAATATATAAGGAATCAGGATTTCTCGATATTGAACTAAACAATGTCCAAGTGACGAATAAAGGATTTATTTATTATTTATTGAATTATTAATCTTAGAGTTTAATTTTTCACCGAATGGATCAGTGTAATATATAAGGAATCAGGATTTCTCGATATTGAACTAAACAATGTCCAAGTGACGAATAAAGGATTTATTAATTATTTATTGAATTATTAATCTTAGAGTTTAATTTTTCACCGAATGGATCAGTGTAATATATAAGGAATCAGGATTTCTCGATATTGAACTAAACAATGTCCAAGTGACGAATAAGGGATTTATTAATTATTTATTGAATTATTGATCTTATAGTTTAATTTTTCACCGAATGGATCAGTGTAATATATAAGGAATCAGGATTTCTCGATATTGAACTAAACAATGTCTAAGTGACGAATAAGGGATTTATTAATTATTTATTGAATTATTAATCTTATAGTTTAATTTTTCACCGAATGGATCAGTGTAATATATTTGTTTCTTATTTTTTTTATTTGTGATTGAATACATAAATTTTATAACACTTTTAAAAACATAAATAAATAAAATAATTAATAAAAAATTTTAAACTTTAAAATTCGCATGTTTGAATACTGTAGGAATTTTTTTATTATTTTCATGAGATGGAATCTCTTAAGTTTTTATAAATGTCGTAGAATTTTTTTTTTAATTGTATTTTTAATTGCTGGGAGAACGCATTCGAAATAATCCTTGTGTCTCGTGAGTCTGAATTTAAAACAACCACAAAAAAACGGAAACCAAACGGAACATATAATCATCTATTCATGGCGACCATTTTAGTTCCAAAGATCGAGTGCGTACATTTCCGTCTCATTTGGCGCGAGGAATCCGTAATGAATATCCTTTGTAATCCATCTGGAATTCCTGGTTGAACAGTCAAATTGGCACAGTTAAAAAATAGCGGAACTTGTTGCAATAAATTAACGACATTTAGGCGATCTTATACAATATCCGACCGAACAAAAAAAGGGTGAAAAAAACACAACAAAGATAGAAAAATAAATGTTACCATTTTTAGTTGAAA
Organism: Sepiola atlantica; assembly: GCA_963556195.1. Lineage (NCBI taxonomy): Eukaryota > Metazoa > Mollusca > Cephalopoda > Sepiida > Sepiolidae > Sepiola > Sepiola atlantica. The sequence goes on from OY744554.1 coordinate 41,149,752, forward strand.
AAAAAATTGCCCTTTCCCCGTTTTTTTTATTTCTTACTCTCCCCCACCCAAAGAAATATTTTTAGTTAAAAAACGAAATGTTGACTCCCCCTAATTTTTTTTTACCCTTCCCCAGCCAAAAAAATATTTTTAGTTCAAAAAAAAAATTTTCACCCCCACTAAAAAAAAATGTTTACCCCCCCCCCCGCACCCAAAGAAATATTTTTAGTTAAAAATTTTTTTTTCAACCCCCCCCCCAAAAAAAATGTTTACACTTCCCCACCCTAAGAAATATTTTTAGTTAAAAAATGAAAAATAATTTTCACCCCCCCCCCACAAAAATTTTTTTGTTTATCCTTCCTCACCCGAAGAAATATTTTTAGTCAAAAAAAAATGTTTTCACTCCCCCTAAATTTTTTTTTACCTTCTGAAATATTTTTAGTTAAAGAAAAAAAATTTTCACCCCCCCTAAAAATTTACCCCCGCACCCAAAGAAATATTTTTAGTACAAATTTTTTTTTTCACCCCCCCCCCCCAAAAAAAATGTTTACACTTCCCCACCCAAAGAAATAATTTTAGTTACAAAATGAAAAAAATTTTTCACCCTTCCCCCGCACAAAAAAAAATTTGTTTATCCTTCCTCACCCAAAGAAATATTTTTAGTTAAAAAAAAAATTTTCACACACACACCCTAAAAAAAATTTTGTTACCCTTCCCCACACATAGAAATATTTTTAGTTTAAAAAATATTTCACTCCTCTCTCCATTTTTTTTACTCTCCCCCCACCCAAAGAATTTGTGCACGGGTAAATACCTTTTACCTTCTGTTAAATATTATTTCATATTTTAATTCCCTTTTATTCCTTGGAATTATAACCTGTAAGTTTCTATCAGACTTCTAATGTAACACTTATATTTTCCTATCAAAAAGATTTCGAATTTCTTACAAGAATATTTCTCACTTTATAAACTTTTTTCGAATTAATAATTTGAAGGCAAAATTTTTATTACCAAAAAACTGTTTTCACCTTCTTTGAAAAATCTGAATTGAAAAGACACTTATGGATTGACAGATGACTTATTTTAGCACGTGCGTGATTGGAATAATATCTTGTTTATTCATTTTATTATTCGTTGCTACTTTAGATGTTGATTTAGTTCATTTATTTATTTATTTATTCATTTGTGTATTTATTTATTTGTTATGTATATAGTTATCCTAAATTAAAGTTTATTCTATGTTTACAGTTAATTGTTATTTCGCTTCTACAGTTTAGTAAGTTTTGGGGATCTTTAAAATTTTAAATTTCAAGCTTCTCATCTAAACATTATCTACACAGGTCCATAAAATATCTACATGTACTGGCCCATCATACTTTTTTACACTCAATTATTAGCTAGCGTCCGCTAGAGATGTTTTGAATCAACGGTTTTGTTAGTGAATGTTTTTTATAGTTGTTATACTTTGCTTAAGCAGTTATTTTTTAGTGGACAAAGTGCACGAGTTCGACAGTTGCAGTTTATCTCTTTATTATTAGCTTTATTATTTCTATTTGATTGCTATTAAGATTTGAGTTATTACGATTTCTAGTTGTTATATTTTTGTTCTTCTTAGTGTTATTTTTTATTTATACTACATTTTATGTATACTATATTTTTTATACTATATTTTATTTATACTATATTTTATTTATACTATATTTTATTTATACTATATTTTATTTATACTATATTATATTTATACTATATTTTATTTATACTATATTTTATTTATACTATATTATATTTATACTATATTATATTTATACAATATTTTATTTATACTACATTTCATTTATACTATATTTTATTTATACTATATTTTATTTATACTATATTATATTTATACTATATTTTATTCATGCTATATTTTATTTAAACAATATTTTATTTATGCAATATTTTATTTATACTATATTTTATTTATACAATATTTTATTTATACTATATTTTATTTATACTATATTATATTTATACTATATTATATTTATACAATATTTTATTTATACTACATTTCATTTATACTATATTTTATTTATACTATATTTTATTTATACTATATTATATTTATACTATATTTTATTCATGCTATATTTTATTTAAACAATATTTTATTTATGCAATATTTTATTTATACTATATTTTATTTATACAATATTTTATTTATACTATATTTTATTTATACAATATTTTATTTATACAATATTTTATTCATACTGTATTATATTTATACTATATACTTTTAATGTTATATTTTATTTATACTATATTTTATTTATGCAATATTTTATTTATACTATATTATATTTATACTATATTATATTTATACTATATTATATTTATACTATATACTTCTAATGTTATATTTTATTTATACTATATTTTATTTATACTATATTATATTTTGCTATATTTTATTTATACAATATTTTATTTATACTATATTATATTTTGCTATATTTTATTTATACAATATTTTATTTATACTATATTATATTTTGCTATATTTTATTTATACAATATTTTATTTATACTATATTATATTTATACTATATTATATTTATACTATATTATATTTATACTATATACTTCTAATGTTATATTTTATTTATACAATATTTTATTTATACTATATTATATTTTGCTATATTTTATTTATACAATATTTTATTTATACTATATTATATTTTGCTATATTTTATTTATACAATATTTTATTTATACTATATTATATTTTGCTATATTTTATTTATACAATATTTTATTTATACTATATTATATTTTGCTATATTTTATTTATACAATATTTTATTTATACTATATTATATTTATACTATATACTTCTAATTTTATATTTTATTTATACTATATTTTATTTATACAATATTTTATTTATACTATATTTTATTTATA